>JAOUZG010009418.1:265212-344961 GCA_026289955.1 Argiope argentata
CCTCGTCATCTGAACGGCAGCTCCAAATTACGAGGTCCACCATAAAATAGTCCTAGTTTTGCTTTAATATGGGACGCTAATGTAACTAAATCTAACGAATCCAAACCCTCTCCAGCAGTCTTGAAACAACGTCTGAAATTCTTTTCGTGTACGCGTAAATTTGATAACTGAGTAGGGAAAAGGGGTGGATGATAATATTCGGTATGTGATCCCTTCATTATACTTGTAGAATAAAATAATTTATCTTTGGAAAGAGGTAATTTTCGGAACCATTTAATTAATTTTCTTCACCGTGCCATGAAACTACATTAAAAATGACTCATATGTATGAAGAATTAAAAATAGTTATGAAAAAGATTCAAATCCATTTTGGATTATACGAGGGAAAAATTCATCATCTTCAATAATGGATTGAGTTGCTACATTCTACAAGCATACACGAATAGATAGTAGCAAAACTCATCCGAAAAGTATACAAGATACAAATGGTAATTAATTGTAGTTCACTAGAGGCAAATTGTCAATAAACAACCATAACAGTACTAAATACTTAGAGAGAAGAAGGATATCGATATATAGAAAATCTACGACTTTGCTCATGCATTCTTATCCCTCAATTCGTCTACCACTGACACCCTTTTGATCATACACTCCACTTTTACAAAATCCGTGAAAGAATATCGATTGTTCTAGAAGATTAACGCATCTTTGCTCCTAATTTAATATGTTTCAAAATTCGATCAATTTGAGAAATATTCGTTTTTGCTATTAAAATCAACAAATTCGTCGGTAAATAATCAAATTTCCGCTAAATTTTTCTTCTAAACCGTGAAGCATTGACTCTGCATCCAATCAACGGACAATACTGTACCTGAAAATCAGTCATTCTTACCAGGAGACTTATTGGGCTGGTAGGCAATATTACAAATTCATAATATTTATGTACTGTGATTTACATGAAAAAATATATTCAAAATACTTGACAATCTAGATATTTGGACCTAGAGATAACGAATTTGGCGAATAATTATATCTTTAATAATAAAAGCTAAATTTTTTTTTATTTAAGTGATTAAAATTCAGTCGAGTTGTGAATGTTTTCCCACAATAATTTCGGAATATATTATATAGAAGAAAGCAATTTCATGCGGATTAAAAAAAAGGACTCTCAATGACACATATTTTATTTAAAAAATAAATTTTTCCCTTAATTTAATATTAATTAATTAAATTACAAAATTTTGGTATTTTTTATGCGTCTTTTTCAAGATTAAAATGGTATTAACACACCTTCTTGTGTTAAAATGATTCGAAATTATGTCAAGAAAGTATGCATTTTCTGAAACAAAGCAACAACAGTAACTGTGAATGGGAAAAATGACATGTTTTATTTGTCTATCGACATAATATTTTTTGTATGATTCCACTGATAATCAACAATTAGCTGCCATATAACTAGATACTTTAAAAAAATGTTTATAAATACTTTCTTATGTGAAAATAAATCAGATCTGTAATGTAGAAAACCTTATTTGAATTTTTATTCGTAATTATTCATATTTTTTGACAAATGTGTGACTCAAAACTTATTATTCAATCATTTAGCATACCAGATGTATTAAAATGTTCATATGAACATTTCTTAGTATATATAACTTCTTATCACATTTTTTAAAAAACTGCTATTTGAAACAAAACACAGAAAAAAATTAGACATTTTCTAAAAATTTAAAAAATTTCTATAAGACTTCCAATGCGCCTAAGTTGAACATTATTTAATCATAATTTAAGAGAAAAATGTAGTTTAAAAATTAATCTAATTAGAATTCTTTAATTTACATTAACAATTTCACTGAATAAAAATTGAAAAGATGACAGAAATGTTTCAAATCGCAAGAGATAGCATTTCAATTTCAATAAAGTTTAATGAATTTTTATCTGATCTTTAACAATCAACATTTCTTTTACAAAAGATGAGAAAATAAGTTTGAAAAAGGTTTAAAGGAAATGCGATATTTTAAAGATGATTGAAAGATCTAATTTCCTTTAAACTTTTTTCAAACTTTTTGTTTTCGTCTTCTAAAAGATTGTAGTCTGATAAAACTAGTCTCATATGTCTTATTTTATTTTCGAATATTGATTTCAGAAACGAAAACCTACAGTCAAAAAATGCTTTTAATATAGTAGTGAAATTTAATATTAATTTCTCAATTTTAAAAAAACAAATATTTTTTTATCAGTTCTTATTTAATCTTTAGATAAATAGTTTTAAACGGAAAATTTTGATTTACTGAAATCTCAAAGCACTGAATAGTGGATTACTTAAAAAAATGATTTAATGTATTTGGTAGACATTAATAAAAGAGTGTCTCCTTCAAATTTTTTCGCTTACATTCTAATAAATATACTTATTAACCATATGAAATTGGCGAACAAAAGTTACTACAATTAGTGTGTCATTTTTGGCGATCAGTCACAGGAATGTGTTTAATACAAAAGTATCAGGTAACCAATGTGTATTCTTGATGGCATTTTTTCTCCAAACCAATTCAAATTAAAATTTGGCAAAACACTTTTATAATAGTCAGGAAATCATATATTAAATTTCTTATAATTAGGTCATGGCCTTTTTTTATTTATCACATTTTCATGTCTGTGTTACGAACTGACGAGTTTAGTTCCAAGTTTGATGTATATCTATATTTTAGATGTTAAAATCTAGGTCTAAATTCTATTTATCGCGCTTTCGTCGGTTTATAGTCAGCGTGTCAACTTATATTCAGACACTTGGATTTCGGCAACATTTGACAGAAATCTACAAATTTGGAGTAGAATATATGTTTTTAATAAATATGTGGAGTAGAATATATGTGTATGTAAGAAAAGCACATTTTCTAAAATATTCATATTTTATGAAAAAATTGAAAGAAATAGGAGAAAGTAAAATTTATTCAATATTACTTTAGGAATAGAAGAAAAATATGCAATTAAAAATATGTACGAACAATGAAAAAGTTTCGAATTTTATTGTAGCAATAAAAATTATTTTTGAAAATTTTTCATTTAGATACAAATGAAAGTTTGTTCTAGTTTCGTAAAAAAACTACATGCTAATAAAATTGATACCGATGAAAAAATAAATGCTTGAATTTCAATGTGGTGAAAAATCTATTTTTTTAGTGCCCACACAAACGTTTTTTTTATACAGAGATATTAATATGTTCAACAAATGGAGGATATCATTAAATATTTAGTCAATGAATGTTATTTCATATGCTGAGTATATAGCCACAGTGCATTAAAAATATTTTTTTCCGTCCATTTCTATTTTGGAATTTTATTACTATTTCCTATTACTTTTTTTAATCTATGGTAATAGCTCTTACTGATAATACTGTTTTTATTTCTTTGCTAATAGCACTTATTGATAGCTTTATACTTTCTGGCCAACTTTCTGAGCGGAAAAAAACACCATCAACTTTATTGGAATCTCTTATGATTAAGAAGTTTCAGTATATGTTTTCAAAAACAACTTTTGATGGTTAGAGCTGGGCTTGTTTGCTAATGGGCAATGCGCCGAAGATATTTTTTTCTGATAAGAAACTCTTTTAACTGCTTTTACTTTTTGTGCTTGTCAAAAACTATTTTCTCGTTTAAGCTAAGATATAAAAAATAAGTATTTATTTTCTATTTCCTGTCGGTTCCGAAACAAATTTTCTCTTTTTACTTTCTCGTATACGAAAATTTTCACTTTTCATAAAATATTTCCATAATTTTGATGAATCTATTTTTTAAAAATTTCAGATTCCTTGAGTTAAAAAACGTATTTTGGACATTATGTTTATCCGTCTGTCTGTGAACATTTTGAGCTTAATGGATAAAATTTGGTATATGAACTGGCAACCAAAGTTATAAATTTCTATCAAATTTTAAATAAAATTGATTTTTAAGAAATCTGTCTGCCTTGCTATTCAAATAATGTGAATTTCATCACTACAAAACGCAAAGAGCAAGACCGATAAAATTTAATGCACAGCTTTAGCATCCAAAGTGTAGATTATTATTAAATTTTCAACTAAATCCGCCAAAAAGTTGATTGTCTGTCTGTTTGAACTTAATTAAAATAATAATTAATCAATTTTTTGTTTAATTACTGTGCGAATTTTATAACGTGCCTCGATTTTCATTTATAAAAGAATAATTAAAGCTTTCACAATAAATTGATAATATTTGAAAGGTTAATATTGGTTTCGGTTTTAACTTTTCGTGCAGAAGTAAAATAAAAATGTTGTTTTGATGAATCTCCATGTTTCACACCCTCTAAACTCCATATCCTCATGTTTGACATGTCTCGATCAGAGCTATAACTCAAAAACACTTTGAGTTAGACAGATGAAATTTAGTTAGTGTTAGAAATGAATGTTAGAACAAATAATAGATTTCTATCGAATTTTGAGGGATATCCCTTAAGAGTAAGTATATCAGTCTGACTATTGAAGTATATGTAAACTTGAATGCAGAACTTAAAAAGCCACAATAAATAAAATTTGGTACATATATTTAGGATTTAAAATATAAATTCTTATAAAACTTTGAATCAAACTTCTGAAAGGGTGGACCGTCTATAGGTCTGTACGTTCACAGGCATATAAACATAATAATTCACAAACACAATGACTAAAATCAATGAAATTTTATATATCTTGTAACTACAACTGCAGTTTTGTTTCAAACTTTGGTGTCATTCAGGATCCGAGAAAGCGTGCAAAAAACATATTCTCCCTATAACTTCTGTAAAAATACTAAATTGAGACTTACAATATATATTTCGTAACCAATCTTTACCATTGTTTTGAAATTGTCAAATGGCAGCAGTTAAATGTTAATAATAATGTAGATTGAGAAAAAAGTTAGTCGCTCTATTTTAAAATAACATTTTGAAAGGCGTATATTTTCTATAGTAATTTAATATCTCTTAAACTGAAAAAACACCGTTATTTTCATACGCCAAATATGAGACTATAAAATTCATCCGATGAGTGTACAGTGGAAAGTTTTGCTTCCTCAAAACACATACGAAGCAAAAGTAGCATGGCGCAGGCAAAGCGCGAAGAAATCAGTAATATACATGCAAAATACAACTCGTTATTAAACCAATAGTATGCCTCTAAAGGGCTTGATCTGCGAGCAACATTCTACAAGAAGTTTAAAACTGACTAACTCATTTTGGTTCCCTCGAATTTACTTATGTATTTTAAATTTCCTTGACAGGGAGTAGAAATTTCTAGAAGAATCTCTGAATCTGGAGTCTTAATGGATATAAAGGGTGTCCCAAAATTAACGTAAGATTTGAATTAAATAGAAAACAGTTTTTAACATTAAGATTCTTATTTTTCATTGAATCATTAAATACATAAGATAAGGTTATTTATGGAATGACAAATGGCCTCCACGACTTGGCTGGTACATATGCACTCTTTTGTTGAAATTTTTCATGACCATTTTGCATGCGGTTGAATTTCCTATATGAAACATTAAATTTCCTCTTTACATGTGTGCTCGTGAGCTTGTTGGCATAGATCTTTGACAAAAAATAAGTCCATAAAAAGAAATCCAACGGTGTTGAATCACACAACCTAGGGGGCCAATTTTCAATATTTTTAAATGTGATCCCCCAGTTTTTCATTATTTTTGAAATATTGTTCAATAGTGAAAACATGTTGTATCGTGTAACGCTCCATTTTTACTAACTCTAAACTCTCAGCTATAATATTGTTCATTTTCTGGGTTGCCAAGTTACAACAAAAATGGCGGCAAATTCAAATCTTGCGTTAATTTTGGGACCCCCTTTATAATAATTTTTTTGTATTTCAAAGCATTTATTTTTGTCCTTGCTTCTTAGCAAAATGGTTCCCGTTTGCAACCAAGACTGGGAAAAGATTGTTCTACCATTCATTCCACTTACATTTAATAAATTCTAACCTACTTCGCACTTCTTTATATATTCGCTCTTTCTTCCTATGATATTAAATGTGCAGTAAAACAATATTTAAGATTCATAAAAACATGTTAAATTTTTATAAAGAAATTGATTTACTTTGACTTTTTGCTTATGTACTCATCGATACTCATGAAAATTTCCTAACTATAATCATTTTAAAGTAGAACTTCAAACCCAAATCACGGGAGAATTATGCAAATACACGGATAACATGACATGATAAAAAAATAGCTATGTTTTTACCTCTCTTCGTCAAACTTCCCTTAAAAGCTGTCTTACGGTATTCATTTATTTAAAATACACTATGCTTTCAAATTAAAAAAAAATGATCGTATATATAAAAAGTAAAATATTTTTTAAACCAAAATTGAATATTTTTCTTAGATTAATTTAAGCTCCTTTCAAAAATGCATGCTTATTTTTATTTAATAATGGGTACGAAAAAATTTGGTTCAAGTAATGTAATGGTTTTTTATTGACTAATGCAAAAACATTAAACGCGCATCAAACACTTAAAACGATTGAGGAAGCGAGTTTTTCCGAATCCCAGTTGAGAACAAGAACGGCGAAATCATTAGGCGCCCGAAGAAGAACGCGCAAATTAAATGATGGATTGATACTGCACGCACGAAGAAATTACCTGAATTGAAAGTGACAGTGACTGAAAATTACTTTCCTCTAAAGAGATTTAGAAAGAAAGTAATTTTCTTGTTAAATTATGCGTGTGATTTTTTAAAAAAAATCTTTTCATTTAAAATGTTTTTCTTGGCAATGAAAAATGCTTCTGTGTTCTCAGAATAAAGAATTGCTTCTCGAACGAAAGGTAACAGTCTTAAAATTTTGTTTAACAAAGACTCAATGAATACTTTATGAACTCACTCTAAAAATGTGGGAATTTTTCTGTTACATCGCTACTGACTGATGTCTTAAAATATTTAATGCCGGTGTGCTCCGTACTTTGTACAGTAGCGTAAAAGTTTCTTTTTTTATATTGAGATATTTTTGTTTCACGCATCTTATGTGGAATAAAGCCATAAAATAGAATTAAAGTAGATATATATATATATTTCTGGATTTTCAGTTTCAGCTAACAGTTGTACGAATTTAAAAGTTTATTAACCTGTTTCTATTGATTATTAATTAAGTCTGTTTATTAATAAAAATTTAATGTTTCCTTTCTTAAGATTCATTTTCTTTCTTTTTAAAAAATTAAGATTAATTTCAATACATAAAAATTTATTCTAAAGTTACCCTATTTATGATTTTAAAAAATTCAATTAAGTTTACAATGTTAAGCTTAATGTCAATTTAGTTACAAACTAAAGAAATAATTTGTAGCTATTATTATAAACTTATAAATAACCCTTTCCATTCTTAGAAGTTTTCTTCAACAAGATGCTTAATGAAATTATGATAACGATCGAAAGCTTCGTGTAACGCCGTAAATAAAAATTTCGCTCCTTTTTTATTGTAACTATCATATATTTGTATTATATTTTTATAATTACGAAATAACTTAAACTTATTGATGACGATAACGTGTTCGCTTTTCAACGTAAGGAGGGGTGCAGTAGCTTCTGAGGGTATGAACCCCTGAGCATTCGAGGACAAAAGTCTGACTTCCAATTCATATGAAAATGACACATATTTATCTCATTCTTTTACACAACCCCTTTTAACAGTGGGGGGGGGGTTGACACTCACGCATTTCACGGATTGAACACGGAAGAACAACCATGCCCAAACCGGGACTCGAACCTAGGATGCTCAGGTAACGAGGAAGACGCGCTACCTCTGTGCCAGGACGCCGGCAGCTAATTTGTTTGATAGGCATATTGGTGACCTTTCATATTAAATCAATCTACTGTGCTATTCAAATTTCAATCAAACTATATAGCATTTAGCACTGAGATATTTAATTCGAACTATTTTAAAATACTTGTATCAATTACGATAATTGTGATGATTTATTTGCAATGCAACACATTCATTTTTTAGAAAAAAAATGTCTGACTTTTGAATTTTAATATAAATCAAGAGTTATTTAAATCCAATTAATTTAGTATCATATGAATCAGATTTAAACATAATCAGTAAACTTTTAAACAATGCGGAAAGTACATATGGGGAAATAACAATGAAAATGATTTAAATTCATAAAAAAAATTTGAAATTTACTATTATATGCTGTAGTTTAAAAGGAATGATTCAAAATTATAAATAACAAAGCATTTAAAGTGTAACAGAAATCATGGGAAATTTATTTGACTCCTTGCTTGGTTTTCTTGTTGGTATTTTAAAGCATATTAAATTGAAAATTAAATAGCATTTTAGTTTAGCAATATTTTAGGAATTTATCATGAAAAAAAAGTGCTAAAATTTTGTTTACTTTTGTATTTATTAAAATTTCAAAGAAACAATTGAATTAAAATTATCAGAATGATTTTAATTAAACACACCCACACATAGAAACTCAAACAATTTGCATAACAAAGAACTTTTACAATCATCGATATCTTTGTGTCAGAAGCGAAACTTTAATATTTAAAGAATTTAAGTATAAATATGAATGGTCATTTGAGCCATTTAAATGTAATTATGAAACATGGAAAACATTTAAAGCAATTTTATGAATTCCCGTTTCATCAATGCTAATTGTACTTGAAAGGCATGCAAGAATAATTGAACCTGCTGCCATTCATTTTACAAAACACCACATATGAAGCAATAATCAATCACAAAAAAATGCAGAATACTTCCTAATGATTGATTGAGAAAATTATGTTCGACTGAAATGTTAATTAAACAAACATTATCATTTCATTTTCCTTTATAATACAAACTAATTTTCTTCTACTTGATTGAGAAAACAATAATTTTCCTGATCGTCTGATGCCAACCATCTAAACTAAATAATTTTCACGAACTTCACATTTTATCACAACAACAGACTCTGCGATGCCACTTTTCTAGTTGAGTATAACCCTCTGCCAAAGTGTCTTTTGTTTCTCGGAGATAAGCCGTTGCCTGGCTTCTTTTTTACTGAAGCGTTCTCCCTTCCTTGTCTGCTAACAAACGATTTTTTCCTTTTCAATGTCTAGACTTCAAGTCACTTTGAAATTCGCACTTTTTGGTGCTGTTGTTTATTTTGTTCAACATTTGAGTGAGCTTCAGTAACGGAATTATGCCGTTGAAACGATACAGAACAGTAGGAATTTCGCCGATGAACAGTTGCAGTAATATAATGATTCTACTCATAAATGGTGTTTTTATTTTGAATAGAAGGCAAAAACTGGTGCAAAACACAAACACATAATAATATTTAAATGACTAAATCAATTTGAAGCTCAATAATATGAATTCTCTAATCTAAACATCTAAAACGTATACTTTCGTGTATAACTTTTAATATATATGTAATTAATATCTGTGTATAACTAAATCTGTGAATTAATTTTTTAATTTTTTTTATCTATTTACTGTTTTTATATATAATTTTCCTGGGTTCGCGTGCATATGTAATGAATCATAGCGCATAAATTTGTTTTGGTATTCCTTTATTTTCTCGTATATTAAGTTTATAAATCATCGTAATCGTTAAAAAATTGTTTACGTTTTATATCTTCCTGAATCTGAAAGAACATATTTCGGGAATTACGTTAGTTCTATTTGTCCATAAGCGCTATTATTAAAAATGATTTTAGATATCCGACTAGGTTCGAAGAAGAATTTTTTAAAAAATGATTCATAAACATTTTTTATTGTACCAAATAGGTAAAACAGACTTCAAAGGTTACTTTTAGATAGTACCTTTAATTCTTGATGCATTCATTACCTTTAATTCTTGAAAAAAAAACCCTGCTGTTTTATTGAAAATTTAGTAAAATGTTCACTGTTTGGGAAAACATAATAAGTTAAAAATTAATGGAAATATTCAATTTTTATTTCTAATTTATATAGCTCAAATTACATAAAATGTAACCGACGGCAAGATAAAACTTATTTTCATAAATACAAATTTTATAAGAATTTTTAGTTGACGTCAATGATTTTTTTTGTCAAAATTTGTCTTTATTTTGAAAAAATGTCTAAATGAAGCTATCCTAAAATCTCCGATCTATCATATCCTCTATAGTTTTGGATACATGTATACCAAATTTCATGCAATTTTATTGAATTGATTTTGAGATATGTTTTCCATGAATCAATCACACTGGAATATTAATTATTCAGAAAATGGGTTTAAATATTTTACTAGTAATTTAGTTCCTCCAAATGCACTGTTAAAAATGGAGTTTCTACGGTTTTATAACCAAAATGCTAAAAATAGTTAATATGAACATATCAAATATTATTTGAGAGAATTTTCCGGATACTGTAATGTCTTGAGGAGGAAAACTTAGTTTTAAAAACACACAAAACTTTTATTCTAAGGCATAGACAACAATTAACATTTAACCTTAAAAAAGCAGATTTAACAGCTAAAAATTCTACGGGGTTTTCAAAACCAAACTAATTCAAGAGTTCAAGATCTGGTCATCACACACATAAAAACCAAAATATCCTCTTCCTTCTCGCTTCATCCTTTTCCTTTTTGCGGACGCCGATTCCTCACTTCAATTCAACGCCCAATAAAGCAGAAGAAGCTCCAAAAAATTCGGCTCCAGAGCGACTTGCCTTTAAATGAGCTGCAAGATGGTTTAATACAAAAAAACCATTTTCGGTTAAAAATACTATTGCTTCCGATTTCATTTTTATTTGTTTTGAATTATTGAAGGTAATGCATCTATAGTTATATCCTACATGTTTTAAAAAACAAAGTCTGTTTTAGAATCTACGATGAAAGAAACGACAAAAGAAATTTCGAATTTTTCTGAAAAAAGCATCTTTACAACATATTCGGATACTTTAAGCTAGACGGGCAAATCGTGGCATGAGGTCTTTACAGCAAATTTGCCGATTTCCATAAAGTTTTCAACGAAATCCTTTTATGGTGTGTTTGATTGTTCGAATAAAGATGGATAGTATAATTACAAGACGTAAAATAAAATTTTAACAGCTAAATTGTGTATATATGACAAAGTTTGGTTTCAGTCCTTTGATCATTGAGCGTTAGCTGGTCTTTAAATGGGAATGCAATAACTCAAAAACCAAAATACGTAATGGATTTTCTTCATATTCACTGAAACATAGACAGCTTCATACCGTAACCATAAAAAAAAACTTGAGTATTCTGGGCACTATTCGTTTCGATATGAGCTCATAATTTTTATGAGGGAGGGAGATAGCACCTTTATTAAGTAGCATGCGAGAAAGTTTAGAGAAGACTATTTTCGTTGTTTTGTATAAATCAAAATATTTATTTTTAGCTGACTTTGGCGGGCAACTTATTAGCGGAGAATTATTGCGCTTATTTTCAGTTAAGTTTTCTATATGTATGCTCATGATTGCGTCAAAAAATAATTAAGCCTTAAATTATGACAGAAGGATTCTTTTTAATAGTCTTACATATTACCTATTTATTGTGTAGATGGGCCATCATTTATTCTGAAGATGAATACGATGCATTGCCTTGTTTTTGAAAATGTAATTGGCCTACACATGTACCATATAAACTAATTAATTGAATATGGGATGCTTATTTTTTTAAATTCACCAAATTATTTGATAAGACCTGAAAACAGAAATTTTGTTGAATAATTAGAAGTAAATGATAACGTGCACACATTTAAAAGCGTATATTCTATACTTTTATATATGAGTTTTAATTTACCAATATTAGAAATTTAAAGTGGCAAATCTATCGGAAATAAAGAAAATATTACTTAATAATGAAATTGATATCATGAAACAGGCAGTTTTTTGACATTTAAGATAATAGAAAAACATTTTGGTGAGTTTTGAAAGATAAGACAATTATCTATTTGATTATGCTAATCTTATTTTCGTGCCCATCTCATGACGTCACATCGATTTATATGCCACAATTCGTTACAGTTTTACACTTATAAATTTAAAAATAGTTTAGAAATAAATTAACCCAATAATATGTTTGTGAGTTATCACCGAAGAAAGACAAAATATTCTCTTTTAATTTATTAAAATTTTAAAAAAATGTTTCTAATACATTTTCTACCTTTAAAAATATATCATTACCATATTTGCGAACTCTTAATTTAACTATTTATTTCATACAAGGACAACATAAGCACAAATAGTATTGCATTTTTATTATTATGTTTTTTTAACCATTAAAGACAAGTTTTCTTAGTTTGGGGACAAATTTTAACTTTACTTTGTTGGAATTTTAAAAAAAAATTATTTTGAAAAAAAGTGCTTAGCACATGAAGGTAATTTTTTTTCTTCCCTCCGCTTTCATACAAAAGTTTTCTAATAATTTACCACATTTTTTTTTATTTAACTTGTTACAAGTTATCTCGTTGTTACATCTTTTTTAAAAAAAATGATATTATATCATATAAGGAGATTTTCTTATATCAGAAAAACTTATTATTATCTAATAAAAAGTATTATGCATATTTAGTTCTATTATCTCTTTAAAAATGGAAAAATCTCAATCTTAGTTTCTTTCTCTTTGCATGAGCAATCTAATCATTTTTCACTCTTTCCTGCTTCTGTCGAAATCTGTAAACATTTCTTCTTTTGCGCACAAGCTAAAGCTGTAAAACTATTTTCACTGCAGTCACTATTATTTGGCAGAGAAAAAGTCAGTCAATGCGATACTGCTGATAAGATTTGAACAAATATTTACTTTCTTATCGATTTACTTCCTCAATAAACTAATTCTCTGAATATTTAGAATATCACTGTACTTTCCAACATTCATAGTAGTACGATCTTCAAAATAATATGATTGTGAGTTTGCCAACTTCGCTTTCTGTATAGTTACTGGCTTTTTTTAAATAAAAAATAATATCATTCAAGATAGTCCAAAACTAATCTCCTGTAAAATTAACAGACAAATTGGCCAGGGTTCGCCGTATAATTTGATTCCACGGAATTCCGGGGTGCGTAATTCCTGAAGTAGAGGGCACCATCTTTTTCAACAATTGATCAATTTCCCCCGGGATGTAAGAGGGTGAGACACTCGCACACACATTCCCCCGCTTTCGTACCAAATTGATTGTCACGTGGTGGCAAGGGCCGATAGGACTCCGAGGCCCTGGGGGCAACCGCAGCGAGGTTGACATTTCTAGTAAGGTGGTTAGGGAGGGACGACATAGGGAGTCATAACAAGATCTCTGAAATGATTTTTATCTGGTGTTTCTGTCCGTTTTGCAAAGGGGAGGGAATGTCTTTCCCCCCTTACTTTTACGAGAAGATTAAGTTGGAGATATAGAAGTTTAGAATGTAAATTTCGGATAAGGTAAAAACAGGGATGTAGCAGACCAGGACTTCCGTTCCTCTCGTTAAATATTTATGTATTGTCGATAAGGGGATTTGGAAAGGGGCCTATTATCCTCAGACGCGATTTCGGATGAAGGTATGAGATAACATCGATGTTTATTTAAAGAGCAGTTCTGTGCTCAGTTGCAGGTTTAGAAAATGTTTCGTTTGCTGCTATCTGCTTCAGAGTACGATGTGAGAAATTCACAGAAAGATAACAAAAATAATAAACATGCGGGTATGATCCCCTGAAATTTCTTGGCATAAGAAAAATATTAAATTTTATCCCCCCGAATAAATGTTCCGATTTTTATTTTTGAGGTCCCACACATGAGAGCTTAACGATTCAAAATTTTGTGGAGAAATATGAATTTATATTTGAGACGTCCTTACGTCCAACGATTAAAACCAAAACTTGACATAAAAGTACAATTTTAGCAATAAAATTTAATTAAATAAAACAAGGTTTTCAAACAAGGCATTTTCATGCTTACCAATTCTACGGATGGACAGTCGGGCAAATATTTTAACACATTTTGATCACAACTTGGCAACAATATACACTTATGTATTGTTTATGTAAAAATTATGTTTTATTTAATCACATAAAAGGTACATTTCATTACAACTAAAAATAAATACAAATATTTCAGTCTTTTCATTTTGACCTTAATTCTAAACCTTATTTATTGAAGACTACATTCTAAATTAGTGATTACGATTTGCGATGATTTGATCACTAAAACTTCAGCAAGAGTGAGCTCCAAAAATCTTTCTGCTTTCTTCTAATGAATTTATATCATCCTATACCAAAAAATTCATAAGAAAAAATAGAGGTTCTTGAACAAAGTCAATCAGTTATTATTTTTCATTTTTAGAGAATTAATTATTTATTATTTATCAATTTGAGTATTATTTATTTATTTATTGGACGGTTTATAATTCCAAACATGTGTATTTTGGGGATCTTTATATCGGCCGAATAAAACCGAAATTTTTCATTAAACTACAGTTTTATAAAGTATCATATACCATATCAAGTTTATTTAAATAGTTGCTTTTTAAGTGGTCGCATTGACACACTTCCAGATAGACAACTCGTTGCCAAATATATTGTCGTTGTCAGACAAATATTTATCAAATTTAAAATTTGATAAATATTTGCACTTGGTTTTAAAGCTGAGTTAAACTTTTTTTAGCCTCTTTTTATTTTGTAATCATCGTGTTTCTTAGTGCTCCCATCTTTTACTCATACGGGCAGAAATACTTTCTGTAAGTGTTGAAAATATATCCTAATTATAAAGATGCCATAACATATTTCTTCTAACTTCGTTTCAAACATTTTTTGAATTAGCGGGTTCACAAACAAACATAATTACAAAAAAAGATTTAAAAAATTTTTGGGGGGGATTCTGGGAAGTCAAAAGGTTTTGGAGCTTCATCAAGAATTTGAGTTTGACGCTTAAGATAATTTCTCTTTGTATAATTTGTATGATAAAGTAAAATTTTCTATCCTTAAAACTATATAAAACGCTAAGTGCCAATAAAAATTAGCTACTTTAAAAATCATCCAAAAAGAGTTTTTTAAAAATTGATAGGAATGTTTTATATCAAAAATAGTTTCTAGTAGAAACTTTTATTTTTAGTATTTCTAAATTTTGATTAAGGATCAAATGTAGTCGTCCAGTGTAAAAAAAGTATCCCAATATTGTACACTTTAATGACACTGTTGAATAACAACACTCTTTTGTTGATGTGGTGGATAAGTACGCAGACGAAAGTGGCCTTCATCATTTTTACAGTGACTGAAAATGAAGAGTCTTAGTCCAAAACATCTCTCTTACAGTTTCAAAACAAGATGTTGAACTAATTAAACTAAAAGACATTCTTATCTCGTTGGTAAAAATAGATCGATTATGCTCATTCAAATTAAAATAAGTATAATTTTTTAAACCCCAAAATGTTTCAAAACTATTCCTCTTTATGATATGAAATAAAATTTTTCCAGAAAGGTGAAATCCGTCCGCTTTTAACTTCTTTGATGTTGTCTTTGTTCGATTCCGTTTCTTTTGCCTCTTACATGCTTCATCACGTAGATGAAAGAAAACATCTTTCAACCGCCCCCTCTTCAGTCTTCTTTTCCTAACAGAAGTTTCTTTTAATACGTGCCTACAATAGAAAGAATGGAAGATATTTTTTTAACAACAAATCAAAGGAGAGGAATGACGTGCTTGAAAAGAAAAAAAATGTGTTGGAAATACATTTCTTTTTGAATCGAGCTGGATTCGGCTTAGTAGAGTTTCAATTTCAGTTCAAAACCAAATTCCATTGAAATTCACCTGCGTGAGGCTGCTGTGCCTGTTGAGAATTCCGTCGTCGAGCAGAGGTTCCGATATTTGAGAAGGGTGAAAATTTGTAGAATCGAGGTCTTCAGATTCAAACTCATCAGCTGATTTATATCCAAAATTGTGAAGTACAGGTCCAATGTAGTTTAGAAATAACGGAAAAGGAATCCAACACTTTTATTTATAGTACCAAAAGTGTTATATTTTTAAAACTGCAAATCATATCTTTTAATTTAATAACTATCTTTCATTTAATTAATACATTTTAAGCAGTGAGGATTTTATTGATCTCTCCAATTAGACTTAAGATTAGTTTTACTCAAGGGCGTTAATGAAAGATTTCGATCTCTTAATTTTAAAATCAAGGAAACAATATAGTCATTTGTAAGACGTGGCTAGCGAAAAAAGAATTAGTTTGTATATTTTAAACGCTCCGTGTGATTCAATAATTATAAAAGAATCAAGACGTTTTTTTAAACTATTGTTACATTTCTTATTTTAATTGATTTAATTAATTTTATCTTTCATTAAAAATATATATAATAATATTTTCTTTTTAATAGATGTCTAATTATTTTCCCCTAATTCAGTAGTAAAATATATGTTAGGTTCATCATTTCTTCCTGCTTCAATAGAATTTTTATGTTTAAATATATGAATGAATACTTTCCTAAATACAAAGAAATAATTTAAGTATATTTATATTCTTAATTAATCGCATGTTTTCTCACATTTGATGTAAAGAGAAAGTCTTGTAATCGTAAAAAAAAGGAGCTTGATATTTTGACGAGTCTCCACATATTAGACTTCCTGAGACCGAAAAATATGATTTCGACATTATTTCTCTCTATGAAGAGAATAACATGAAAAAAAAGTTTCGAGATAGACGACCAAAATTTAGTATGCGCATCTTTTAACCACATTTGTAGATTTCTTCAAGTTTTGAACAAAATCCATTCACAGACAATTTGTTGTCCGTCTGTAAATTTACGAAAAAAAATCTAATGCAAAATAGCTAGATAAAATTTAATTCTTAACTTTTGCATCCAAGTGTTGATAATTATCAAATTTTGATAATAATCCACATAACTATATTTTATACGATATATTATTACATTCGAATTATCAAATTTTGGTAATAATCTACAATTCTGCATTCTATACTACATATTACTGAATTCGGATTATTAAATTTTGATTATCTGAATTGAAGTTGACCATCTGTCGACATGTGCTTTTGAGTGCATTCGTGCGTGATAATTAGAAAACATAAAATAAAATTAAGTATTAATTCGAAAAAATAAAATTGTTACTGAGGTGACAGCCGGTCTGTATGTAATTTCTTATGTATATAAACATGGAAATCCAACCTCTTAGAAATCTGATCTGGTGAGATAATTACAGCTCTGGATCATATTTTGATTGCAATCGAAGGAAAATTCACATACGATTTTAGGGTATTTTGTATTAACCGTAATAAAGACAATTATATTAAAGGACAGTAAACAGTAGGCTCTTTCGTGATCTTTTTATTGTCACTGGGAAACCATTAATCATACAAAAACAAATCTCATGTGAAAATCTGCAAATAGAAGTCTGAGCACTTCACGTTATTGTTTTAATTTATATATAGATGGGAAAAGAGATTACACATTTACTTTATGGGAAACATTTTTGAAAAAACTACTTTTTCCATTAATTATTTTACCATTAACTGAATGGGACCAAAAATTTGATATTCTATGGCAAAACCGTACATAATTTTATAATGAATTGTAGCAATTTTAGAGATAACGCATTCAGATATACATGAATGATTAACAGACAGCTTTTTTAAAACAAACTTTCTGAAATCGATGTATCGAGGTATATTTCAACAAAAATTTTCAAAGTAGTTCATCTAACCTTTAACGATTTTTTTAGCCATTTCGACCAAAACTTGATACAAAACTATGATTTTGCCCACTTAGAGGTTGCATAGACTCAATTATAGTTTAGTAAACATCGAATTCAAAAGTATTCCATTGCTACTTTCGAATGACAATGAAATTTTGAGCCTAGATTTTGAAAAGTATTATGTTTAAGCCAACAGACCCTCACCAAACTTTCGCACTGCTTCAACGAGAGAAATTTCGATCAATGATTTCAGATTCGATATGGACCAGGACCACATACAAGTTGGATCTTTCAGCTCCGAAGCCTAACCACTACGTCACTACGACCGCTTCATGAGAGATTGAAAAAAATAATTCCAGTGTTTTAAAAAAAATATGCAGAAAGAAAGCATTATTGTGATAAATCTCAACATCTCAGATCTACCTAAATTTTAATAGCTAACTTTTACACTAAAATTTATTAGCTCTTTGTCTGTTTGACTTTGTTAAATATAGTAATTTAAAAACACTTTGAACTAAAGAAATGACATTTGGAATACTATCTTTAAACCAAATATGATGATTTCTATCAGATCCTGGGCAAAATTCCTGTTTTGAATGAATTCAATTTTAGATACTTGCCAGATTTCGAATCAAATCCGTCACGGAATTGACCATCTGTCGGTCTGCACAATAAGAATAATATTACAATACAAATAATCTCCAAAATGCAATTCATTTTCAGAATGTTTGTCCGGTTATCAGAATACATTCAAATTGATAACCAAAAAACATAAAAAATTAAATTAGGTATGCAAGTTCAGCATCTAAAATGCTGATTTTTGCTAAATATTGAACAATATCCCTCAAAATGTTGACAATCTGTCAATTAATATTTTAGCATGCATGCAAATGTAATAACTCAATGATTTAAATATATGTAATCTGACATGGATTTTTGTGACTATGATTGTAATTGTTGATTGTTGCAAAGTTTGGTCTCTTTCTTCTAAAAAAAGGAAATGCGACGAACAATTGGACAATTCGAATTTAATTTACGGATATTACTATCCGCATAACAAGGATTACTCTCCAAAAATGGGCGCCAAGGAACAGATTCATTAAAAATATTGAAGCTACGCCAAAGATTAATATAATGTTATGCCAAACATTTATGGCCTTGCGAGAGTTAAAGAGGAAATAACTTCTTGATTAGAGAGAATGTCAGAAAATTTTGGGTAAATCAAGCCTACAAGTTTTATAAATGTCTTTATTGAAACTTGAGATTAACTTTTGGTAATGGCAGTAATTGTATTTTGTGTAGTAAAAACAATAGAAATTGAAAATATTTCAATTGTTATTAGTATAGAATCTATTTTCCCTTGTATGTATTACCATAAGAGCAAGATAAGTATACCACCTAGGATGTTATTCGTTTCTTCTTCTTTTTATTTATTCTATAAAATTAAGTCAGGAGGAATCTAATCATATTTATTTATTTACGAGATTAGAAAACAGCCTCCCATACTTAATTTTCTCAGTTTATTACCCACATTTTTCTATTTAAACAAACATCCCTGTAAGTACCAAATTTTGATACCCACATAATAAACTTCAGGAACCCTTACGCGTATCCAGATTCTGCTGTTGCCACCTTTGACTCTTTAAAATTTCACGTCTCCCCCGAATCCATCATAAGAGGATTGGTTCCATCTTCCACACCTGAGCATTCCTCAGAAAAGAGCGGCATCTCCGTAAGAATGACCGCAGCGTGTCACTTTGGAATGGGGGGGGAAGAGGAGGGGAGGTCTGGGGGATGCAGTGGAGTGATAACAAGATCTGGAGGGGATCTATTAAGGGGGAGGAGGAGGAAGGGATTAAGGCCAGAAAGTGAACTCATTACCCATGGAAAAGGAGTGAACCTCTTCCAGATGGCAATGAGTAATTGTCTGACGCCCGCCCCTGCTCTGTGCACCCCTTACCCTACACTAAGTCGCCTAGGTTTGGCCAAGATGTCTGAAGAACACCCAGAATGATTCAGTTGCCTTGTAGTACTTAAAATTATTTCAATAGTATTTTATAACTATCAGTCTTAAAAGAAAATAAAGATTAAAATGAAATCTGCCATGCATATTTAACTGTGTCGTGTCAGAACATCATTTCTTGACCGGACTAGCACCACGGGCTATTGCAAGTTTAATTATATTTTTATTCATTTTAATTGTTTCATCAAATGAGTCCCTTTAGTATTGCAAACGAAAATTTTTTTTTTGTCTCGAATTGATTGTTTAAACAAAATTTCCCATTTCCTATTTATTTCATGTCATATAGTCTCGTGCTCAAAATGACATTTTTACAGGTTTTTTCGCAGTAATTAATTTATTTTTTCTAATCAGAGCCCTTGTGAATGCAATGGCAACACGTTATTATAAGCTGATTTTTTGAGATGATCGTGCAAATAATAAAATTTGTATTTTTCGCCTACGAATTTTTCTTGACAGCTAAAATTTCATCCCAAACAACATGCTCTGACATTATAATAGTTGTTAGATTTAAAAAAAATCAATGTTACGGTTCTAAAAATCTGTTTAATTGCAGGCTATACAAAAATTATTATATTATTTTAAAAATTAAATCTATGTCTGAAAACATCAGAGATTAACAGTATGGATTGACTAATGGCATATTAACATAAAAATTAATTCTTAAATGAAAAGAGAAGCAGAACTGCATTATACGTTTAAAACCAAATATCTATTTTTGTGTCAAACTTATCATAGTAATTTTTTTATTTTAATTTAACCAAAAATATTTAATCGTTTCCGAACACAAACAAAATCTTTCACATTTTATTTCTTTATCTGTGGCAATTTTCATTGTTGCCGCGCAATTTGGGTACAAATTCATTTCGGCGGGTGATACAAATTACGAACATTTAAACAAAATGAAATAAAAACGTACAGAGACAATTATTTTCATTTGGAAAAAAGATAAGAGCAATAAATAATATTTAATAAGCTTGAATAACTCAAGGAGTGATTATTCATGATGATACAGAAGTACAATAAGATTTTAGAAACTAAGACAAAAACCCTTAAGTGAATTCTTTTTATCATGTCAGAACATGATGCTTTTTTTGGAATGTGGTTTTTAGCGTCAACAAAAAACAATAGGCGAAAAGAAAATTTATTATCTGCACGAGCATATAAAAAAAAATCAGCTTTTAATAACGTGTTGTCATTGTATTTACAAAAGCTCTGATTTAAAAAAATGTTAGTGATTACATCAAATAAAATCAAGAAAAATATCATTTTGAGCTCGTAATAATATGAAATGAAATAAATAGGAATTTGATGTTTTTTTCAAACAATAAAGACGAGACGAAGTTTTTTTTGATCGTTTGCAATAGTAAAGTACTCATCGATCGTTTTATCAAAAATCTACATTTGATTTTGCAGAATTTCCTGGAATTCAATCATTTATACTTTGAATTCTTTATCGAAATAACACATTTCTATTCTCATGCATGAGAATTTCCAGAAAGGCTTACAGAATCAAACCCAATTTATTTAAGAAACGGTGAATGTTCTCATACATATGCGAAAACCGTTTGCATACAAACACATACAGCATTTTTAGAGAAACACATCTATTTTTCTTAGCTCTCAAAAAGATCTGAGGACGTTGCTCAACTTGTATAAAGTTTCCGGAAGTGAATAGGTTTGATTAAAATTCCTTCCACGATTACTCCATAAATAAAACGCTATTTATTTTTTTGAATCGTTTCTACCTCTTGTGTCGTTCTTTTTTTTCTATCTTCGTAGAGACATGAATAATTTGGGAGCTCTTATTTCTTAACAAAAAATGGCAGCACTCTTTTCCTAAGCTTTTATTCTCAGAAGAGTGGTATTTTTTCTTAATTCTCTGAGGGGAAGCTATTTTGGAGGAAACGCTTCGTTTTCATTAAATTGAATTTTTCTTGCTTCCTTTTTTTTTTCTTTCTTGGGCTATACGAAACTTCCAAAAGCATTCTGTTCGTTTGTTTATACTGTTGAAGCGAAAATAATTCGCAGGAGATTTGAGTTTAAAAGGAGAATTCATACGTGTGATGAATTGAAGAATATTGTTCAAGTAACGTTTACCTGAAAAAGTTTGAAAGAAACTTTTGATGAATTCTTTTCAACTAGTTATGACAGCTTCCCTTTTTGTACATTCTTGTTTACGAACTATAGAGTAAGTATTGTATTGCAATTATTAAAAAAAATTAAGTGCAGATTTTGATGAATCTCCATTTTTCAAACTTCATTGAGTTTCATATATATTTATATTGCATTGCATCTGTTTGTCTATCTGTATGCGAATAAACTGAATCAAAAATCCTTGGGGTTAGATGGTCTTTACAAAAAATCTGTAGATTTTTCTATTTTGAACGAAATAAATTCAGTGAAGATATGTGCCTGTCTTGCTGTCCGAATGTAAGTGAACAAGATAACTACAAACTTTACATAAGTTAGTCAGATAAAATTTGGTATATCGGTTTAGCAACTAAAATGCAGATTCCTTTTAAATTTTGAAGCAACATTTTTAAAAGATCAAATCTCTTTCTTTTTCTCTCTCTCCCTGTATTTCACCATGTTTAGGAATGCAATACCTTAAATCAATAAAATTCAATATTTGATCTTCTGCCTACGTTTGTAGTTTCTTGTCAAGCTTTCATTTCAATCATCCAAAAAATGCGTGAAAAATACATATTTTGAAGAATATTAGATTCACGTTAAAAATCCATATTTCAAACCTTTTTCGCCGATGCTTTCGTGACTTTATCCAATGTTCACAATTTCAGAAAAGGTTTGGAAGTTATAACATTATTATTGGAAAATATGGGAAAAAAATGTCGAGAAGACCGGCTGGCTTCGTTTAATTGTGTTTGTAGAGGTACCATCTTTTTGAAGTTGAAAATGTTCTTGGATCATCTATATTTGTGCAATGAATTCCTATGTCAACTTTACTTAACATTCGCAGCGCTTAGAATGCCATTTGAGCAGAGGACTTCACATTCAGATTGTAAACAGAAGCTAATTCCGTTTAAATTTCAGAAGATGGTAATTCAAAATATCATAATTGTTTTATTCTTATGAAGAAAACTTTATTAGAAATTATATCGATGAATGCTTTGTTCGTTAATTTTTTGTGATTAAAACATTTAAATGTTTAAGTTATAAATAATATATATGAACATAGACTTCATTTAATAATATAAAATGTTACACTTAATACCTAATTTTGATTTTAGTGTAGTATTAGTATTAGCGAGTCTCCCTCGTGATCTGGGAAGTGACTGACCGTATTTTCAAGACATGTATGGGATTAAATAAAGTAATAACACTATTAGACTCTAAAGACTAATAGTTTGACTCTAAATTAAAAATCTAATATAAAAGCTAAAATTTTGTATGTTAAAAAATACACTGAAGTGACAAAAGTCATGGGATAGCAATATGCAAATATACAGATGGCAGTAGTATCGCAGCGAAAAAGTATAAATGCGCAGTTCGTTTTCCAGAGATTTCATTTGTGTTCAAGTTATTCATGTGAACAGGTTTTTCGTGATTTATGGCGGCACGACGAGAATTAACAGACTTTGAACGTCGAATGTTAGTTGGAGCTAGACGCATGGGTCATTCCATTGCGGATATCGTTAGTGAATTCAACATTCCGAGATCCACAGTATCAAAAGTGTGCCGAGAGTATGAAATTTCAGGCATCCCATCCCATCATGGACAGCGCAGTGGACGAACACCTGCACTTGACGACCGAGACCGCCGACGTCTGTGTAGAATGGTCAGTGTTAATAGACACTTCGTCAATAACTGTGTCAATAACACTTCGTCAAATAACTGCAGGAATCAATGTGGGACGTACGAGGGACGTGTCCGATAGGACTGTGCGGCGAAATTTGTCTTCCTTGGGCTATGACAGCAGAAGACCGACTCGAGTGCCTTTACTGACAGCACGACATCGCCTGCAGCGACTCTCCTGGGCTCGTGAGCATATCGACTGGTCTCTAGACCAGTGGAAAACCGTGGCGTGGTCAGATGAGCCACGATTTCAGTTGTTATGAGCTGATGGTAGAGTTCGAATGTGGCGCAGACCCCACTAGGCCATGGACCCAAACTGTCAGCAAGGCACTGTTCAAGCTGGTGGTGGCTGCATGATGGTGTGGGCTGTTTTTACATGGCATGGACTCGGTCCTCTGGTGCAACTGAACCGATCATTGACTGGAAATGGTTATGTTCAGCTGCTTGCAGATCACTTGCAGCCATTCATGGACTTCACGTACCCACACAACGATGAGATTTTTATGGATGACAATGCGCCATATCACCGGGCCAGAACTTTTCGCGATTGGTTTGAAGAACATTTCGGACAATTCCAGCGCATGATCTGGCCACCTAGATTGCCCGATATGAATCCCATCGAGCATTTATGGGACATCATCGAAAGGTCCGTTCGTGCCAAAACTCCTGTACCATCCACACTTTCACAATTATGGACGTCTATACAGACAGCATGGCTCAATATTCCTGCAGAGGACTTCCAACGACTTGTGGACTCCATGACACGTCGAGTTGTTGCACTTCGCCGGGCAAAAGGAGGACCGACACGATATTAACAGTTATCCCATGACTTTTGTCACTTCAGTGTATATAATATCAATACATCGGTAATATTGATTCATGAAAAATTATAAATTATATTATACAATTTCTGCGATTAATAATCCAAAGAAGTATTACTCAAAAATGGATAGGGAACTTTCTGAAAAACTGGACAAGGTAGAGAAAACAACAATTGTTTCAAAGATGTTGTTACATCATCATCATAGACTTGCTATGATCAGCAAATGATAGTTAAAAAAGCTGAATTTCAGCGCCCCTATTGATAAATTGGACATCGAGGCAGACTTAAAAAAAGGGGGTCTAATGTTTATCATTCAAATATTTACACGTAGCTGGAACCAAACAGCCGTACATTGTTCGTGAAACGCTAAGTAATGGAACCTTACCTTGACCTTTCATCTTAATTTGATTGGATTATATGGTGACGTCTATTTAGTGTGCCAAGAGTTTGAAAAATAGTGGAAATATGTAGAAGCTAATAAAAAATTCCTTAAATACAAAAAAATTATTTTGCATATAATTGCCCTTTTTTAAATATAAATTGGGTATATACTTCCCGAAGACATTTCTTTCAGT
This sequence comes from Argiope argentata, assembly GCA_026289955.1. Lineage (NCBI taxonomy): Eukaryota > Metazoa > Arthropoda > Arachnida > Araneae > Araneidae > Argiope > Argiope argentata. The sequence goes on from JAOUZG010009418.1 coordinate 290,096, forward strand.
ATTCGAAATCGCATTAGTGATATTTAGTATACTTCCCCTTTACATACCAAACGTTTAACATGGACATAGATATACTATCATGACAATTAATGAATACCGGAATCTAACGTATCGATGAAAGAGAAATTAAGAAACAAAGATAAAAAATTTTAATGGGGGTTAAAATTATATAATAAGACTAACGTCGTTAACGTAGATGGCATTGTTGATAAACATTAAAATGTGAATTAAAAAATATATGGTTATTAAAAAGGTAGAGGCAACATTAAAGATGAAACCCAAGAAAATCAAAAATAAGAATATTTTACTCAGATAAGAATAATATTATGTTTAAATGATTTGTTCTTCTTGCTCAATTAACATCTTTTCTAGCAAATGATAACAAAAAAAGGTATAAAAAATGTGTCATGTTTAAAGAGGCGTAAAGACATGGCAAATATGACGGTAAAAGCCATTAAAGTATTAGTATTAATTACGGATTAAAAGGGATTTATTTTTTGGAAATTTAAATAATTGGTGAAAAAATAAATCAGGCGTAACATTGGTGTACTATGAAAAAAAAGTAATTGTCTTAACAAAAATATATGATTATTTAACCCTTTCTAATATGTGCCTATAATTTGAAAAAAATATAATGCAAATTCGAGCAAAAATTTGCTGGTAAGAAGCTCTGAAATTCAAAAAAATCAAACTAAAAAGTACTTTGAGAAAATAAAAATATATACATTAAATTGTCCATTAAAGTGCATCCCTCAGGATCTATTTGCCTTTTAAATGAGAAATCCACTCAAGCTAAGGATTAAAATGTCTTATTTATACTTATTTCATTTGGAATAACTGTTCATGCGAATATCCACGCAAATGCATTGAAAATTCCCAATTTATACGCATCGGTAATTTAGTTCTTGTGTTATACGTTTTAAGCGACGGAATAAAAAACAACGATGGGAACGTTAAGGGATTTACTTTATTCATTATTTTAATCATTTTTCCCCCATTCCATTTCTTTGGTTACGGAAATTTGAGGGATAAATATTTTCTTTACGCTTTCGTTTAATAACTACCGTAATAAACAAATTTTCGGGCCTTTGAAGGCAATTTGATTTAGTATTGAAATGTTTAAAGATGCTTGTTTCATGATTCGATTTATTTGTTATGCCTTTTTATTTACGTTTTCAAAGCAAATTTTTTTCTAATATTTCAATTTATAGAATGAAGAAATTGAAAAAAGGGTGATAGAGACAGAAAATATAACTATAACTAAGTCTTGTTTATGAAAAATGTTTAAATTTAGAATAATTTTATTTGTGCTGAACTGCGAAAATAAGATGAATCATTTTAAGGGAAACCTCTATTTTATGTTTTATTCCATGTCTTATCTAACATCAAGCAACGAAAAAATTGCTTTCTAATTAATTTCGTATAAACTGCAATCATTAACGAGTTGGTTTGTTACCAACATGAATGGCTTTTTCTGGAAAATTATTTATAATTTCGGGTTCTATGTAAACCTTATTCAGATGTTCTTTGACAATTTGTTCATTTTCCTAATTATTTTTATATACAGGGTAAGTCAAAATGAATATAGCGATTACAAACGGCTATAACTATTTAATGAAAAAATATTTATCGATAAGATTTACACAGAATGTAGAAGAATCTTCAAAATTTTATATACAGAAGTCATAGATGTTCTATGTGACTTCCCTTGGTCACACGGACAACATCTAATCGGTATTCCATTTCACGCCATACATTCTGAAGCATTTGTTCATCTTCGTACGTCGATTCCGTGGGCTTTGTTGATACGTTTCGCGAATTTTTTCAACGTTTTCCGATGAAACACGTGGCCTTCCGCTACTTTTTCCTTTGCACAAACATCCTGTTTCCTCAAACATCCGATGCCATCTGCGTATGTTGTTCGCATTTGGAGGTTCTTCATTGTACCGCTGACGAAATTTTCTCTGCACTGTAATAACAGAACGGCAACTGTGAAATTCCAACACAGAGAATGCTTTCTGCACGGGACTAGCCATTTCCACTAATGAGACGCCGTGCTGAACAGGTTTCTTGTCGTTGCGAAGTTCAATTTCGCGCATGCGCAGGCATCCGCTTGGCTGCACGTGCGCTTTACGTTAATAAATTATGAAGTTCCGTCTACATTCTGTGTAAATCTTATCGATATATCTTTTTTCATTAAATAGTTATAGCCGTTTGTAATCGCTATATTCATTTTGACTTACCCTGTATAATTTTATATAGCCAATTATATCACAGGAGAGATCATCAAAATTCAAAAACAAATTAGCTTTAATTATTTTCATTTTTTTATTCTGAAGTTAAACCTTCATTGCAAAACCAAAATTTCACAATTTTCCTCGAAAGTGCATTTTAAACTAGAACGTGCTTAGCGTAAAAAAATAATAAGTCGTTGTTACTTAGGGCATTTGCCATTGAAAAAGCTCTACTGATTAAAGAATCAGCAGATTTAAGCCGAAAGGAGCGTCACTTGTTTTTAAAGCAGCGCTAACTAGGGCGCTAACTACACACTCATCACTCTTTCGCTTGCACAGCCCCTTTTTACAGGAGGGGGGGGGTACAGTCACAAATCTCACAGATAGCACACAGAAGAACAACCCTGCCCGAACCGGGACTCGAACCCGGGACTCCCAGAACACGAGGAAGACGCGCTACCTCTGAGTAAGAGAGCCAGCAAAATAATAAGTCGAATCTTCATATCAAGATTATTAGCTATGGGGAAACAGGACGGAATGCTAGTAGATGAGGCGAAAATGATTTGAGTTTCAGTTAAAAAAATAAAAAGCATATTTTTAAAAAATATCCGTGAAATATTTTTTAAAAAAGAGTTAAAAATTAAAAATTATCGCATGTCAGTTAAATTGGTATTATCGATATGACAAATATTTTTTAAATTTAAGATGATGTAGAAATCATTTTTTCTCCTTATATTTTCAGACGTTAACTTTGACTTTAACATTGATACATTTGGCAAACCAATTATATATATAACAAAATAATTGAAATAATTCAGTTTTGTAAAGGTTAAAAATAGGAGATACATTTTTTCTGAACGGAATTATGTGAATTTTGAAAGAAAAAAAAATGACGAATTTGGTGCAGAAACCATGTACCAAATTTGTTGTTGTGTTGTTACTAATGGCACTTGCCTTCTACGAGTGCTCTGACAGCCGTCAGCGATTATAAGTTGAATAAGCGTCTTTTGTTTTGAAGTAATGCCAACGAGGACCAAGAGTACAATTTTACTACTCACTCTTCACAGTCGCTTTTACAGCCCCTTTTTACAAGGGGGCACATTCATACACATCACAGATAGTACGCAGAACAGCCATGCCGTAACTGTGACTCGAACCCAGAACACTCAGATCATGAGGAAGACGCGCTACCTCTATGCCAGGATGCCGGTATACGCCAAATTTAATCTGTATATCTGAAAGTGTTTTTAAATTATCTTTGTCACGGATAGAGATTCGTCAAAATCTCGAGTTTAAATTTTTGGATGATTACAATACTTTTTTTAATATTAAATATGGAAAAAAATGAAAATGTGATGTTAAAATATCGTGAAATTTAGAAAATTGATAAACAATACAATTATATTTCGACAATGTTATGATTAGAAGAAAAGCAGAATGTATTTAAGGTGTAAATAATACAACTTAAATAAAATCCCATAGTTTTAATATCTGACAATTTGAGATTATCATCGGCATGAAATTATACCTGAAATTATATTTAATTAAAATTATACATATTACCAATAATCCCCAGAAAACCAGTAGATAACCAAGGGCTCTATATCAGGTTATCAATAAAAGCGCACTGATCATAACTACATTTAACTAAATGAAGGTTAAAGGGCATGAATAATGGAACATATGCTACCTTTGATTTCTCTCACACATCTGCCCATTTTTTTCCTTTTTGTAATAAAAATAAATATTAAGCCTAAATTTTTCGAATAATTTTGTTCCATGTGTATCTTTCATATTCTAATGAACATATTGTCAAATATGTACTGATTTTTATAAACAGAATTAAAAGCTGATTACATATTACTCGACGATGAAACACATCTGGCAAAGAATGATCAAAGCAATACAAGTGACTTATCGCTTTATAAATTTTTTATTCTTGAATTAATGTTTGTTCTAAATTCGCTGACTTTCATTTCAGTTTAAATTATGATAAGAGTCGGTATTAAAATCGCACGTCTGCAGAAATATGCAAATTTAAAAACTTTTTTCGCAGAGAACAATGCAAACGCCTCTGTAAGCACTTCACTTACACAGTTGTTTCCTAAAATGATACAGCGAAAAGAGGCTTAACTGTTTGCAGATATTTAAAACGTGTTTAAATTCATGCCGCGCTATATTTCAGATTCATTTAAATACTTCTTTGTCAATAAATATTTTAATCCCAACTAATTCCGTTGGAAAAGTCAGAGATTATTTCGTGACATATTATATAAAATATTGTGACGTTAATTTTATCCTAAACAAGTAATATAAAAAATTTAAATCAATTCGTACTTAGGTCAACAAAGAAAAACTTTATTTTAGTAACTTTTTATTAAATTGTAACAGTTAATATAAATAATTCATCAAAAAGTTATTGATTTTCGCCAGAGTTGAACTCAGATTCTTTTCCTTCAAGTGAAAAATCCTGAAATCCTTGCATTTTACCGATTGCGCTACTGCTTATTGATTTAATTTTCATTACAAACTACCAAAACTCTATTTAATAAAAATTAATTAAATTTAGTTAATGAATTAATATTTGAAAAAAATGTATAAACCTCAAGTTTTATCCCATACAAATGAAAAAAAAATGTATTTGAAATTGAGTGGGTGAATAAAGGTATTTTATTCACGATTGAAAATTGCAACAAGATGTATATACGGAGAGTATGAACTAATACTAGGAATTTAGAAAGATAAATAAAAGGATGATTTTCACCTTTTAGCTATAACGAAATGAGCTTAGAAAAGTTAAAAAAATATTTGTTGCTGCTTTCCAATTATTTTACCTTCTCTTTTAAAATGTTTCAAGAATATTCTAATTTTATATAATTTATTATTTCAAGCCTTATTATAGTAATAGTTAATTATTACAATATTTATAATTATTGAATAATTAGCTTGTGATAGTTGGATTTTTTAAGGGCGTAGCGATTAATATTTAATATGATAGAATAGCAGTATTACTAAATCATGAATGTAATAATACCTTTTTTCGAAAAACTGAAATTAAAACTCGACATAGAAATACTATTATAATCATAACGTCACATACTAAAGTCCTTTACGTTTTTGAGTTACCTCATTTATAGGCTTATGAAAGTATAGACCTAAAGACGGTCAATTCTTTAATCAAGTTGAATCAAAATTTCAAGAAACAAAACCAAAAAAAAAAATACTGCACAACAGATAATTAATGATTGAACAAAATTTTATCTTTTAAACTATTTATGATCTGAATTCATTGTATGCACTTGAATTCGAACAGTTGGACAGACATAAAGTCTCTAAATGAATTTTGTTCAAATGTCGATAGATATCCATAAATTAAGAAACGAATTATGTACCAAATTGAATCTATCTAGTTTCAAGAGTTATTGAATTATTGCATTCAAATATAAACAGACAAAAACAAGAAGATAGGCAGAATTTATTCAGAAAAATATATTTATATTTTGGTATATTCATATTTTTTTCTCAAGATGTTAAGAAATAGATATATGTCGAAAGCTCGAGTTCAAATTTTTGACCTTTATATTTTTTTGTCTTTGTATATTTCATTTACGAAAATGGTAAGAATGTTTTAATTTAAATTGCGAATAAATGTTAAATTTGTAGGTATTATTTTGTTACAGCATTTACCCTTTCAATTTCTTCCCACAAATTCCTACCTCATATTTTAAAATTGTTAATAAAACTTATTATATTTTACTTAGAGTTTATTACATCCCTTAATAACTTAGGGATCATTACTCCATTTCAGACGTTGAAATTAGCAAACCAAAGAGAAAGATTCTTTTAATTATGCTTTGTAACATATTTTTTTTCAAACAGCTTGGAGGGATAGCATATTAACAAAGGAATAATCGAATAATAGAATTCGAATTTCTTAATAGCTGGTGGTATACTTAATAAAACTAATTCCAAATTATTGGTATTCGTATATTAGAGAAGTAATAACAGTCTATATTTTAAAGAACATTTTTATAAAATAGCAATTATACTAGAAGCCGAAAATTACTTCACAACTCATTAAAGTATTTAAAAATCTGCAATAAAAATGTATAGCTAAAGAAATGTAATTCTTAAAGCCTTATTAAACGAGTTCTAGAAATTCCAATTCGATTTATGCTTTATGGCGTACTTTATGAAACTATCTTTACGTAATGACTCTAATTCGTATGTTTAACTCGAATCAAACATTTCCTGTAGTGTTACTTACCCTCCTCAGTGTCCAATCGCGTGCGAAAAGGTAATAATATCCGTCCTTTATACCAACTACACGACTTCGGTTCGTTTCAATTCGACAGCAAAACCAATTCCAGTCGCAGACGACTCAAGTCAAATTACTCTCGAACCCAATCCATTCTCTAAGGTAGAACTTATTAAAACATTTCCCGCGCTTTAGAGCACCTCATTATTTCCAAAAAAAGACGATATCTTAAGTTGAAATTGCTTTCGTAAGCTTGGTCCATAATGGTTTTTTTCCCTCCCTCTTTCTCTTTTCCCCTCGTCTTCCATTTGGGGGGCTAAAAAACGCTGTCGGGCATTTACTACTTTTGAAAGGTGTGGTTAAATTATTCCAGGAGAGTTGCAAATAATTAAGATTGATTCTTTTCGCCCTCCAGTCTCAAATATAAAGTAGATAAACGGAAAAGTTTTCCCCGGCGGCCCCCGGGGTGAGAGTTTCTGCGGGTGAGATTTTTAATGCTCTGCTTCAAAATTTTATGAATTTCTGGTGTGTTAATTGCTGTGAATCTTGATGTAGTGGTGCGTGTGCTGATAAAGAAAAAGGGGGATGTTCCGAAAGTAAGAATAATGGGGTGAGAGAAGTGCGATAAGAAAGCTGCAGACAAATGAATTGTAAGGGAGTGGTTGTTTTGCGCTTTCAGGCACGTGGCTTAATTGAAAAGAGGAGCTTTTAAGAAAAGAATTAAGTTGCGTCTTACAAGAGTACTTACCCCCTAAAAGTTCAATAATTCTCTGTAAATGGGTATTTATAAAAGGAAATACTACGAGGAACAATAATGAACGTGGGCATATGAAATTCGAAAGAAAATGTCAAAATGCATTCGATTTTCATTTTTTTTTAATTTTATGGAACATTGAAACTTATATTTGTCCTTATTTTTGCTTTTTAAATAGAGAGGTAGGTTATTTGTATTTTTTAAATGATTGGTGGTTATAAGTTATAAAGTTATTATATTTTCATTATATAGCTCATAAAGGGTATTTCATTGATGTCAAAATACATCAAGGTTCCATTTTTCTTTCTCAATTTAATGGAACATTGAAAATTATGTTTGTCATTATTTTTGCTTTAGGTATAGAGTAGTACTTTTAAAATGATTACTGATTATAGATTATATATTTATTATATTATCATTATGTAGTTTATTAATGACAGCTCATTAATGTCAAAATGCATCCGAGTTTCATTTTTCTCTTTTAATTTAATGGAGCATTGAAAGTTATATTTGTCGCTATTTTTGCTTTATAAATAGAGAGTTTATTGGTACTTTAAAAATGATTAGTGGTTATAAATTATATAGTTATTATGATTACATAGTTCGTTAGGGATATCTTTTGATTTTCTTTATTGCAAAATGTCAGGAAAAAAATGGGAAAAATATTTTTGTAATATATAGAGGTGTTTAATAATAAGAAGTAATAACAAATATTAAATAAGTAAGGTCACTGTAATATTAAATAAGAAAAATTAGTTTAATTAATATAGAAAAAGAAGTCTTTACATATTAGGTTAATTAGATATTTAAGGCATTATAAGGACGTAAAAGTGAAAATTAAACGATAATTTCAGGAGAAAAAATTAAGCTTATTTCTTGCATTTTAACACGAATCGATGTTTCAATGTGTTGTCTCTAACCTTTTGAAGAGAGTCTGTGATCTCTTTTAGTCTGTGAACTTCATCTTTGTATAGGAAGAATATTCATATTATGATCTCATTTAAAGTTGCCCTTCCCTTATATTAAATAATATATAATTTTCCACTCTTTCAGCGATAAATTATGCATTTATCGCCAAGAACGAGTGTTTCTATAAGTCCATGGTTTTCTTCAATGCGAAATTTTAACGCACAGTATTTATTAATAATAGATTTTAGTCAAATTTTGGTAAGGTTCCGCTGTCGAGCCGTAGAGTTTCAGGTTCCAGAACCGATTCCACCGAAGAACCGTCATGTAAGGGGATCTGATGTTTGTTAAATCCATCGGGGTCAAACTTCCTCCCGCTGGTGGGGTGCGGAGAGGGGGGGGGGGGGGTTCCAGTTCAGGTGTCATCCTCGTCATCTGACTGCGGTTCAAAATTACGAGGTTCATCCCAAAATATCCCTACTTCATTTTACAATGCGGCATTAATATAGCTAAACCAAATAATTCTTACTTTTTTAAAACTACATTACAACATACTTTTAATTGTATGTCCAGATTCAATCGGGAAATAAAACCATTGTTAAAGGTGTGTAATCTCTATTCAAAATTCTGTTATCCACTCCATCTGACTGAATTCTGTTGACACTTGACCGTCGCTCCTTTGATCTGAGTTTTACAAAAAGGTCCAAACTTTGTGGCATGTTTCTCAGAAAAAGGAAATTAAGGATACAATAAATTACAAAAGAATAATATAGAGTTTGTCGGCGAATGATGTCCCTTATATACTGTATTTGGTTTAATAACAGTCTTAATGATTATCTTTTAAGAAATCTAATCACTTAGTAACTGATTGTTCATTGACATAACTAGTAAAATCCTCTAGGTCATTGTTGAAACACCACTGTTTTGGAATGAAAATATAGTAATGACTTTGTAAAACAGCTTTCTTAAAAAGTTAGAGGCATAGCTGAGATCATAGTGGCATAGTGGTCTCCAATCCTTTATAACCTTTTGACGTCTTGGCGAAAAAGTTAAACATTTTGGAAAATTCAAAAATTTTGACTCTATTTCCATTATGAGCCAAGGTGTGTAAATTCTTCAGGAAAATTCCATAAGCTATCTGGAAACTATAAAAAGCGAAGCGCTCACTAAGATCAATTCTCTCGCTAATATTGTGTCCATGAAATGAACTCAATCTCGTACCTTGAGTATTACTGACTCTATTATGTTTTCTTAATAGTGTTATTTAACCGTATTTTTGTTTTCTACGTAGCTTGGATTGGATGCTTTCTTTTATTGTGAATTTTTACAAGTGTTGTTTTCTGTGTATATCTTGACTGTATCGACCATGTATTCCTAGTATTCAAGGTGTTGGATTTTTTCCCGCCATAATCCACTGGATGATTTCCTAACAATATTCTAAAAAATAACAAAAGAAATTTATTTGATACGAATAATAAATATGATGTAGATTCTGAATGAAAGAAACTATGGTAATACCGTATATTAAAAAAAAAATCACAAGCTGTTTGAATAGGAAGCGAGCAGTGTAAACAATGTCTGATTTTATGAAATTTACATTTATTTTTTCTCTTTTCTATTTTATATCGTAATTGAATAAATTTCATTACTCATTATCAAATTACATTGCCCAATACGCTGCAATATTTATGCTTTTTAGACACTTTAAAAGTATTCGTTAGTCGACAAAACATTTCAACCTCCCTCCAATGTAATACTTGCTCTACTTAACTGCTCATATAATTAATTATTTAAAAGGCATGAAAAATAAATTTTTATTATATTAAAGAACTTTTTCCATCTTTCTCACAATGGAAATTGTTAACGGTAATTGAGAACTTTAGTCTGTTTTTTTAAGAGAAGATATACAATAAGATTAAACTATTATGTTTTAATCATTATATTCAATAGTGTTGATTTCATTTTCCAAAATTGATGCAATTAAAACAACTGAGTGAGGAAATAACACCGAAAAAAGTTCGAAAATATTTTTCACTTTCCTCTAAATGGCCTTAGAAAAGGAATATGCTTTCCAACTTGCTGAAACTGCACCAGTGCCAACCGCAGTCACGGTAACAAAAATAAATCAATAATTTTTTGATGTAGATGGTTAAAATTTGTCTTTACACTAAATTTGGAGATTTATATCACATTATGAGTAAAATCTGTTCATAGGAAGTTCGTCTGTCCGGCTGTTCGAATATAAGTTTACACGATAACTACAAAACAATGAGTGCTAGATAGATAAGATTCAGTACACATATTTAATATCTATTCTGTAGACGCAAATAAAAATTGTATCCAAAATTTAACAAAGTGTTGAGTGTCTCTCGGTCTGTATTTTCAGAAACTTGTCAATGCGGTACTTCAAAAATGCAATCACTTAAATATACGGAATTTAATAGGGGATTTTGTGCCTACAAATGTAATTTTGTTTCAATCAGTTCAGAAAGACGTGGCTAAAGCAAAGATACAGTTTTATCGGCATGCTATTAATGTCATTCCAGAGATTAACTGTCAAATATCTTGCTAAGGAAGACTCGTTAGATTTAGTAAAAATGCTACATTCAAACCAAAAGTTATTATTTCGTAACTATTAAACACCAATGCCATGCAAGACGCTCCCTGGCATAACAAGTTATCTAGAGTGCATGCGAGAAAATTTCGGGCAGACCATTACCACTGGTTTTTAACTAGAAGTCCCGAGAATGTTACATTAAAACCTTTTTAATCCTTTTCTTATCTTTAATGAGTCATGCTGTATTTCCTATGCATAGCATTCCTATTCTCAGATATACGTATGCCCGTAAAGAAATTCCATTTTAACATTCTATCTGAAAAAGCAACTAAAAAAGTACAAAAATTCTTTTAGTGATATTTAATTTAATACTTTTATTTCCCTCCCCTTTGAAGGGTCCCCATTTTGTGGATGGAATGTGGGATATCGGACAACAATAGCCCCCGACATCCACTATCGCAGAGTAGTAACAAGACCCTCAGGGGGAGTGAAGAACTATTTTTTTCATCGCACTATTTGTAATAAATGTGCTAATGAGCATTATATGTTGCCCACTACCACCAGAGGAAGAGGAAAAAAAAAAGAATCTCTCCATGACGAGGGGAAGACGGCTGCCAAGAATCGCGTCTGAGGGGGTCTTCAATGAACTCAACCCCTCATCTGGTCGATACTCCATAACAAAGCATGTGGGGGTGGAGATGCACTGAAGGTTGGGAGGGGGGATTTGCGGTTATTGGAATTGGTCAGAAGGACAGTAGCGTAAGCCGAAGGGGCTTGTCCAGAAAGATATGGTTGAGGAGAGCCTGGACCATAAAAGCTAATGGCAGCGAGGTGATGTTTTGTTTCTTAGCTGATGGAGAGAGGTGATGAGCAGTAAGAAGCACAGAGCAAGTGTGGTTCTTACTTTCGTAACACGAGGAGGGTGGAAGTTAGGAAAAGAAAACAGAGATTGCTTCCTTAGAAAAAGCAGGATAAGCTTCTGCCGGCTATCGCACCGAGTTGAGCAAAAGCGAGAAAACTTCAAATATAGGGCTTGACACTACTTACAAGAAAAGAGACTCCCTGCTTACTTATTTTTATATTCAATTCAATTTAGCTATTAACTTTAGATTATATATATATATCTTGGAAACAGCTCTAACGATTTGAACCAAATTTTATACTTGAATAAGGTCTTACTTTTTCAATTTATCTATATAAGTGCCTTTTCTGAAAAAACACTATCTTACTAACTAAATATTGACGTGTGGCTACACATGAGCTGCATAAGTGTATCAGAGATGAAATAATGGTTGGTACTTTTAGATCCCCCTACATTGTTCTCATATTCTATCCCGCATTTGCAATTCAATTCAATTTAGCTCATAACTTTAGATTCATTGTATAGGGAAAAGAGGGAGAAAAGTATCGGATTTTTTTAAAGAGAGAATCAAAGTATAGGATTTTATTTATGACTAGCCGCCTTTGGCGACCAGTCGGTTAGCCAGTATTAATGCTCGCTGAAATTTCCATATAATATTTTATGTAGTTGTGTCTCATAATAGGTTTTTCAACAAAATATTTTTAAACCAAACGAATTTTGATAATCATATAATTCATTTATAGTATTATTTAGTATTATTTTCTTCAGATGTTCTGTTCATTGTACTACTCATCTTTCTCTTTCTATCCGTACAATGATTGTCCCGGATTGCTATTTTACTTAAATGGTGGAGGGAAGGTTTTAAATTCTACGTTTTTATAGTATAATGAGATTCAAATTTTCATAAATTTAAACACACTAAACAAATAAAGACACAATTGGTTTTCAAGAGATGCGAAAGTTTAAAAACAGCTCGGAAAATGCCGCGCACAGAGGAAATAATGGTGAGACACACACACCCTTCTTCTCTTTTTCTTTTTTTTTTCTATCCTTTTTTTCTTCACTACTTTTGTTTCTACAAACTCTTTTTTCCCTTTGTTATTCTTTTTTTTCTTCTCTGCCCATACTTTATTTTGAGCAGGCATAAATTAAATATCCATTCATACTAATAATAAAAGCAACTATTTTCTTTCTTTTTTAAACATCCCGTTATCTATGAATGAAAACCAACTGACTTCGCGTATATCTTTCTAAACAAATCATAATTTATTCCTGTTATCTAACTCAGTTGATGTGGGGGAAGGAAATGAAGATTTTTGGTGGGAAAGTAAGAAAAGTGTCGTTTTAACTATTTTCCTCGCAGTTTTTTTCATTTTTTCTCTCCATAAGAACCATCCTCGTGTCTTAACTAAAATATTTTTAAAAAATTAGCCGAGTCAGTCGAGCCGTTCTCTAGTTTTGCGCTTAGCAACGCATTTCGAGTTCCATTTTTATTTATATAGATTTTCAAAAAAAGTCAGAGAAAAAACGAGTCATTGTATAGGATTAAAGAAAGTCAAAGTATATGAAAGAATCATAGAATATATAGAGAAAGGGAGTCACATTATATGATTAAAAGAGAAAAAAAAGGTATAAGCTTGTATTCGATTTTATTGTTGGATAAGATTGTATCGAATTTTATTTACAATTTTTCAAACAACAACAACAACTGCCGAGTGATGCTTCGTTTCCTAGGTACTGCTGTATAAAACTTTTTAAAAGCAATTAATTCTCCTAAAAACTACAAATATATATGTATTTCAAACATATAAAATAAAATGTAATAATGAACTAAGGTAAGGTATAGATATAAAGTTTTGTAAAATAGATTTCTTTGAGATAAAGTTAAGGAAAAACTTATTTTAAACCAGACTGTTTAAGCAAACAGTTGCATATTTCCCAATTAGATTAAAGATATATAGGATCTTTATTATAAATATGAACTGATGAATATGTTTGACCATTTTCTAATAAGTCTAGAGTATCAAAAATGAGGGCACTGTCTGCAATAAATCGGAATTTATTATTACTAAAAAATTATGTTTGAAAGCATTGTTAGTTTTCTTTCAGACATTTGTGTAGAATGTGTATACTGGAATTGAAAATGCCAGTCGGAGAACTAATTAATAATTCTACCGTCTTATTCCTCTCCACATTCCAACAGCATAAAGTTGCCCAAAATTACTATTCAGCTAACTGAATAAAAATAGAGCCCACTCTTTGGAATAATTTTTTTAATCAATATTAAAACTTTTTTCCTTTAATTAAAATATAAATATTGAAATAATTTTAATTCTCGGAAATTTTAAATTGAGTAAAAGACAAGATTTAAGATTTGAAATCTAGTGAGCATTTCAAAGAATAATGCTAATGAACATTCCTGTATAATTATAGTTAACAGATTTTTAATGTAAACTTGTTACTAACATTTCGTAAAATAAATATATTTTCTCTATTTGCTGACATTTTTTTTGTTTCAACTACTTAACTAACTATAAATGCTGAGAGAGAGTAAATTAATTACATAAACCTTTCCAATAGTTGTTTGGAAAACTTTGGGTTAAACATTCCAGATTTGAATTATTTTAAAGTATTTCAATAATATTCAATCAATTGAATATGCAGAAACATATGATATAGAATGTAATATTATCCCTCAAACTGTGGAGATGCTTGAATAAAAGGAATTACAAGTTAAAATAATATTAAGGGTCTGAGATTAGCACAAAATATATTCCATTAACGAGCATTTCGTTCTCAAAACTCTAACAAAAAAGGTATGTCAGATCATTGACGGTATATTGGTTAACCTGTAACAGTATCATTATGGAGTCCTCATGAGAAGTAACATCCGGCTTACTTATACGGCAAAATCTTTTCCTCATATTCGTTTTACCCTTGGAAGAATAGATATACTTTATATAAATGTATAGCGAGTCAGAAAATCGGACACAGTTGTACAATTAAAGATAGATACTAATAACAAAAATCAATTTGCGATAAACTGAATAAATACAAATTCGCAATAAATACAAAACAATAAGCAATGCGTTAGGAAAAGGCATAGTATGATGTTTGCATTTCCTCAGATTTAATCCTAGTTTTACATAAATAAATTATTCTGCAATTGATTAGAAGGTTCTCTTTTATGTAATAAACTTTGTTCTCGAACTTCAATGCGTTCGGAAAGCACAAATGATGTTTACCTTTTCCCAAATTTATTCCTTGCATTAATATTGTGTTAAAGATTAAAGATTGGTTCTTTTTGATATAGTAAATTATACGAAAGATATAATTTCCAATAGTTACCCTGATATCCGTAAAATGATATATCATTGATATTATGTAACTGGGAGATACTTGATGCAAATAAATGAAGAAGTTACTTTTAATCACAAGAGAAGGGTTCGTATTCACCCACAAACAACAAAAAAAATGGACTAAATAAATCTCAGTCTGGCAAATTAAATATTTTTTTAAAAAAATAATTATTAACCAAGAAACAAGATATCGTATTGTTTTCAATTTATTTCAGTTCATTTATTTGATTCATCTCCTAATTGTTACTACTTTTATTTTAGTTTTTCTATTGAAAACTCATTTAATTTCAAATCTTCTCATGTTTCTTTATAATGAATTATGATCTTAATAAGCGTCGTGTATCTATATGATTTTTCCTCAATTGTGCAATGTGAGATCAATTACAAGAATCATTAGGCTACCTTTTGTGATGTTTCGCAATATTAACCTCTTTCCTTTAATATTATTACGATTTATATTTAGATCTCAAAACATTTGAACATAAAGAAACCTTTGCAAAGTAAGCTGTGGTTAAATTCGCCAACTTCAAGGAAATATATATAGCAACAGTCTATTATACTTGCTAAAACCTTGTGATCTATCTTTTTGATGATAAATCATCAACTATAGTATAAAAACCTCTAAAGCACTAGAAGAAAAATAATATTTCCTAGGTGAAATAGTTTCGAACGTCTATACTTTTCATAGCATCTGTTGATAGACTGTCTTCGACTATCTTCTGTCATATTAATATTCATGGTACTTGCGTATTAAACCGTCGACGGCAACAGTCGCCAATGGTTTAGTCACTCATTGGCGACGGATTCAAATTTGGCGATAAAATATCGACGCCAACGAAACTAATAAAATGGTGGACGGCAGTTATGGTTTGAGCAATTTTTAAAACAATGGCGGTTTTTTTGCCATCATAGGCGGTTTAGCAACTTAATGGTGACGCCTTGAAATTTGGCGATGAAGATCGATGGTCTAATACGTAACATTTATTTGTTTCAATCGTTCTCATCTATTGATTTGCTAACATATAGATTATTTAAAGGATTGGGCAGTTTCTTTCCTAACAATTTTTTAAAAATATTTACTACGTTTCAGATTTACTTACCATCAACAATGAATAACACATTTACCCAGAACACTCTTATTGCATTATTCAGTGTGCTCCAATCATTAGCAGCCTTGAACCATTACATCCCTGAATGGTCAATATTAGTCTTACTAACCTCTGGGTCAATGCCCAGTGGGTACATAAACTGTTTACTCGGACGCAGGCCACTCTTCCCTCGAAGCAGGTTATCCCCTGGAGGTAGTGAGGGTTCGATGATTGAAGAATAGAAGCAACTGTTGGCAGCAGACAAGTTCATTCAGAGAGTTCGATTGAGGATGAGTCCCCCCGCCCCCCAAGTGGGGTAACGGACCGTTTCCTTGTGATAGAAAGCGAGGCATTCGTCTGGAGCACCACGAGGGCCCCTCTACGATTATCTAACAGGGTAATAACGGGGTTGGAAAGAAAATCCCGCATCACTTCTACCTGATAGGGAAGTACTGGAGTGGTGATCATAAGCCCACCGGAATGGCTTCTTGTAGGAGGAATATGTTTTTGAAGTAGGAGCACGCGATCCGCTATTGCAGTACGAATACAATAAAGCAAATGTATTTGAGTTGGTTTAGCATCCTGGGCTCTGTAGAGTAGAGTGCATCTATAACAAGTAGAGTGGTTTTCTTTGAATGTAAGGCAAATGATGAAGAAATAAGACTGAAGTTTATTATTTTAACTGACAAAAGCAGAATCTTAAAGCAGCATATCCATTTTTATTTTTAAAATTTTAGGAAAAAAGGATTAAAATCCTCGATTTTCAGTATGATATATACTGAACGTGTTACTAAATCAATTTATAATGTGTTCATAACAGTACAATTGCTGATTAGAAAAAGAAATTAAATAAAGATTAAAATGGAATTTGCTATGCATATTTCAATGTATCATGTCAGAACATCATTTCTTGAACGACCAAATACCACGTGCTCGTGCAAGTTAAATTATATTTTTATTCATTTGTTTCATTGTATGAGTCACTTTAGTATTGCAAACGATCCAACAAACTTTGTCTCGCATTGATTGTTTAAAAAAAATCACATTTCCTATTTATTTCATTTTATGTAATCTACGTTTCAAATCTACGTATTCATCTACGTATTCAATCTACGTATCTACGTATTCCATGTATAATCTACGTATTCAAAATGACATTTTTCTAGGTTTTATTAGCTGTAGTAATTAACTTATTTGTTTTAGTCAGAGCTTTTGTAAATGCAATGGCAACATGCTATTAAAGAAGCTGATTTTTTGAGATGCTTGCGCAGATATTGAAAATTTATGATGGAAATATGGAACTTACGGATGAAGCACAACTCTCATTTCCAAATCAACATCATGTTCTGGCATGATAAAAATTAAAATGAAATTAAACAAATTTATAAAATAAAAAATGAAATCTACGATCACAAATTTCAAGTTATCATGTGAGAACATTATTATTTTTAAGTGATTATTTGTCTTAATTAATTTAAGTCATTAACCTTTCTAAACCTGTTTGAAACAATCACAGGATTTCTCAATAGGTATTGTAATGCCACTCTTATAGTATATATTATTCTAATAGAATATCAAATATATATTTTATGCAAATAATAATATCTATGTTTAGAAATCTATTATCTTATTAAATCACAATTTTTTTGTCCATGAAATTTTATATGAAGTTCTGAAATAAGAATTCAAATTTATAAAATAGTAGAACAGTTTGATTTTGTGGTTTATGCGCGGCGTGTTCGCATCAACTTCCCCTCAAACGATTCCCTAGCTGGATTTTGTTGTTTTACCACTTGCCTTAAAAAAGCATGAATATCATAAGGAAAAAAACCTAAAAACAAATAAAATTGAAAAAAATTTAAATTTACGAAGCAGAAAATAAGAATGAGAAGGTTATAAAGCCAAAATAATTATTAAACGAAACACAGTTCTATTAAAATTAAAACACTTTGTAAATTATTTACGATTAAAATGTATTAAAAGCTTTTCTATCTGCGACTTATGTTTTTATGACTTTTATTACAACTTTTGTATTTTTGATAATCATTTTCCTTTTTAATACACTAATACAATTCATTTTTAAAAATATATTTTTATAATTATTATTTCTGTTTACTTTCATTGCATATTTCTGACTTAAGATTTTCTAGATAGAAAAACATTTAAAATTTGGTATACCGCATTTTTATTCGTTTTTACATCGTATTGTCGGATCAAAATCAGTATATAAACATTTTATAATAATTAATTTCTTATTTTTTTATTGTGAAAGATTTTGTACGAACACTTTTAAAAATATGAATTTTAATCAAATAGTAAAATGATTTTTTTTGTTTCCTTTTTAAATCAAGAAAAATTATCTTATTTTCAAACTGTTGAAAAAATTAATAGTTAAGGAAGAAAATTTGATAAAGTCGGAAGAAAATCTGAATAGAACCGAATGAAAGAAGAACCGAAAAGTGAATTAAATGACATAATCACAAAAGGCAATATGGTTTTTGAAACAGATGAATTAGTATTTAGGTTCTCATGACACTATAACTTAATGGGATTCGGCTTCCTCAGGATGGCTCATATACGCATCAAACATGTTATGCCCGTTTTAAATGTTTTATTATGCTTCAGATTTT
The DNA here is from genome assembly GCA_026289955.1 of Argiope argentata. Lineage (NCBI taxonomy): Eukaryota > Metazoa > Arthropoda > Arachnida > Araneae > Araneidae > Argiope > Argiope argentata. The sequence continues at coordinate 308,744 of JAOUZG010009418.1, forward strand.
TTTTTGCTTAAAAATACTTTGTTTATGCAACTATAAACTTCATATTATCCATTAAATTTTAACCACTTCACATACAATGACGTCTCTGACACGCGCATCGAATTATTGAATTATTAATTTTAAACCTGCAATTAAATGAAAGTATTCAGTAATTTAAAATGCCAGAATCATTTGGAAACTTTTCATTATCTTAAAACTCGTTACATTATTATAGGAATTAAAATTACAATAAATGTTTGATATTGGATGCGTCATCTAATTAGGAAGTTAAATAAATTCGTATGTCAAGTGGTTAATGAAATGAAACACAATTAATATTCTGGGCAAAACAGCTGACCACGGAAGGATGCTATATATCAGTAAGGAATATTATATGAATAATTAATAATTACATCTGGTCAGAATTCTTTATTTCTATTTAATGTAAATGAAAACAAATTTCATTTAAAAATGATTTATTTTAATTAATTGTTAAATTTCAGATAGATGAGCTTTAAATGGCAAAAGGTTGTTAAACCAGTTGCTACGCATACATTTGGTGGTTGTTTATCTAAGTTAGGTCACTTACTTCTTTGAAATAAAAAAAATATATTTTTTACGCGATCTAGAAAAATAATATATAATGAAATTATTTTTGAAGTTACATTTAAAGATACATGAAAAAGCAATCATATTTTAACGCCCACCGGAAAAATCAAAAGGACATAACGTTGAAATTAAATTAGATAAAAGTTAGTGACAAATAAGTAGTTCGATAGTGACAAATAAGTAGTGAGACAAAGATATTTATTAACTTAGAGACGTTAATGCATTTGGGCGGGCACATTGTATAATATCCGCATTACGAGAAATCCAGATAATGTCATTTTTATGCAAAGTACAAACTTTGGGTTCCAAATAAAGCCTTGAATTTTGCCTCGGTTGGATTGGATTGCCTTGGTGGTTTGATTTTGATTGCCAAATATGTGTATTGGATGTGAAGTAATTTTATTATTGAGATAGAGCTAGATAAAAATATTGTATATACTTTGCACTTTTGTTTTGAGAACGATTTCTTTTTCTTTTAATCCGATCTTTGTAGTTTATTTTTGAATAAGGTATATAAATAACAGCGGAAAATGTAACCTAATTTAAGTGAAAATAATTTTTTATACGATTTGCTATATCAGGGTTTATTTAAACATGACATATCCTGATTTTTTTTCATGCCTGAAATAAATTACAATTTTAGCTTTACGAATGTACAAAATGTACAAAAAGAAATCCCTGCAATAGTAAAAAAATAAAATTCTGATTTTTACAAATCTGCACATTTCAATCTTCCCCGGATTCGAAAAACAAATACTTTGAATCATGCCTGATTATTTTAACACGGGTATGTAGAAAACATGATTAGAAAAACAATTTTATAAAATAATTCGTAAATTTCTATTAAATTCTGAATGATATTAATTTACAGGAAATTTGTTTGCCTGCCAGAGTAGTGAATGGAATAACTTCACAGAACAAAGAGTCAATTTAGCCCGCAGTTCCAAGATCTAAACAATAAATATCAAATATTAAATGAAGATCGTAACATAGTATGTATTATCATCTCTGATTATCATCGTATATATTTTACATGGTAATATCTTGAAAATCTAGAAATTTTACAACTAGATACTATTTTAAATTAACATAACATTTGACAAAATATGTTATTTTTATCCCATGATTAGGATATTCTGGTGTGCAGAGATTTCATAATTTTTCTTCGCTTTTTTATATGCATACTTTGCATTTATATGCATGTGCGTGTGCATGTGTGTTTGTGTGTGCGTGCGCGAGCATGTGGGTTTATTTGTGAGTGTCTACATGCGGGTTTATTTGTATGTGGGTTGTCAGTATGTAGCATAGATTATTCAACTTATAGTTGTAAAGTTTTGCTCATATATACCTTGGACAGGAAAAATATGTACCTAGGAGCGATTTTTTTGAGATTTTAATTAATTAAATTGAAACGAATTTATGACCCTATTCCAAGATAACTAGCGAAAATATTACCTAATAAAAAATTCAAATTCCTTCAAAAATTTTAAATTTTTTTTTACTTTATTGCTATAAATTGTCTAACAATTTAATAATTGGGTGTATTTTAGCCGAATTTTGATATTGTTAAAACATTTTTTGTTTACTTTCTAAAAATAGATTACATTGTTCCTAAATTCAAGCTAAAAAAGACAATTAAAAATGCGATTAAGACTTTAATGACAAAATAAATTTAAGCCAATTAAATGAAACGTTTTTAATACATGGACATTTGTCGAAATTATCGGCAGGAAGTTATATCTAAATAATTTATCTAAAACCAATATTCCTGGCAAATTAATTCCAATATTCCTGGCAGGGTGATTCTTCAGGTATGTCAATATTACGAAGCACGAGAACCCGATAGCCAACTGCAATTCTAAAACATTGCAATTTTAAGTCATTTCAGATCCATTTCTTCCGTTTCCTTTTTCTCCACGGATGAGGAGAAAGACTTACATTCCGGGCATTATCTTCCGATGGATTTTCAATGAATGGAATCACCCTGTCTTTAGCAGGTGGTAAAATTTCCAACGCTCAAATTGAAGTTCAGTTCAGTTCAGTAGATGCATCCGTAAGAGCACCCAACCAACCCTTCCACTCCATTACTATCGAATTTCACTGCTGAATGTTTTCTTCAGACCTCGCTAAATATCACCCGAGAAGAGGCAGGCACAAAATATGCATTCTTTTATTTCTTACCGTGCGTGGCCCCGTGAAACACCTGTCTACAAGCCCTATATCTGATGGATGTTGCACTAGATAGGAAAATGCAATGACCCAGCAAATCGATAAAGTGGGATCTCCTCTTGGAGTAATATTTCCGAATCCCTTACCCCCCCCCAGAGGATTTTTCTGTTGGGGGGTGTAGCGATGGAGGAAGGGGAAGGAAGGAGTTTTCCTATTCTTCGGAGTCACCGGTAAGTGTTCCTCAATGGGCGAAAAGAAATTGAGGGTTCCTCTTCTTTTCTGCTTTTGAATCCAGTGTCTGTATCAGTTTTGGATAACAGGATTTTGGAATGGATTTTGATTACGTATTTGATGAAAAATGATGCTTTCAGTTACCCATCCAGCTATGCGAAGAAGCTGATTTTTTTTCTTCTTGGCTTTGCCGAATTCTAGCGATTAGGTTTCTTTTCAAAAAGCTGGAAATGAAAAACATTTTGTGATTTAAAAGGAATATGTTTGAAAGGATTTTGCATGCATATCATGGAAGAATGGAATGTTGAATTTTGTACTTCATTTTGGCTGATTTTGATGGATTGTTCCCAGGAGGCTAGGTAAAGTAAATAAGAGGCTTTTTCACATAAATTGAACACTGGTGCAAAAACATGCTTTGAAAGTTGCAATAAATAGATTTAAGATGACGTTTAGAAAAACTTGTTTTAAATTTTCAATGATAGTTATTTAAAGAATTTATAAATCATTACAATTTAACATCAAACATTTTAAACATTTATTATTACTCATTAATAATTTTAAAAAATATAAATCTTTAAAATCAATTGAAATTTTCTATCGGAATTTTCACCGATTCTAATCATTTTATAATAGTGAAACGAAAAATAAAACAATTAGCCATCTTTAACCTTTGCAATCCAAAAAATAACTCGATGCAAAATTATTCACCTAATACAAAGATTTGTTTATTGCTATGAAAAATAAATATATATGATTCTTTTAAGTCGAATTTCTTTGAATAATTAATCTACATCTCTTAACCATTATGTAGGCGTTTTTAACAATTAAATTTGAAAAATAAATAAATGAAACGTCAAAATGGTGCACAGTCTTGAATGTCGAGTCGCATTCGACATCGGACCGCAAAGGTTAAATTTTTTTTTTCATATTTCTGATAGTATGAAATGAATATCTGATTTCATTACTTGAATGATCTTCAAAAAATCTTTAAAATGATGCATAATTCATTCATTAAAAAACGTTTCAACAAAGGAAGTTATCATATGAAGAAATATATTGATTTTAAATATAGAAACATGACTTAAGTTAACTTGAAAAAGTGGGGTAGGGTGCAATTGTTTTAATCTGAATATGATAATTTCAAAATGTAATTTCAATATCAATAAACAACTGGATCTCAATTAAAAATTTACAATATGTCAGTATCCATTGAAATGATATTGTCGATCGGCTTGCTGTTGAAGGAACTTACCTTACTACAGTTTCTTCCATTTATCTAAGAGTCAGATAAATACGGCTTGGAGGATTTCACCTAAATATGTCTGGTATGTCGCTGAGTGTCCTGAATTCTCCGTGCACAATACTTGCTCGGGACTTGCCCAGGCTGCCTTGTAGCCATATTATAAGTTTGACCTTCAGTCGAAGAAAGAAAAGTTATGCACATTGCCACTGTTACGCTATCGCTTGCCCTTCTCACATCATCGATTGTTTTAGTGTCTCCGTAAGGAATTTGATGGACGAGAATGGATTTTTTTTTAGTGTGAAGTGGTCTCTTGGACTTGATTTAGATGTCTAGGCCAAGGGAATTAGCAATAACAACAATATGTTATTCAGATTATTATTTGCTGTAACGAGTTAAATTCATGGTTGTGAAATTTCCAGTTACCCGTTTCATTTCGGAGCGTTGTTCTTATTTGATCAGATACCTTCATGATAAGGTTTTAAACTGCAGTATGATTCCAAAAAGTAACATTAAACATACAATTCAAAAATATATTTATTTATTATACCTTTCAATTTATACTGGAGAAATGGGTTCTACAGAAAGAATTTATTTTACAATATCCTCAATTCTTACTTTCTTAGGAACACGAAAATTATTGTTCAGATAAAAGTTCTGCTCTCAATAAATTCATTTCATTTCAAAAATACGTCAGTCGATTTAAAAAAAGGGCTTATTTTTAAACTAAAAAGTATCTTTTCTTGAAATTCGTATAATATATGCAGAAATGTTGGCAATGCAAAAATGTTTTCATGGATCATCTATTAATATGCTCAAAAAACTCTTCTTTTTTAATTGACTTCTTTATAATTGCAAAATAAAAGGCGCAAGCAAACAAATTATAAATTTTATTCATGTGTTGTATTTACATCTTAAAATCTGAAGTTGGGTTAAAATGGTTTATCTAAAATGGTTAAGAATTTTTCTAATCCAAAAACTTAATGCAATACCAATGTAGTGTTTCATTTAATCTTATTAACGCCCCGTTGTAAAGCAATACTAGGGTTATCTTGGGACGGATCTCGTAATTTTGAACCGTGGTCAGATAACAAAGAAGACACTTGATCCCGCATCCCCCTCTCCACACCACATCAGCGGCATACCAATGAAGATAAATAACAATAGCCAAACTTTCATCGAAAATAATGATAACATCCATAAAACGGGCAAAAAAGGTACATGGAATTCAATATTATTTTATTTTCGTAGTAAATAAATCCTTTCTTTAATTCGCTTGTTTCAAAGCACATAATACAAATATGCACAACAGATAAATAAACAATAAGCAATTGGCTTCATTTCTATGCGAGAAACTAAACAAATAGTTTACTTTCGTATTTTGAAATTTTATTTAAAAATGTAAGAAAAATAGCGTAAATAGAATTTTTGGCTTAAAAAATGAATACTTAAATATTAGCAAGAGAACATAAAAACAAATATGTATTCAAATACATGGATAAGTTTTATATTGAAGATCATAATAAATAATGGAAGATTTTGTTTTAAAAATTCTTAACTTAAAATGTAAGCTATGGTATACATATTCTCAAGTATTTAAAGATTTTTCTCGTTCATTAAACAAAAAAATCGCTTATTTACGTCGTTATCTGGCAAATCATTAAACGCATTTAAGCAGAAAAGGAAATAAAATGGCTATTAGAAGAGGGATTAAAATATGTCTAGTATTTCATAAATAAAAATAAAGTCAATTGAAAGAACTTGTAGATAAACTTAAAAATAAAACCTAACAATATTTTATCATCGCATTTTAGAAAAGGAGACTTATGTGGAACAGATGCAGGAGCTCACGAAAAAAAGGCCCCCCATTTCTTTTAAAAAGCAAGATAAAATATAAGATCTATCCTAGCACTTGCTGAATGCAGCTTTCGCATTCAGCGTTCTTTCCCATAAAAGTTATAGATAACATTCGAAAAAAGGAAAGCAAAAAATTAGATTTTGTTTGCCCACTTTCATTCGTTGAAAGAGAGCCGTGTCAGTGGGAAAATCCAGTTTTCTCCTGCTGCAAACGCCCATTTTTCAGTGGCGTTATTTTCGTTTTTATTCTTCCTAGAGAAGTTTGCAATAAGTTATCCCATTTATTTTCTCTCCCTCCATGTTTGGATTTCAACAGAAAGAGGAGAAAAAATGTCTTTGTTTTAGCGTTCAGTACAAACAGTGAAGAATCGATAGCTAGAAAACTTTGGGGAAAACTAAAAAATGAAGTTTACGGAAGGATTTGGATTTCGTTCTTAACAAGTATGGAAGAAATATCCGTTTTCGGACAAAAAAAAAATCGGATATTGTGTGCTCTGTCATCCAAAGATTAGTTGAGGTTCTGAGGGTTATAATCGTTATGTGATTTTATTTTATGTCAAGCTTTCATGTTTTTTTAAAGGGAAAAACTAATATTTCTTTTTGGAAGGAAGGAAGCACTTTTAACATCATATTTGTTTATTCAAAAATTTAGAAAAATAAATTGAATGATTTTTACAGTCTTGTATACGAAGGACACTAAAGGAAAGTTTTTGAATCATCAAACAATTTAACTCAAAATTTTGAAGAATCTCGATGATTCAGGTCTTCCTGAGTCCGAAAAACACATTTTTGGAATTTTGTCTGTCCGTCTATCTGTTTATGAAAACAATAACTCAAAACCGCTTTGAGCTGGATAAATAAAATTTGGTATGGAGGTATTATACTGAATATAGGTCGTTACAATAACAAAAAGAATAAAGAACTAAATGCACATTTTAGAATGCAAAATTGCATTAAAAAGCTAATTGACTAATTGACTAAAGCTAATTGACTAAAATATTTCTCAATATCTCTTTTTCTTTCTCTATGGCAATTTTTAAAATGGCGGAATTTGATCGTTTTTGTCAAAGAAATTTTCAAGCATATCCGAATAATTGAAATCTTTTCTTAATCAAAAGAAAGAACAAAAATTTGATTTACAGTTGATTACGTCTCTTTAGCCCCCTCCCTCCAAAAAATATGAGTGCATCAACGATAAAAAAAATTGTAAAAAGAGCTAGGAAAATTATATGTGTTATACATAAAAAAAACTTATTCCATTTTTTTATTTGATGCTTTGTTCTATGTGGATTACTTTACATTTTGTGTCCATTCCGACTTTACTATAGTTTACAAAATCGAAGAAAAAAATTGAATGTTGAGAACTTAAAAGTTGAAATTGAAATCACTTAATATCAATAATCTTCATAGAATGTACTTTCCATAGGATCTTTGAAAATATCAACCAGTCAATACCAACCAGGTTTTATTTCTGTAATACATAAATAAAATACTTTAAAAAAGTCTTTACCAAATAATGCTGCTGCTTTTGATCTGTACACCATAATCAAGTTTTGAATTTTGTATCGATTAAAAAAAGATGAAAAGATTTTACTAAGGAATTTTTTTTCAGGCTAGACAAAGCTCAATAAGTATATTATTTTTAATTTCTTATCATGTGGTTCAAAAAACAATTCCCAGAAAGGAAAGCAGGCCGAAAAATTCGATCTATTTTTGAAAACTACTCAGTAAAACCGCAAGACCGGATCAGAGTCTCCAAGAGCCGGGGGCACGTTCACTTAACGATAGATGGGAGAGATCTGCATCAAGCATCCGAGCAGTCTAAGATCCCTGACGCCTTGGACGTCTGGACATAATAATTAGGTGTAATAGCTTATTATACTTTGTTACCACTTGTAATTTTTCTGGGATTGGCTCAATGAAGAGTTTGAAAAATAGAGACTGAAAATTACCTGAAAAGGGATAACTCTTAAAAGATTATCTTTGTTGTTAATAGATGCTTACAGTTTAATAACTTCCCTGAATTTTCGGTACATTACTGTAATTTATTTTTAAACTTTTAATTAATTAGATGATTTATTTATTTCGAAGCAAAATTTCTCTATGCGTTCAAACATTTTTTTTATTTTAATTTTTTTCATTTTTCTTAGAAATATCTTTTAAATGCTTCAAAGTCTAAACTTTCTAGAACCCGGATTTAGAAATGGGTTGTTAGTTGTTGTTACTAATGGCATTTGCTATGGACAAGCCTGCTGATGCACTAGCGGATTTAAACCTTAATAAGAGACTCTTTTTTGAAGTAGAGCCAACTAGGGCCAAGAATACGACTTAAGCTACTCACTCATCACTTTCGCTTGCACAGCTCTTTTTTACAGGGGGTGGGGACATTCCTCTCAGATAGAACACAGAAGAAAAACCATACCCAAGCCGCGACTCGAACCGGGAAGTCCAGATCACTAGGAAGATGCGCAACCTCTGTACCAGGACGCCGAAAGAAATGGGTAACTTGTGCAGTTTATTAAAATGTCAATGAAACAAATAAAACATAAACAATTACCAGGTAATAATAAATAAGTAGGAATTTTCTCCCTAAAACTTTCTTGCACCCTCTCTAATAAAGATATCATCTCTGAGAATGTCTTTCATAACATTGACTTACAATAATTACGAAATTTTTGATGTGAATTTCTCAATTTTATTGAATTTAAAGTATAATCTTTGGTGAATTATCATGCAATTGATTATTAGCATGCGTTAACAATATCCGAAAATCAAATTCGTGTTTTACATGCGTGTTTACCAACCTACTGAAATAAACTTATTGCGAAAAATTGCTCTTGAAGAAAAAAAATCACATGCCGAATTTGATATAATTAGGTAATTGCGACATTTAATAATCACATTTACATGTTTAGAAAAGTACAGATCTCCAAACAGTCAATATATTGTTGAATATCGCTCAAAATGTAATACGTGTCTAGACTATAGATGTTAATTCCGTGTATGAAATTTTATCCATCTAGCTATCGCTTTGTTGTTATTGTGTTAAATTATTTTGGAACAACATCGTGGACAGGCTTCTTTAGAATGGGATTTGCTCAAAATTTGATAGAAATCTAAACGTTTTCTATTAAAACCGTTCATCGAATTTCATTCATATAGCTCTAAAAGCCTTTTTGAGTGATCTGTGCTACAGGAAGACAGATGGGCATTTTCCAAACATGTGTTTTCCAAATACAAAGAGGTTTAAAACATACAAACTCGTCAAAATCTGAACTTGGAATTTTTTGGAGTAACTAAGCTTTCTAACTTCTAACTAAACTTTCTCATACTACATATACGAGAAGGTAAAAAAAAGGGGGGATTCAAACAAACAATATAGAAGCAAATACACAAATAATATACATTGTAGGAAATATGAAGAAAAATTCTTTAGACGAAGGCTTAATATTTAGAAATATTTGATTTGCTCTGAATAAAGATACAGAATATCTTAATTATTTTATAATGCTTGGTATCTATCTCAAGAGAGAAAAAATTAGAATTTTAAAACAACACGAGAAAAACTTCCCTTCAAAGAAATAAGCAGATGTTCTCGAATCTTTACTCACCAATTAGTTCTCCAATTTAACACGATCCCATTTTCTCTTCGAATTTCCGTCAGCAATATTTTATTCAACCCTCCAATAGAAAAAAAAGTAAGCTTTAATGTTAAGTGTCCTACTAACAACATTTCTCCCTCCCTTGCTACGCTTCTACCTAATTACTTTTTTGTGCACCCCCTTTAAAAAAAACTGGACTCGCTCATTTCTTCGTAAGTGTACTGATGAAAGACTGCTGGGAAATTTCCAAATGGGTAAGTGGAAAAGCGTTCCATGAATGGCAGGTATCAAACTCTAATTGGTCTTTTTCAGATTTATGAAAAGAAGAGCAGGATTTGAAGGAATGGGCCGATTTTTCTTAACAGGAGTGTAGCTCTCTTTTCTTAAGGGCTTTCGAGGTGTTCTTAAAATTCCCTCTTCCCCCGTATCAACCCCTCTTTCGCATCCCCCATCAGAGTCATTCCCTTTAAGATAGGAAGAATTCTTACTTGACGTTGCGTTATTTATATGCAGTAACTCTTTTTTTTATGAGTAGGATTCTTATTTGTATTGCTGTTGTTTAGTAAAAGGGGATAAACTCTTCTAAAATGTATGAATTTTTTATACATTTTTTTGTATGAAATTTTGATCCACCTAAAATTTGCTGCGTGAAGATGGATGTGAAGTTTTTGAATTCCACGAATAACCGTCGAATATAAAATAATAAAAATAACAGACTTTTCTAAAAGTATATTCGTTACATTTTATACTTTCTTTTGTTTTTTCTATACCAAGTTTTTGTGTAAACGTTTGCAAAATAAAATATTTTACATTATTTCCGCAATAATTCCTTCTCCTTCCGCCCTCCCCAAAAAATGAGAGAAAAAAAACTTTTTTAAAAAAATGGCTAGTAATATACGTTTATAGTTTTACAACAAAGCAAAATTTGGATGGAATAAAATGCAGAATTAAAATTGGAATGAAATTTAAAATTAGGCATACACTGCTAAGATTTTAGAACGTAATAAAGATAGAATTATAAATCTACAATTCATTTTTTAATATAAAGCATTCAATCCCAGATTTTTCAAATTCCAGATTTCAACAAATCTTTACTTTTCAAACTTCTCTGATTTTTCGGAACAGATTATTGAAATCATGTTGAACAAGAAAAAAAAACAAACAAAAAAAAAACATGAAAATCAAAATCAGATTGAAATTTGGTACCTGATTTATACATCAAAACTGTAGATTTCTATTAAATTTTGAACCAATCTATAAACAGTATTATTATCTGTTGGCTGTTCTAGATCAGAAGAACAAATTTGTAGATTTCTATTAAAATTTGAACGAATCCATAAACAGAAAAATCTTCTGCTGGTTGTTCTAGAACAGATGAACTTGATATCTACAAAATGGGAAGAGCTATATAAAGTGTATTAAATTAGGTATAGCTATTAGGTAAAAACTAAGTACTTAGATAAATTTAATACATACATTCAGCATTTAAAGTGTATAAATGCTTATAAAATTTTTAATCAAATCCATCAAGGTGTTCACCGTATGTCAGTTTATGTTCATGTACACAATTTGAATAACTGACAAACGCAAACATTTCCAAAATTAAATTTGATTTATCATCCTGTGCCTAAATTTATAGATCTTTGTTAAATTTTGCTTTCAATCAGTCAAAAATGAATATTCGAGTTTTTTTTACTGTATTACAAAAAAAGCTTTTATTTTCGGAACATCTGCTTATTTAACCATTTTTCATTGAAAATGTGATAGAAGCTCTTTTATCTTTTTTAATTCAGATTCAAGTTAAATAAAACCATTTCTCCTTTTGTCTTATCAAATTTGATATCTACATAAAATTATTTTTCAAAGTTTCTAGTTAAGAAGTTAGGTTAAATTAAAAGCTGCTTTAAAATAGTATACATCAGACTTGGAATAGATCTTGCTAGTTTGAGCCAAGAACTGGTATTGAGTCCAAAGCAGTAAACTTATATTCTGTTGCATGTCAAAAAACAAGAACATTTCATGGTAATGGTTCAATATCATTTACATTTATATGTGTGATATACTTTCGATCAAACTGGATATATAATTAACGACTGTCCAGATTGGATGCCAAGTGTCAGTCGTCAAATTCCAAAAATGGTACTTTAAAAAATCTTATTTTGAATTAATTTAATTTTTTTTCTATGTTCATCTTTTATTTCTGAGGAGGAATTTACTTACTCTTTCGATGTTTTAAACTATCATATATGATTAATTTAGAACCTAATTAGTTATTAGTGTTCCTATTTATATTTAATAAATACTATTTAAAAATTTGAAAAATATTACTGTCATCGTCTAATATTCAAAGCAGAAAATTGAGATTACTCTAATAATTGAATTTTTTTTGTTCTATTAAAACTTTTGGAAACTAGCTGCAATCATTTAACCCTTTGCACTCCGATGGTGCCTCTGACTCACCATTCAAAATTGTGCATCGTTTTGACGTTTTATTTATTTATTTTTCGAATTTAATTGTTATAAACGCCTATATAAATGGTTAAGAGACGTAGATTAATTTTTAAAAGAAATTCGACTTAAAAGAATTATGTATATTTATCTTTCATAGCAATAAACAAATCTTTGTATTGGGTGAATAATTTTGCATCTAATTATTTTTCTGAGTGCAAAACTTTAATTGACTATATTTCAACTAGATTAGAAATTTAAATAGTGGGAAACTTTTGTGATTGAAGAAGAATTATTACATATGAGGAGTTATTATTATTATCTATTGTAAAAGCATATTACAGAAATAAAAATATTTTTAATTCACTGTTATTACTAACAGATATCTTTTTCTTCGGTTAATATGTGGTTTTTAACCTCACTTCGTATAATTAAGTTTAACAATAATTCCCTGAATTTATCCGTTTTAATAATTGTTCTGTGTTTTAAACATTTGGTAGTTGATGAGCATTCTATAGCAAATTATCTAAATACTAATAATGTTTCACTTTTATTAAATTGTTGTTCCTCCTAAGAAAAAGACTTTAAATGAGGTAAAATATAGACTGAATATAATCAAATAATAATTTGAAATATTTCCAATGCCCTCTGTACTGTCTTTCTTTAGCATGGCCAAAATTTTACTGCCAAATTATTAGGCCAAATTACCAATCACAATTAATGAGAATTTTCAAGAGATTTTAACTTTCAGATATACTAAAGTGGAAACCCAAATTAACCCTGCATGATTTAAAAGTTCTAAAAATCTAAAAGTAAACCTGCAAATTCTTTTGACAGCCCATGCTTTATTTAACTTGTCTCTCTGGTCTAGTTGCCATACAAAATGGGAAGAATAAAAGGGCGTAGAACTAACTTGAGCGACATGCGAAAAACAAAAAGAATATTTTCACTCTTGGAGTGAAATCTTAGTGATTTTAAGTGCTCTTTCAATACCTAACTTTACTCAAAGGAAGGGGGATTTGACTGTGACATTTGCACCAGCCTTAAAGACAAAAGTTAAGATTGATCATTTTGAATGCACATTGGTACATAGTTTTGTAATTAGAATTACACTGTAAAATAGCTTTGTAAATAGAATGCATATTGTAAAATAGTTTTGTAAATAGAGTGTACATTGCAAAATATTAAAAGCAAAAAAGTTTGTTTAGCAATTTTTTTCACATATTTTAAAGGCATAGTAAAATTTTTAAATAAAATCCTGAATGGATGGCTTAAATCAGTAAGATCATACTTAAAAAGTATTAACTTTCTTTTATTCTAGATACTTAAGAGAGACGAATTATGGTTAGGAACAAAAAAATTTAAACAATGATTTGCCAAACGTGGCAGCCCACAAAATTTCATTTGCTATTCAATTAAAAATTGAATATTTCTTAAGCGAAATTTCATTTTAATCTTTAAGTTATAGGTTGAAGATAGGTAAATATTTGGGAAGCATTTTGTGATCTCTTTGATGAGATCATATTGCAATTTTTAACCAAGACAAAGGTTGCGATTTATTGGAAGTTTATTTTAGGAAGATTCTGGAAAATCCAACATTGCAGCCCAATTTGGATAGAAGTCAGAAATTTTGGGGATAGTAACATTGATAATTAAATAAAATAATCAGTGGTAAGCTGTGTTTATATTAAACAGCAATGGAAAAGAAAATTAATTGAAATCAGCTGAGTTTGTTTGTATTCACGTGATATACGGTAAGTATGCCTCTACAAATATTTTTTGAAATCTATTGCTCATCATGTAGCATGAAAAAATACTGACTCTGGAAATACAATGAAAGATAGCACGCAGTTACTTTCTAAAAGATATATCCATTTGTCAATGCCAAGTAATCGTGCTTGAAGATAGAATTGACTTTCTCCCAGAAATTAATAGTTACACCATATAGATAATTTAATTTATATGAGTTGAATATGACTTGAATATGAATATTTGCATTGAGTGCTACAGAAAAATCGTATCAAAAAGATACCATACTTTTATGAATTGATTATTTAACTTTATGAATTAAAGAAAGATAATTTAAGGAAGTCAAAAAATGTATTGATAAAAGCAATAATAAATATAAATTTGAAATCGCCCTCCAAAATTAACGGTTAATAATACACATTTTATGGTAAAGGGGAATGTCTAAATGGAATATTTTGTTTGTATGCTGAAAATGACTAATATGAAAAAAAAAAAACATTAACATAAAAACTTGTAATTGCCACAATAACATAATTTTGCGTTAAAAAATAATAATTTATAATAAGTCTGTATATTATAAATATGTGCCCAAATATGTACATAAAATTATTTTACCAATATTTTTCCCTGAATTTTCTCGCTATATCTTTAGTAAGGATATTATTCCCCTGCCAGAATTTTTGACAATGGGCACGGTTATAAATGCTCCCAGACCTCAAGTTTTACATTTTCAAAATCCCATATTGTTTGCCAACGGATTTTAAAATCCTGCACATTTTTGGCAATTCGTTAAGATGAGTTTAATTCATCAAAATAGGAGTGAAACGAAATATGAAAAGAATAGACGGATGTTTGCAACTAACAATAAAGTAAACTCAGATTACTAACAGACCTATTTAACTTTGCGTGCTTCACATCCATTAATTTAAAAAGTGCAGCTGAAAAAGAAATTAATTTAAAGAAATTAACAAAAAAAATTGAAAAGGATACTTCAAACTCACTTAAAACTCGATATGTCATATTAAGATGGATTTTTATCTCTAAGAAGAATATAAAATCAGTTTTAAAATGAACACTGTTTAAACTTTAATTGGATTTCCTATTAGTTAATTAATACTATTAATAATTGATAGCAAGCATTTGAAAAAAGTTATAAGATTTAGTGCTTTGAACGAAAGAAATCGAATAGACATCAAAATAATCAACAGTAAATGTCTTAATTCTGCGTTGCCCCTTTAAATTTATGAAAATCCCGTAAGCGATAGTTGTCGTATCGGAAATGATACACCAATCGCATCTACGCATCTTTATTGGTTTCATTCCAAATATAAACTAATTATCCCGAGAAGTGAATCAACAAATTAGAAATCCAGCTGCTGACAGCTGATCTCGTATGCACATAAATAGCGAACTCTTGATCGGAGCAGTAGTTATCTAAACAAAAGGATTAATCTGTCGACGGGGGTTGAACCAATAAAGTTGTACTGTGTTCTCTTCTAAACGCGGAAGACGAAAGGTAATTCAGAGTTAGCAATTACGGGAAATGTCGATAAACGTGTCTTAGCGGTAAATAAGTTTAAATTATTTTATTGTGAAATGTTTGAGTCAGAGGGGTGTCAGAATGGTTTGAAAAGATTTTTGGAATGTCAGAAGGGTTTGAAATGATTTTTTAAAACGTATATTACAAAAATTCGAAATTTGTAAAGAGTACACCCTGAAATTTAAAACATTAATAAGCACAAAGTATGGGATATGTTATATATTTAAAAACCCATAAATATATATTGGAAGAAGAAAACATATAAATTTAAATAATTCTAATGGTAAATCTATTTTATGTGCACCAATATTTTTTAACCCTTTGCGGTCGTACGTCTACTCCCAGCCACCATTCAAGAAGGCGCATCATTTTGACATTTTATTTATTCCTTTTTTAAATTTTTAATTGTTAAAAACATCTTCAGAATGTTAAAATGATGCAGGTTTATTTTTCAGGGAAACTCAACTTAAAGCAGTTTCATATATTTATTTTTTGGTGTAACAAACAGGTCCATGTATATTAGGAGAATAATTATGCATCGAATTACTTTTCCGACCGCAAAGGGTTAATTATTAGGTTTTGGCGAAATATATTTAATCACCTGTTATTATAAGCTAATTGATTCAGAATTTTTTGAAAAAAAAAATGAATCCAATAGATTTTTTTTAGAAAAACATAAGTGAATGGATTATTTTAATCCAAACTTTTATATGGGATTCGTTACAACGGTAAGAACGGTTACGCAGTAGATGAAATTCCATTTCCAGTTAAAAATGAGAGCATGGTGTTAGTATATGTTTTGTGCGATTCGAATCCTTCATGCTTGTTCCTTCTTTAAAAACTAGTTATCATTTATCATATAATAATTAATCATATTCATGATAAATAATCATTTTGCAATATTGAATGTATGAATCTACAAAAAATTTTGCACATTTTAGGAAATCGAATTCATCATTTCTGAATGATTTTAATCTGCTGAGAAAAATACGCTTTAAATTCTATTCAGTTTAGTTAAATCAATACCCAGTTGTAAAGCCCGTGGACATATGACGAGGACGACATCTAAGCTGGCACCTCCCCCCACTCCACACCACACCATGGAGAGCGTTTGGCCCTGACGGATTTAACATGCAACAGACCCCCTTCCCCATATTCCCCGAAGGTTCTTCGATGGACTGGGGTTTCGATCCTGAAATTCTCCGGTTTAAGAGCCGAGAATTGACCACCAGGCAACCGAGGCCTAAATACGTTGTGAATAAAATTAGCGCATTTTTGGATTTCTTTGTTTTGTCTTGATCTCAATCCTGTTAGATGCACTACCTTTAGTTTTTTTTTTCTTTCATGTTGATCATTACTATTTTATTACCATTTCAGAGCATGTTTTTTTTGGGGGGGATGAAGTTTTTAGCGTCAACAAAGATGCGTAAGCGAAAAATAAAAATGTTATTATCTGCACGAGCATCTCAAAAATATCAACTTTTAATAACGCGTTGCCATTGCATTTACAGAAGCTCTGATTAAAAAAAATAAGTTAAAGACTACAGCAAATAAAACCTAGAAAAATGTCATTTTGTGCACGTGATTATTTCAAATGAAATAAATAGGAAATGTGATTTTTTTTTAAGAATCGATGCTAGACAAATTTTTTTTATTGTTTGTAATACTTAAGTGATTTATTCAGTGCAGCCATTAAAATGGATAAAAATATAATTTAACTTCCACAAGCACGTGGTGCTTGGTCGTTCTAGAAATGATGTTCTGACATGATACGTTGAAATATGCATAGCAGATTTATTTATTTACGTTATTGAAATATGCATAGCAGATTTCATTTTAATCATTTTTCAAATTCAAACATTATGTATTTATTGAGCATACGGATAGTTCAATTTTACAGACTATGCGCAGATATAAAGCTGCATTATTCCAATGATAATTTTTATTTACTGAATAGAAAAACCAAATAATATTAATATCGTCTAAGGTTTCATATCTCCCTCAATTTTAATGCGATTAATGCATTAAAATTGAGTTTAGTATGCAAGTTTTCCATATCTGATAATAGATAACAACTAACAATTGTCGTAAAAGTCTTCCTATGAGCTCATTTAAAGCATATCAGAGGAAAAGCTCTAAAATAAAAATGATTTTTTTACAGAAAGTTTATTTATTTACGTTATTCATTTACGTTTAAATATTTATTTGTTTACATTTCCATATTTAAAAATATCGAAACACAATACCACCGAAATTCGAGCATTTTTTTGCCATTTTTTTTTCTGTGTCTTTAGTTCTAAAGAAGACAAGATAACTGTCAGCAAACATTCAGTTCCACTTCCTCCTCTTATTAGCATCTTTCTTTATTATAAAATTACGCATCTTAAAATTGAATAGATTAACAGTACTCGTCCCCACGTGTCTTATTATGACTGTAACGGGAACCATAACCTTCATAAGAATGCACCGCTCTCAAAAATAGTCTCATAACGCTCCCCCGATGTACATTGTAGTGTCTCGAACGACACATCGGTTAGGCTGTTAAGTACATTCTATTCTTCCTTTCCAACACCTTCTATTCTGTCACCTTACACTTCCACACCGCCCCTCTTATAACTCACGCCCCCGCTATAAAAAGAACACGAGAAATTCCGGGGATATTCGGGGGTCTATTTGGAGGACGGGGGATGCGGAAATTTCGACGGTGCCATGCAATTTTGACCGACGGAGAAGGGGGGGGGGAAGAAGCCGGAAGGGGGACGTTCCCCTTCACCTGCGCCACGCGCGGCATAGATTTTGGCGGATTATTTCAGCCGCAGCATCTTCCCGCGATACTGAGAGGATGCGGAGCAGATTGGGAGAAACGAGGTTGACAAGTTTGGCGAGAAATCCCCGAAAAAGATTCTTAACTTTTTTTGGTACTTGCACGGGATATGTAAACTTTTTTCATAAAGTCATACTAACATTGAAAGAATTTATTAATCATAAATTCAGCAATAGTTATATTGATTCATTTGCATTTTATTTATTTATCGAATACAATGACCATCCTAAATAGAATTTTGACAGAATTTTAATTTTTATCCAGAAGAGCTGTAATTCGCGTTCAATTTTTGCTATACTATAGACCAAGGGTCGCAAACTTCTTTGGAACGTGCCATCCCCTCCCCCAAATAAAAAAAAAGGTTTGATGAGGTACAACCTGTTATCAAATAATTTTGACTTCTGATTATTGGAAAAATAATAAAGTTAAACACTAATTTTGCACTGTATAGTAGTAATGGTTTCAGTTTAAGGTATAATTCAAATTAAAGTAACATTAGTGTAGCTTCTGTTGATGTAGATTAGAGGAAAAATATAGGATTGTAAGAAGTTACTTTTAATTGGAATGCATGCTGAATTGGAATCATCTTCCCAAGGGATTTCTATGTGAATCTTCAATGTTATTCATTTGTGAAAATAATGACTCTCAAGAATAGATAGAAGAAAGAAGCATGAGCCTTCTTCTTCGAATATTTGAATGTGTTTGGAATCGAATTCCATGTTTTCAAAATTTCGTTACTGACATTTTTACTTATATTGCTTGTTAATCTTTCTGTTTCAATCAATTTCAACTTTTTTCTTGTTTAAATAAATTTTCGAATCCCTTTTGAACTAGAATGGAAATCAGATAAATGCATTTCAAATTCTTCAGTTTCCAGTCATTCGACTTGTGACTCGTTCAGTTTATCGAATAAAGTCACATGCGAACCGTTTTGGTCTTTGACGTGCCCCAAAAATTATGACACATGCCATTTGTTTACCATTCCTGCTATAGACAAATGTGTGTCAGTAGAAGCTCTATAGACATACGGATTGATGTAAGGCTAACAAAATTTGACAAAAATGTACTTTGTAAAGTAGGAAAGTGGACCTTAAAGAGGATTTTTTTTTTCCTTTTTTGAAATTTTAGCTGACAAATTAAAAATACACTTTTTTTTTGGTTTTCAGCATTACTTTCCATTGATAAAGGAAGGGGAAGCAACAATCTTTTTAATAATTGCGCAGTTTGCATTAAAAATAAGAAAACAAATTGAAAATATCACTATTGCTCAATGAATCGAATTCCATGTTTTTAATATATATCATGATTTCACGGGACGGCCATTTAGGTAATTCATGTATAGGGGGAACAGAATAGGTGGAAGGCTATTTATAGTGATGTCTATCACAATTTGGTAACTTAAAATGTTTTGCTAATTGAATTAGGAACATTAAAATACATAAGAGATTTAATTGATTTTAGCAACCACCGATACTCTTGTAGAACTAGTTTGTTTCCAAAAACTTCGACTTTCTAACAAATGCAATTTTTTAAACAATACCTGCATAATGTACAAATTACTTGGAAATAATAATTTTAAAATTAATTAGTTTTTAAAATCTATTCAAATTATTTAATTATTAAAGAGTTATTATTTTTAAAAAATTATTCAAATTATTTAATTATTTTTAAATTTTTATAGAATTTATTTAAATTATTTAAATTAATATAATTTTAATAAATTTATTTAAATTAATTAATATAATTTTAATAAATTTGTTTAAATTATTTCATTATTAAATTATTAATTTTTTATATTAAATGAAGCTTAGCTTAGATTTGAAGTCAGAGTCTTTTTTATTAAATACAGCTAACAGTTGCTAAATTTTGTATTTGAAGTCTAAACTAAGTCTGATTTAATAAAGTCATAAATTAACAAAAATCTGATATGAGAAATTTTTGTAATTGATATAATAATGGGGAATAAGAAAATATTGAAAAATAATAGCAAACTAAAAACGATGAAATAAAAGACACGAATTTAATACAGGAAAGCTATTTTTCTTTTTTTTTATAATGTATACATTTTTATGTACTCAGATAGGGCTGTTTTGAGGAATTTATATTATTTTTTTAATTTTATAAATTTAATATTTAAAAGCAAAAAATTAAAACTATTCTCAAAGCTATACCCAAATTTTATTACATTCTAAATTTTCTTAAATATATTTTGATTATAAAAAATGTTTCCGAGAACATTAAATGTTCATTTAAATTCTTAACATTTATTATTAAGGTACAAAAGAAATAAAGAAATCATTAATTATTTCTAATAATATGAATAATAATTGACTAATCAAATTTTTATATAATTCAAAGTTTAATCAAAAATTGAGTCTAATTGATATTGCTTTTGATATCTTTTAATACCCTTTCTTACTTATAACGTCAAGATCAATACTTTGTTTTTCAATTCACGAAGTGCAACATGAGAATATTTTTAATTCCACGAAATCTCATTTGTTGTGTTGTCCAACTCCAAAATAAGTGTTTTTCGGATTCTGAAAGATCTGAAGTGTAAAGATTTAGCAAAATCTCGAATTCCAATTATTTGAACGATTACAATGTTTTATTTTTGCACAGTGAAGATTCTTTTTTATTCTTCAGATAAAGCGTTTCATTTTCCAAATGTTTGATAAATGTTAGATTCATTAAAATACTTTGCAAATTATTTAGGTTTCTCTTTCCCTAATATTGATTGATGCGTTTGAAAGATGAGAGTAATATCACAAAAAATTATCGATGAAAAATTTAATTTATCGTCGTATAAAAAATTATCTTTTCGTACTACCAATTAATATAAAGAGGTTATGATGAAGGGAAAATACGTTCTTTAAACTTATTTTTCTGTTTAAAAGTAAATATTTCTTATTTTTATTCATCTTAAAGCTATTGCAAAATTTAAAGGTACTGCCTATTTCTTGATTAAAAATTCTCTCTCTCCTACTTTTGTAAAAAACCGATTTCCTTTACGGGGTTTCGATTTAAAAAGTGGAACTCTTAACATGTTATGAAAGTTTCTTTTTTTTTCGGAAAAAGAAATGTAATTGCAGAGTAAATTTGTGCTTATTTAAGTGAAATGGATGAAATGGGCCAAATGAAAAAAAAAAAAAAGAAAAAAGAATATTTTGTACAAAGAGTTGTTGAATAAATTAGATGTTTTCAGTCCAACCGTTGCAACTTGTTCGATTTTCGATTACTCTTAAGCAACGGAGTAGATATGAAATATTTAATACTTCGCTTAAGTATTTCTCGGATCGATTGAGCAGCTCTTTCCGAAGAAATATCGGACGAGAATAACTCAAAAATCTTTTCTTTTTTTTTCAAAATCGACTTCGTTTGTTTGATTACGATGATTCTTCAGAATTCAAATGTTCAGAAAACGATTAGCAAAGTTCAAACAGGGATCGATGATCAACTAGACGTCCTTCTGTTTAAAAGAAGTCGCTTTTGTTAACCAATTGTTTCGTTGGGGATTTTGGTTATATTTCATTCCAGTAAAATGGTTTGGATGCATTTTCATTTCCATGATTCCACCAAACTGTCAGGAAATAAACATATTTTACTTTAACTCTTCTTTAAGTTCACTTCATTGTGTATAGGAACTTGTCTCATGGCATCATGGCGCTATTAAAAGTATAAATAGTTCTTTTATCTTCAAAATTTCGTTTTTGTTGCAATTTCATCGTTTTGATTCGTTTTGTAAACTGCACAAATATTAAACAGTGACTTTTTATGCTGTTTATATTGCTTTTTAAGCTTTCATGAAACAATAAAAGCAAATCAAGCTATTGAATATTTGATGAAATAATGAAAACGCTTTGAATTTTAAGGGAGGCAATGCAATTTATTGTTGGGAAACAGGCAAAAATATTTTTAAAAAATTATAAAAGTAATGGAAATATTTACATAATTTTTAAACGACGTAAAAATCAACTCTGAGCAATAATAATTTAGAAATTTATCGCTGGAAAACATGAAAAACTTGCTTAATCTTTAATTAAATAAAATTTGAATCAACGTTTCAAAAAAGAATCACTTCGGTATGTCCATTCCTATTATCCAAGTTATTCCTATAGTTGCAAATTTGGTAGTTTTATGTCAAACGATCCAATTTATAAAACGTCAACATATATATTATCCTTTGTTATTGGTAGTTATTGCATAATTTTTTTTCGTAATTCAGCAAATTATACAATGTTTCTTGTTGGCAAATACTATAATTAAAAAAATATAATGAAATGTGGAAAACGATGCCAGAATTGATAAATTAAGGCCAAATATTCGAATAATATTGGCAATCAATTTACAATAATTCCCGTAATTCCAATAACATGTACCTTTGAATAAGGGGACATTTAGTCTATTATCAACCATAAGACTAATATGGTGTTGCTAAGAAAGGGAACAATACTCTAGATTCAATAAAAATTTTAAAATTCTTGTAGTAACATTATTATTATTTGTTAACTTGTTTTTTTAAAATTTTCATATTACTGCAATTTAGTTTATTATTTCTGAACTTGCTATTTTTTTGAAGGGTTGGGTATTTTTTAGGAAAAAGAAAAATACAATTTCTTCATCACTTCAGGATTACTATTCTTTTACTTTGGTGAAAAGGAATGATTGAAAAATTAATTATAAACATCTGTAAAGTAAAAATAAAAGTAAAGCCAGCTTTTTGCATTAGTTAAATAAGAAAATAAAACTCGTAGCGAATCAGTTTATTTGGGTCTTAATTAATGACATTAGCAGCTTTTTGACAGGAACTTAATTATTTTGTGTGGTGTGTTATTGTTATTTATAATGAATGAGTAAGAATTATTTTATTTTTTCTCTAACTATGAAAGCTGTTGTCTTATTTCTAACCTTCTGTTACTTATAATAATCCTTATATGTTTTATTTATGCATGAATTGTTTGTGAAAATTTTTACCATCTATTATTTTATTGTTATGTAAATGTTAACTCTTGCATCTCATAAACTGATATCAGAGGCTGAATAACAGTAGCTAAAAAGACTATAATACTGTCTGCATTATATATGAAAGAAATTTGTAAATTCGTCAAGGGTTGCTTGCTTGTTTATATACAAGTCTCTGCCAATACGAATGCAGGTAATTACGACAGACCGTTTCCTCGCGGATAAACACAATGATTTAAAAAAATAAAAAACACTAGTGAATGAAATTTTGTCTACAGTTTTAGAATCGAAATTATAGCTTCTTTATCAAATATAGATTCTTTTGAACCAAATCTGTCAAAATGTTTACTGCCTGTCGGTATATAAAATCAATAAATCCCCAACGCAAAGACTTAAATAAATGATATTTTTTATGTAATCTCATGTCTGCAGTTGTAGTTCTATGTCAAGTTTTAATTTCAAACGGTGGGGACAAAACATCAGAAATAAAATTTTGATATTCTGTTAGCTGTATAATAACCATATATCAACGAATAATCGCCAAAGATCAATATTTCGTAACTATTCTTCGCCAATATCATGCAATTAAAATACTAGTACTGGATTTCTATACGACACTAAAAAGTTCCGACACCCTGTGTAGGATTCTGGAACTAAAAGCTTGAACATTCGTAGCATTCGCGGTAAATCATTTATTGTCCACGATGCACAATTTTACGTAATGAGGTTACGATAAAACCTTTATTAGAAAATATGAGAATAAAGCTTTTGATGATAATTCCCTCTGGTTTTAAACTTAAAAGATTAAATTCCCTCATTAAATGCACAAACCTCAGATATTTTATGGATTTTTTTGCTGATTTAGCTGTTGGAAATTAACCCTTTTTAACCCTTTCTTTCTAATTTGTTGAAATAAGTTTGCATAGTTAGTAGGAAAATACCCATAAGTTAGTAGGAAAAATTAAGATATTAAAAATAGAAGAAGTAATAATACCTTAATGAAGTAATATATTCAATAGATTAAGGATATGTAAAGTACTAAGTACTATATATTAATGAAATACTATACATACAATACTATATAATACATACAATATATACTAATGTATACAATGCACTAAAAATGCAAAATACTTGAACCATAAAATTCTGTACATATTTTTAGCATTCAAAGTATAGGTGTACATCGAATTTTGTATCATATCCATCTTAGAATTGACCGTTAGTTAATCTGTACATTCGTACACATTTAAACATGAAGACTGTAGAATTAGTAAATTAGATAATGAAAATTTGGTATGTAACCTTGATTTTAAAATTTTTAATAAGTTATAAATTTGATTGAATTGCCAAAAAATGCACCTTTGATTTTCGTCTCTACCTTATGAAACTCAATAGCTCATGTTTGGGACTCTAAAGATAAAAAAACGTAATTATTCAAGAAGTTCTAGATTTTACCCAAGGAACTTGAATTTTGTGAGAGGAAGAGGGGATAACACTTTTATATAATCGAATATACAAAAAAATCTGATATAACATTTATACTTACTTAAATTTTATATTGTGCTTTAAAACATCGAATTTAATTAATTAATGCTTAGTGAAAAAAAAAAGGTTTTTAAAAAATAAACGATGTCATTCATTAGTTTTTTTAAAATTCAATATTTGTTTCCTGAAATGTTGTTATAAATTATATTTTCATATATAAATGTTTATGGATTGTAGAATGCTAAATAAAATCTAGATCATTGGCAAAGCCATAAAGAATAGAAAAAAGAAATATACATGCCCCCACACGCAACCTCTAAGGATGAAAGAAATGTAGCCATGTATTTTCTTTTATAATAATATCCCAATGTGGGGGGGGGTAAAAATTTCTTTAAAGCAACATTGATAAACTACTACGGTAGGTATACATTTTGCGAGGCGATATTACGGCTGTTTATGTGTGAATTTGTTGCACATTGTAAAATGCAGCTAACAATGAAATATTGCTTATGTTTTGTATTGGAAAGGAACTTTAAATTTTTTTCATTTTTGAGTTTTATAACTCTTTAAAAAGTAAGTGTTTTTTAAAAATTGAATGCTTTAAATACCTTAAAATAATGAAAAGTGAATTTCACCACTAAATTCGTAATTATTAATATCTGCATACTTTAGTAACTAGTAGTTATTAAGTGAATTTTTTTTACTGAGTTTCGAAAAAAATAAACAACAGTGTTTAAGGATGAAATTGAAAACCATTGACCTATTTACGATAATGATCAATAATTATATGATTATTTTTGGATTTTTTTCTATCTGTAATCATTAAATTTTTTTACTGCCCACTTATTAATAGCGATATATGAGTCAAGTACTTCTGTATTGAAATACTCAAGCCTATTCAAATATCTTATTCGAACATTCCTTCTCCTCTCCCATTTTCGATATTTTTGTTTTTATATGTGATTTTTTATAGTGTTCTTTCCTTCCATTATATGTAGTTTTAGTTCCAGCCTCTCAAATCTATAAGTAACACGTGTAAAACAGATCGAAAATACTTATACTGCTTTACTAAGATGTCATGAAATGATTCCTGGAAATGCATTTTGAGAATGCTATGGGAGTGGTGGTCAAGTGAAAAAGTACTAATGAATTCCTGAAAAAAAAAACTAGCTTAACTAGTTTGAAGTATGCAGTAAACCCACGCGCGAAATAAATTAGCATGGATGACACTAGCTCTCAGACACTGAGCTGAGAGATGAAGGTTGTTATGACAAATCATATTTCAAACATTTAAGTTCAGAGTCCTCTCATTAGCATAAAGCAGGAAATGTATTCATATGGCCAATTCTATTAAAACTGGAGGGTTTTTTTAAAGACAGATAAGAAGCTGTGAAAATATAAGATAAAGGAATGATCAGAAACAATGTTTTCTTTCCAAACACTTTACAATTCAAAACCTTTTTAATCTTATCAACACGATTTCTTTTTTCTTTATTATTATTATAATCTTTTACTCGACTTGATTTATTTCATATCTGCAAATATTCAATTTTGTAAACGATTTTTCACTTACTTCCTCGTGTTTTCGAGTTTGAATTTTTGTGACGATGTGCATTTTCGAACAAACTAATTTATTTTAAAATATGTAGTATTTAATGATCAATTAATTTATTAATTTTATTACAATTTTATTCTATAAGATAAGCTCAAATCGGTAACAAACTGAGAAATAAATTGACTTCTTGGAGTCCATAATATATAATAAATGAATTGTAAATTTTAAATTCAAAAATAAGAAAAAAAAATACTTTAAAAAATTCTTTTTGTTAATTTTTTTTCGACCAAAGTAGAATGAACCTTGAAGATTCTAGGGAATAAAAAGAAATTTATAAAATTATAAGGTATGAATTTTTACTAATTAAAAAATTAATTAATTAATTAAAATGAGACTTTAAGAACTAAACATAGTTTCTACAATAAGCTCAATAAACAAATTTATTAATAAATAATAATTTTTAATTAAAAAAAAAGACGCCTTCAATATGCAGATTAAGGAATAATTTAAAATTAATTTTGAAACCTGAAATGAATGGACAAAATAATGAAATAGAAATTTCCTAGATTTAGCTTTAGTCAAAACTTATGGAAACAATACATTTCAATTTTAATTTCAAATTGAATTGTAAATTTTTGCATCTACTCGCTGTGTTAATTTTTTCTAATTTATATATTTTTCAATGTCATTGTTTTATTAATTTTTTTCACATGTCTGCTAAATTCCAGACGATATCCAAAAAAATTACTGTTTTTATCTCTTAACTTTTTAAAGTGCAATTTCGAAAATAATATGTGATTGATTATGAGGAGAACTACGACTAAACTTAAAATATCCAGAAATAATATGATTTCATAATCATTTTGGTTATTGGTATGATGCACATAGAGGCAAAACATATATTTAAATTTTCGAAAGATTTCATAGACGAACTAAGTATTATGCGTTTGAAATTCATTAAAAATTTTATGTTTCATTACATAATTATTTATGATGTTGATTTCTTAACAGTAAAAATAATAATAATAGTTGTTGAAAAAAGTAGTAATTGTTACATTTTCAGGAAAGGCATAGTGGTGGAGGGAGGGAAAAAATTTCGAAAATTACTGAAGTTGTATATTTTTTTTTGTTAAGAATTGGAATATCTATATTATCGGCGAGATATATTCAGAATTGATTTTTCCCTCTATTCTTTTGGCATTTGATCATTATTACCGAAATAAGAATATTAGGAAGTGACGGAGACGGAAATTTCCAGCAGTGTAAAACATAGATCGCAAAATAATTTTGGTAATCTTAGCTGTGGAACAAACTACTTCTAAATCTTAAATGATGTGTCAGGAGGATATTCTAATGTAGACTTCACAAGTAATCTTATAGTAAATTTGAAAGAAGTAAGATATTGGGATTTATAGCATCAATGGCTGTTATCTCCGGTTTCCAGATGTAGAGAACAATAGTTTCATCAAAAAAAATATCACACTCAAACACAAAAATAGTTTGAAGTTTCAGTCAGTTCATGGTTAAAAGTAGTTCCGCTGATGAGATTTAGTACATATTCGGGAATCTTGTAGTAACCCTAATGATGTTTTTTTTTACTTCTTCCTACAATGGTTGAGTTGTACATGAACTTCAACTCTTTTATGATAAATTAATAATAATAAAACAATAAAATATTTTATTTTTGATCTGTATTACAATTAAGATTTTTTGTATAATTAAGGAAAATAAATTTGTTGTTGTCTACAGAACGTTTAGAGTTCAATCCTCAAATGTTTTCAATAGTGAAGATAATATTCAGTATTTAATTGAAATTATAATTATATGCTTTTTTCAAAGTTTGGCATCAAAAATTTATAAACATTCTAGCTTCAATATTCGAGAAACTCTAATTAGGTAAAATATAAATTATCGAATTAAGTTACATCGAGATAGCATTAATTCTTTTGAATATATTCTGTTGAAGTTTTTTAAAAAAAGTTTTATTAAATTTGTCAAATTTAATCTGTCAAATTTAACACTACAAATTACATGATGCAGCATGAATATACACTTCATACTGTCGGAATGAGAATTACCGAGTTCGGAACACTGTTACTCCTTGGGTAATAGATGCATACTAAAAAAAAACTTTTGAACGTTTTTTATTATATTTATTAATACATTTTTTTCAAAAATTGGAATAGTTTATCTCAATAACTTTAGAGTTTATTATTGCATTTTGACCATTGATTTTTGCCCCAAAATATCAAAAAAAAACATATTTTGTAGGAACTTCACATATTAAATTTCTTTTCCTTAATATCGAAACATTTTTAGAATTAGAGTGAAATATGTAAACAGACATATTTTGAAAGGTGTTTTTTTTATTCAAGGGTATCTGAAACGTACAGAAACCAGATGTTGACAGCTATGATGTCATAGTTCTACGTTAAACCGTTTAAAAATGCATTTGTTGTGAGGAATCATACGTAATAATAAAACAATTCTGGTAAAAGCAGGTTCAACTTTTAAAAACGCATCTATTTTCAAAGAAGCATACATAACAATAATGCGATACCGGTAAAAGCAGGTAAAAGAATTCTTGAACCGATAATTTCCGGCGGCCCATAATCTTTATTTTTTTTGTTCTTAAATTTGGAGACATTAAAACCTCTTAATTAAAACAACACCATATTCTCACCTCATAATACGCTTTTTAATGATGGTAATTTTTTCTTTTCAACTTGCCTTTAAAAATACAATTTTTGTCAAAATAATTAAAGTATATATTAAAACGACACTTTTTTGAGTTTTAGTTAATTTATTTACTTTTACGAGTGTTGCGACAATATTATATAAACTTTTTGTATTCCACTAACAGAATTAAGAATAACTTTTTAAAAAACAAAATAAGGGGGAACCAAGCCAATATTTTATTATTCTGCGATATATCAGGCAAGAGGAAAAAAAGCACCTGAAATTAAAAAAAAATGATTTGACATCAGTCTGTCTTCCTTCATGAAACATTATTTTTTCTTAGTAAAATGCAGCATCTAAATTCTAGTGAAGGAGCATCAAATGTCTATAATTTAGTCTCTCTGGTCACATTTCTCCATCTGTGAGCGGCGAAAATTTACTTAACACCCCCCTTCTAATTCCGAAAGAATTCCTGAAATCGGAATTCTGCCGATGTCCTTTGTGAACCCTCCTCCCACTAATGACTTCCGGCGACCGCTGCACCTTTGTCAATCAACCAAAATTCCGCCGCCAAAGGTACCGAGGTGCCGTGTCGCTGCGGCCTGCCTGGCAACCCTATCTGTTGCACGTGCGACCAGCCTGCCTCAGTCGCGTGCTAGCCAGAGGAGGAGAGAGAACGGCCTCCTCAGAGGCAGAGGAACTTGTTCCATCCCGACTTTTGTTGTGGGGCGAAAAGAAAAAAAAAGTAACCCCTGGAAAAAAGTCTTGTTGCGATCCTTGAGATCGGACCCCAGAGGATTTGTTTTTATTACAAGAGAAGAGAAATCCTGGATTTATTCCTTTCTTTATGGATTAATGGTCAAGTTGGTTTACCCGGCGGAACGATTGATTATTCTCGCTTGAAAGCATTTTCCAGGTGATATCGTCGCCCAGGTGTGATTAGAGAACGTGCGCTGGAATTTCTGGATTACGCACATTGGATTTGTTGAGCAGCGTGAATAAACACTATTTATTTCTTTAACAGTAGGAATAAACTCCTAAATGTTTTTTAAATATATTTTTTAGATATTGAATAAGTGATATTTATCACTGTTTTTAGAATTATTTGTTTATTTTCTAAATTAATAAAATTCTCATAAAAACTTTTTTATTGGATAAAATATAATATAAACAATGATTCTGTAGAGATTTAAAAAAATCGTTTTCTTTTTCTTCAAAATTAATATATGATTTCAGCAGACGATTTCTTTAAAAAAAATTTTAATTTGTTAAACCTAATTTCTAATAAATAAATTTGTTTGAAACAAATTAATCCACAACATTATTTAAACTGAAAAAAAGGAATATCTAATTAAACTATATTATTATATTTTATTTCTAAAATATCAACATTTTTTTTATTTTTGAAATATAAATTCTATAATGAAAAAACTTTTACTAAAAACCAAGCTGTGTTACAATTGTGCAAAAGGAATAAATCTTTTGCTATTATTGCCGAAGTAAGAATAATTCTTTTGTGATGTTAAAACGTAAATAAACATTTCAAGAAACGTCATTTTTATTGAGTGAACAGATAACTCAAAATGAATTAAGGATGTGACATCATGTGTTCATTCGTGGATATTTTATGTGGTGTTTCACGAATCGGATAAAAATAAAGTGGTGAATGAACGTCATTTGAATGATGGTCATGTAATATTTGATCCGAGGAAAAATGGCGTGTCTTCGCAGAGGCGGGAAAAATGATGGATCTACTGAAAGCTTGGCTTTCAACTCGTCCAAGAGGAAATCGATCATACAGGTATTTATTAATAATTTTCAAATATATCTGCAGTGTTTTCACACTTTTAAATTATGGATTTATATTTTATTCAATTGAAATTTGCTGAAGGATATAATTATTGAATTTGTTTGTAATGGGTACAAACTTCTGAATATAAACAAATCGCAACTTTTCTTTCCTTAAATTTCTTTCAAGAAATTCAATAATTTCTTATGAGATATATATAATTGTAGATATCATGTACTAGCTAAAGTATTTTCGTATTTCTTATAACTTTTCCCACAGTTTTTGTCGTATAAGACTGAAAAATTATTGATTTTAATTAATAATATATTAGGAAGCTCAAATAATTCCTTTTACAGAAAATATATCTCTATATAATCTCTATATAATTTTTCATTTTCATATGAACTAGGGTGTAATAAGTGTGCTATTGTTTCAAAATATACGTCTTAAATAGTATATCTTTCTTTATGGATTTCCTAATTTCTGAATGTTATCTCTGAAGTGCGCATAATAAATCTATGTCTACAATTTCTAATTATTATAAATGCAGATACTCCTTAATAAAGACAATGATTAATATTTTTTATTTAATATAAGAAAGAGAATGAAAGTAATTTTTTGATGGAGTTAATTCTGTAAATATTAGTGCTTTATATTATTTTCGGTTCCATAAGCTTTTCATTAATAATTTTTTATCGCGTTTCGTACAATCCAAGTACTATGAATTAAGAAAAAACGTATAAAGTTATTGAAATCAGTAGCTTTCAATCAATATCAGTGTTGTTATTATTATCTCAGTTACTTTATTTGCTCATAAGAATGACATCATTCGTCTTTAAAAAAATTAAACAATTAAATTTCCGAACGTAAATTTCATCGTCAGAACATTGTTATTTTTAAGTCATTACTTATCATAATTAATTTAAGTCAAACTGGTTTGAAACAATCTGGAGACTTCTCTATCGGTCACTCTTTCTCTCTCTGAATATATATATATATATATATATATAATATTTTAAAGCTTTTTTTCATCATTTTTTATCATGTCAGAACATGTTATTTTGGGAATGAAGTAGACAAAAATCCGTAGGCGAAAAATAAATAAATTTTAAAAAAACCGTATGCGGAAAAAAAACCATAGGCGAAAAATTGAAATTTTATTATCTGCACGAGCATCTAAAAAAATCAGCTTTTAATAACTCGTTGCCATCGCATTTGAAAAAGCTCTGATTAAAAAAAATAAGTCAGTGACTATAGTAAATAAGTTAATGATTTCAATAACCTAGAATTTTGAGCACGTGATTATAAAAAATGAAACAAATAAGAAATGTGATATTTTTTAAAATAATAAATGCGAGACAAAGTTTTTTTTGATCGTTTGCAATACTAAAGTGACTCATTCAACGAAACAATTAAAATGAATAAAAATATCGTTTAACTTGCACGAACACATGCTGCTTGAACGTTCAAGAAAATCGTGTTCTGACGTGATACAGCGAAATATGACTATCAGATTTCATTTTTGTCTTTTTTAAATATTTCGAGTACATAAATTGTATTAAATTTTAATGAGAAATATAAATTCCTTAGTTTGCTGTTTAAAAGATCACGTCTGCCGTGCGTCCGGTGTTTTTTCCAAGTCTATATTTTGCCGTTTCTACCCCTATTCCTTTCGTCTTAATGCCTTGCTTAAGTGCCGTTACTGGTTTTGAGAGAAAAGCTAAATGATGCAAAATTAGCACCAAAATAGCATTCATTTCTTAATGGCGCTGCCTAAAAATATAATCATTTTTAATTAATTTTTTAACCTTATAAATCCTCGTGCGGCACTAAGTATCACACGGTGCTTACGTAAGTAGGAATATATTTCATGATGACATCACATACAGAACATCACTCAGGCATACATTCGCTTGCACATCTCCTTTTTACAGGAGGGAGGGGCGCATTCAAATATATCACATTTAGAACAGATAAAAAACAACCATGTCCGAGCCGGGACTCGAACCCAAGACGCCCAAATCACGCTACCCATGTGGCAGTACGTCGGCATTTTTAATTAATAAACAGGACAATCTATTTAAATGTAATTAATACATTCATTCATGTACGTTAATGTCAAATATATATTTAATACAATTTTAGTGGGTCATTTCTGACTAAACAATTGCTGAAAAATTCAGATTCTATGAATTATGATAATATTAACACCTTTTCACGTTTAACTGGTCAAGTTCCTATATGTCTCATTAGGTTCACTTGATTTTTTAAAAATTTAAAAACAAAAGAATCTCTGTTTCAATCATACTGCGCACAAATGTAAAAGCAAGGCAACCTAGAGGCATAATAAATTAATTAAAATAAATGCATTCCCTTAAAGTTAATAAAATAAAAATCTAACTTAAATAAATATTTTAAACATATATATAAATGTGGAACTAAATTGATTAGTTTATTGAATCAATTTAACATAACCTAGGGTGGCAAATTACTCAAATACACCAATTTAAGGTTGTAATAGGTAATAAGATCTTATATATTCATTTATTTAAAAGTATGTAATTTATTAAGTGAATAACAAATAAATATTTTGCTTGCCTTCCTATTTAAAATTGTGAACTTTAAAATAAATTGATGGTAAGTTTTCGAGCAAGCAATGAAAACAATTTATCTCAAATAAATAAAAAATCTTCATTTTTTTCCAGTTTTCTTTATTTTATGATAGTAAAGTTTATGATATAAACTTTTTTTCAACAATTTTTTCCCTTTATGTTTACATTTTCAACTTTTATGTAGTTTTTACTATTTTCTCATCTTCAAGTAACAAGTAATGTATGAGTTCGATAACAATTCCGCTTTTATAATACCTATAAAGAAACAGCCGACATTAGTTACAGTTCAGTGAAGCCTCTTAACCAGTAATGTAAGTAAATATCAGAATAATGATAATCATTTCTGAAAACATCGGGTTCACGATATAACAGCATTCCAGTAAAGAATTACATAACAAAGTGATAACAATGATGTTTGCAATGTAAAAAAAAGGGAATTTATATGACAAGATATAAACAATTAGAAAAACGGAAGGAAATATGTAGAGAACGATAAAAAAGGTTATGAATTTATAAATATAGTTGGGAATTTAAGAATAAATTAATTCTTGTATTTTTATATTTTTCATTAGATAATTACTCTATAATGTGGTTATAAATTCTTTAAAAACTTTAATGCTGTAAAAAATAAATTAGCATCTTTTGCAGAAATTGTTAAAGCTAGATTATTAAATTTCAGGAGAATACTCAGTGCCTGCCTTATGAAATTACTCGGGTAGATTTTATTTTATAACAGAAAAAAATTGTAATTTATGTAATTTTAAATAACTATTTTTATTGTCATTTGTTCAGAATAACAAAACTACTTTATTCATATGATTGGGTAGGATTTTCTTATATTTAACAGAATATATGAAAATATACAGTCTTCAGTAACTTTTTACAATATAACTTTTCCAGGATCTGTTTTGGATTTAGCCTGTATAATTTTTCTACTTTTTATGTCTTTTTTCACATAGTTTTAATGATATTTTCCAGTTCTTTATATTTTGGGAACTAATTAGCGATGCAAATATAACCAGAGAGGTCTTAGAGCATTTAGAAATACATAGGTTTTAATTAAAAGCTGAAAATTTTAAATAAAATATCTAGATAGAATTTTGCTTATATAATATTTTAAAGTATAAAAAAAGAAGAAAATTCTTTAAATTAAAAAAAAATTAAGAAACATATTTGATGTTTTGTGAATTTTTGTGGTGATGATTACTAAAAAAATTATATTCAGCATTATTGTGAGATGGATTTAAATAATTGTTTAAAAAAACCATCCATCAGAATGGTCGTAAAGAATAGTTTCAGGAATGAAAAACTACACGCGTCTATCTTTCTGCACTAAAAATACATCAAAACATTTATAGTAATCCCTTGAAACATAAACTTCTGAGTTTATGAATAATATTATTGTCTATAACGCGAAGAGTTATAGCATTTTGTATTAATATAAAATGTTATAACACAAAAAGGATTGCAGAAAAGACATCCTAATATAGTTCTTAAATAAATATCAGTTGTCTATCGCAATATACCTGCATTTCGCTACGATGTACTTGTTTCCGCGTTGCATTTTTCAAATCAACAAGGACACGTCACTTTCCAGACGATACCAAGTCGATTAAAACTCCTCCAGGTTAATTACGAATTAAAAATTAGCCTCGAGGGCCCTCAAATTGAACGGAACGAAATATGAATAGCAAAAATCCCTCCCCACCCCACCGCCCCTCCGATGTCTTCCCCGATATCACTTTCTTCTCTGAACCCCCCTTCTCTTCATCATTCCTGTTCGAAATGATCCCAATCAGTACCTGCTCGTCCCCCATCAAGTGTAACTCATTAAAACTGCATTACATACAACCTTGCCTTGGAGAGGCATCTATTATGGAGGCAGATTTGGGAAATGCCACAAGCGGGGAGTTGTAAAGTTGAGGACAGCGAGCATAAATCTCCCGCCAAGGAGCTTGTCTCTGGCAATCAAGTCGAGCCACCGTTTCGCATACATCATAATCAACGCCTTCTCCTCTTCCCGAGCAGCCTTCCCGCCACATCTCGGGTTCTCCCCTCAGATAAAAGCACAATGGAAACGAACATTAAGTATTTCTCTTATGGCACCGGATGGAGGATGGCTCTACAAACGCCAGCTAGCATCTTGGAAGTATTCGAACACCGTGGAAACATCGAGAGCAAGTGATCATCAAGAATCTTCTACATTCAGAAGAATGAATAAAATTGATGAAAATTCTTTGATCTGAAACACTTCCCAGTTTTATTTCTAAATAGATTTTTTTGAATTTCTTTTGATCCATCATAATATAAATCAACTTTAAATTTTGTTCATCTAATTTCAACAAAATTAGTCCAATTCATCTTCTTTTTTATAATATTTTTTTTATAAATTTATGATAAAACTAAAAATATTAATTATTTTCTTGTTGAGCTACGACAGACTAGCGACAGATTTCCTATTTGGTTCGATAATCAATTCAAATAAAGATCCTTTCTGTAAAAGGTTTGATGTACGTTATGCCTTTAAGTTATATATTTATTTAACCCTTTAATTAGGTAGTAATTCCTATTTGAAACATGTATTGTTATTTCAGTCTATATAAAAATGTAAAAGGCATTCGTGATATTTAAGTATATCCAAGTGAACTTCAGTTTTTAAATTAGTTGTTATTCTGACTTGATGACAACATTGAATGCCAAACATTTTGTAATTCGATGCATGAACCAAATTAATCGCTGAAACCGAAGAGTTTACATCCATTTAGCGTATAATATCCTTAAGTTTGTCTAATAAGAGTTCATATACAGTACTCATCATCTAAACATGTTCCAAATTAATGCACAAACTATAAAGCAATTAGTTACTTTCTTTTGATTTTTAGGTA
>JAOUZG010009418.1:347817-368458 GCA_026289955.1 Argiope argentata
TGGGAGGTGTTTCCCCGAAATTTTCTCGAACACTTACTAATAAATGTATTTGTGTATTATTAAAAGAATGTATATATGAACAGTTATCGCAAGGAAGAGCCAATTAATGTACGAACTTTGGCGATTAACTTCTTAAACTCAGTTTGTGCAGAAGCAAAAAATCATATACATATTTTGGACAAATTTTTCAGTCTAATTAAACGAAAATTTAGTGCAGAA
Source organism: Argiope argentata (assembly GCA_026289955.1). Lineage (NCBI taxonomy): Eukaryota > Metazoa > Arthropoda > Arachnida > Araneae > Araneidae > Argiope > Argiope argentata. The sequence continues at coordinate 348,037 of JAOUZG010009418.1, forward strand.
TTGCAATTCTAGTCTCAAAATCCCATCCAGATTTCACATTTTAAGTGAAGAAGTCTTTGAATTATCGCATTCGGTTTGTGAAAATACAGAACCATGGAACAGTTTAGTATGTGAAAGTGTAAATTGGCAGAATGAATCTAATTTTTTATAGATAAAATTCTAAATTAAACATATGTCTACATTTTAAATGTTAAATACGAGCGCTATAGTTTTTTCCATTTTTCTCTCTTCGTGTCGTAGTTTCATGTTAACTTATATTGTTGATGGACTTTTTTTTGTAGATACTACGCGATTATTTAGAATGCACTTAAAAAGAGCTTTTCAATATTGTGGATTAACTCGCATTTTAAATATTCAGGGAGGTATGAAAAGTGAAATTTTGTCAAGATATCGACGTTTCCATTTTTGGCGATTATAATAAATTAATTTTGCATACTTCTCTTGCAATAATGTAAAAAAAGTTTCGAGTTATCAAAATTCTGTGCAGTAAATAATTCTTCTGCGAAGATAATGAAACATTTAAAATCTATCAATAATATACAAATATCGATGAATTTAATGTGAATTGAAATCCTCCACTCTTTTTCACAGATTTTAAGGACAATAAAGAATAAACATGCGAAAAACGTTCAATTATAAATTTAAGACAAATTTCTTGGAACAAATTAGTTGAAGAAAAGCCCTGATAATTTAAACTAATCAGTTTTAATGTTAGAACAGTGAACTATTTTTTTTTCTGATCAAAATCGCCAGTATTAAATTTTCTATAAGTTGTTTGTCTGAAGAAACAGAATCTAAAATATTAAGAACAAATAAAATGTTTTTAATCCATTTATTCAAAGATAAATGCTTTCTTTCCCTTGAGAAAATATTTTATATTGATCAATACAATTCTTTTCTAATACTCTATTTTAAAAAGGAGAGAGCCAAAATTGTAATACTTATAAATAAATTTAATTGATGTAATATAATGGCATTAATTAATTCCTTTCGTTCAACTAGTAAATTAAAAGAAAGCCACATTTCTCAATTGTTTTTCAGTAAAATTTCTTATTATGAATTACGACCGAAAATAGTCATGTAGAACAATATTTCTATCTAGAAAGTTTTTCATACTGTCTTTTTCATTATGGTATTCCAATATATTTATAAATCAGCAAACTTAGAAATAACTTTTATTTAATATGTTTCATTAAAATTTACTTAATAATTATTCTAAATTAAATCAAAGTTATTTAAAAATAATTAATCACAAGTTTTCGTCTTCAGTTTTAATTACCTTGATTGAATATGGGAGTTAGAAATTTAAAATTTATTAATTATTAATAATTGTTAATAACAAAATTTGTTAATTATTAAAATTAAAATTTGTTAACTATTATTTATTAATTAAAATTTGTTAATTATTATTCATTAAATTAATTAATTAATTATTTTTAGCTATTTCAAAATAGTTAAAAATATTGCTTGACTATTATAAAAAAGAAAATTACAATGTTAAAAATTTTTTTTTTAGTTTCAAAGATAAACTCATAAATTTTTATGAGTTTTGAAAATACAAAAACTCATAAAAATTAATCTTAATTTCAGAGTATATTATTCATAAAAAAAACTTATTTAATTGATATATTATACATTAAAAAATTGCTTTGAGTAGACTTTAAAAAAATAATCTGAAATTCAATAGCTATGCACTTTTATTTAATCAAATAGGAAAATTCTAATAATATGTACCATATGGGTTAATACCACTTTCGATGATTGGTTTCTAAAAGACTTTGATATGAGAGTTTCAAATTTTTATAGAAAAAAAAAGTTTTAAGCATATGTAATTTCATGTATGATAAAGTATTTATTTTACAAATTTAGAATTATTTTAATTTTTCCAGAAATTTAAAATTGCATAGTTAATTTCTATTAAAAAATAAGTTTTTTTTTCTTTTCATAATTTTTTTAGATAATAATTATAAAATAAAGAAATTTTCCACTTTTTTTTCAACTGATAAACTTTTGATGAAAAAAACTAAATTATTGAAATTTAATCCTTTAATTTTCGATCCATTTGATTTGGCAACTTCAAGACTATCTGCAATATATTTTCATATGTTTAAAATATAAGATATTTTTAACAAATGTTTTATAAGACGATTTATAAGTAATTCTATAATATTTTGTGGACAATCCTATAAAATACCTTATAAGACAATTATTTTTTTCTACATAACGCATTTCTAAATTTTTCAATTTTCTAAGAACTAAAATAAATTCAAGTAATACCAAGAACATAAAATTAAGAAAGGATTTAATTATTTATTGAGCTGATGATCATTTTTTAAATGTGTATCTACTCCAAAAGACCATCTTCTATTATTTCTTATAATGTAACCAATTTCTAATAAATTGTAGCAGAAAATAAAATATTAAAGTTTTTATCTAGTATCTTAATGAAACTGTAATATTTTCTTTTAATTTTTCACACCCATTTTGATCCAGAGAGAAGATTGTTTACTCTAATTTTTGTGTTACTTCAGTGATTACTTTAGGCTTCCTTCAGTGTTATTACTCGAACTTGAACATTTCATCATGTACCTTCTGTCGTAATGCTTTTCTTTACATTTTCAACACTATTTGTATCCCAAAAAACATTCTATTTACTCAAAATTTTGTTTACTTTAAGCTTACTTCAGTGACATTACTCGGACTTTTCATCGTCAACAGTAAGAAACAACAGTTCATTTTTTAATTAACTTATTTCGAAAAATTCGAGTTAGAAGAAAAATCATAAATGTTTTTTTTATATGGAAAAAAAACCTTAATCTTTTCTATACTATTTTGAATAAAATAGGCGTTTTGGTTGTTTTAGTCTAATATTTGTTTATCTATTTTAAAAAATCAAACATTGAATTGCAATAATTTCATAAACGCTTTGGAGTATGTAAGAAGAAAATTTACGAATCTTGATTAATGATATTATATTCATTTTTGTCGGCATAAGTGGGTATATCTCATCTACAGATTAGGCCTAACAAAACGCAGCATTATTCCTTTCCTACCCTAAAGGCAGCACTGATATGTTTTTCGCTGAGAGGCTTTCTACTTCTTGCACACACAACAAGACATTTTCTTTTCTTAATCTACCCTTTGAGACTCGGGGTCCTTTTAATGGTCCATGCAGCCATATTTTGCGCGGCTGTCACGGGCCCTGTTTCGGACGCTTCCCTTCACCCCTTGGGGAGTGATCAATATGATAAGATGTTCTAAATCCGTGGGAATGTCTCTGATCCGAAATCCTCGCAGGAATTGTTCATCTCTTGAAAAGTGACAGCATTACACATCCTCTGCATCGGGTCGCGTCAATCAAATGCTCGCCGTCTGGCATTTTGCTCTTAAAGAAGAAACAGAATGTTTGATAATATTATTTTAACCTTTTCATCACGGGATATGCTTATACAGCATCTGTAGAATTTTTCTCTTTATTCTAACTTTAATAAATGTTGTGCGATGAGTCATTAGTGATGCATATGTTGATCCAGTTAAATCTTTTCTTTTTTAATAAGAATCTCCATAAATATTTTAGCAATATGTTAATAGTCCATTGGGATTCAATTATCCCCAAGGAAACAGTTGTTTGTAAATTTTCTGCAAAAAATATCAATTCGTAGATTTATTAACTACAAGAGTATCTGATAAGTATTGTTATTAAATGATGAAGAGAATAATCTGGAAAACCATAAACATGTTAAAGATTTTATTTTGTTCTAATATATCTCGCTATTTGATGTTTGAAAATATTTTCTAAGAAAATCATGAATATTAAGTTGAAAGTGTGTTATGTTTTCAAAGGATTTTTTAACTTTATTCCTGTTTATTTCCAATTAAATCTATTATATATAACTTAATATTCGTGATTTTCTCAGAAAATATTTTGAAACATCAAATTGCGAGAAAAATTAAAACCTTGTTATTTTAATAAACCAACACCTGCTATGTTCATTGTGTATATGAACCATCTAATCAAGTCAAGTAGCATAATAATGCTTACAAAAAAAATATTTGATTTATCTATCTTCTAACTTTCGTGATGCTCTTAACTTCATTGTCTTATTCGTTATTGTCTTTTTCTTAGATTTTAATAATTGAAGAGAAGCACCCAATAAAATGTTTAATGAAGTTATGAAAAGGATTTGAATTGCAGTGCAACTTTTTCTACTGCTGAAAATTAGCAAAAGTACTGCTGAAAGTACTGTAACTATTGCTGAAAATTAACAACTGAAAATTAACAAAATAAAATAAGTTGCATTAAAATTTGAACCGTTTTTATAGTTTCATTAAACTTTTAAGAAATTAGGCATCCAGAATATTGGCAAAATTCAGGTAACATTTGCATGAGTACTTAAAAATATATATTAAAACTTAACTACTTTAAAAAATATCATTAAAATGATATATTATTCTAAAATTTTAAGATGGTATCAAAATAATTTTTGTGTTATAATCGTGAAAAAACATCTACATTTTGCTTAATATTTAATTAATAAACTTCTTATAAAATTTAAAAAAAAATTGTGAGATATTCTAATTTCCATCTTCTAAAGTATATATCCGGCTATTGTAGTGGGGTGGGGAGAGGGGGATGTCAGCTCAGGTGTCGTCCTTGTCATCTGACCGGAGTTTATAATTATGAGGTCCGTCCCAAAATAGCCATAATGTTGCTTTACAACGGGGGCGTTAATATAACTAAACTAATTCAAAGTATACATGAACAAAATTTGTTAGTTCTAGTTTTAGTTATTACATTTATACAGATAAAAATAGTTTAAATTTATTAATAATGACGATTATTAGAATGGAATTATTTTTATAAATCATATCAAATATTAATCTACTTATATTTTTAGCAATTTTGATCGGGAATGAATAAAAACTTATTATTACTGAAAATTCTGAATCTTTTGTATGAGATTACTACATATTTATATAAATATACTTAAGCTTGAAAAACTTACTTTTTATACTTACTTTTTAAAGGTAGATTTTAAATTCCATTAATTTGATTGAAAACCTTGAATTTCAAGTTTTGCACTATAAGTACTATAGTTTTTAATATATCGATTAATAAAGATTAAAATAGTGTGTATCCTTTTTAAGAAACTTTCGAAGTATTGGTTATGTTATCATTGAATCAAATGAAATACTGTCTTGCTTCTCATATTTCCTACCACTGTAATACATGTAGCCTTTGTCAATATTATGAAAACATCTGTTCATATCAGATTAAATCGTCCCTCTAAATGACTAATCTCTTGACTAAATGAAGCTTTACCTGTGCCCCCATAGCAACGATCGCTTAGTCTAATAATAAATGATACTTTGACACGCATTGAAAATTGAACCCCGTAGAATCTGTAAGTAGGCAATTGCAAAACACATTACATAGTGCCTAACATATCGGAGAGAATTTTCATGCAAAAATATTTACATCTAAAACTGAAGGAAAAGTATTCACTTTCATCATTAAATGATACATATATTAAATGAAAACATTTCAAACTAAATATTTTATTTTAATAAGACCCAAAATGGAATCTCAAATTAAAAAAAAAGCCTCACATTTCAGATCGCAGCATGAATCGCTTCCTTTGCTCTAAAACACATATAAAACTCTCTTTTCTCTTTCTTTTCTAAGCTCTATAATCAATTTTTAGACTGTAAATAAGGTTGATTTAAAATTTAAATTCTTGTATTTGCTACTACTTAATATTGATATTGTTTTATTTGCATTTACAAAACAGCCTTTTATTAGAGTTTTATTAACAGAACGGAAATTGATTTTTCAAGAAAATAAATAAGAATTCTGAGATTCTAACATTTAAATTAGTTATTATTTTGAGTAACTCAGTGAAAATGGTGAAATAAAACAAATTGAGTTTCCTTTAACGCTTTTCCTTCTTCACGTGATATCTAAACTGATAACTGACTTAACATAAAATGAAATTATCTCTGCATATTCGGGTATTAAGAAATGGAGAATTTTTTTGAAATTTTTTAAAAAATTAATCCAAATTGATAACAAATTGAGAATAATATTATTTAGTAGTCTTTTAATTTTTATCTATCTGTTTTTAATTCGATGCGATTAATCAATACTTAGTTAATAATAATATATAGTTTGAAAATAAAAATAAAAATATTCACGTTTAGTATGCAGATTTTTATTATAATTTCTGTTTTATTGTATGCGCTATTAAAACATTTTAAATTTTGATATATTTAGCACATAGCAAAAGCTCTAAAATTGTGGAAAGTGACACAAATTGGGGTAACTTGGAAAACACTGTGATCTGCCGGCTCTCTGGCTCAGAGGTAGCGCGTCTTCCTAGTGTTCTGGAAGTTCCGGTTCGGCCATGGTTGTTCTTCTGTGAGATGTGTGACTGTGCCTCTCTGTAAAAAAAGACTTTGTAGCAAAGTCTTACTCTTGGCCCTAGTTGGCGCTACTTCAAAAGCTAGAGACGCTTCTTTCGGCTTAAATCTGCTGCTGTATTAGCGAGTGGCTTGTCCATAGGCAAGTGTCATTAGTAACAACAACAACAACAACGACACTGTGATCTAAGGCTTTAACGTTCATCTTTTTAAAGACCAGATAAACATTACATAGACTTTAGTATGATTATGTGAATTATCTATTACTTCTTTGAACAGTAGGTAATATATTAACAGCACATATAAAAAAATACACATTTATGAAAAATATTTTCGATCAGTTTGAATTGAATAATAGTTAGATAACTTAATTTTTATATCATCTCAATATTTTGAGAAATATATATAACAATGATATTTCCTTGAAGCTCCAAATAAAATTTAACTCTTAACCAAATTCAGTTTCACTGTTGAGTATCCCTTTCGCCATTTCAGCCATTCCCATCTCAAACAATTCTGAACGAATTCCAGTGGAAACAAGAGGAATAATGCTAATCACCCGCACAAACAAACCGGCAAAGGCTCATTTAATTTAAAGAAGCGTCGCAATCACTCAGACGTGCAAACGGCAACACTCGTAAAATACAAATTAAAGATTGAGAGGGCAATTTGCAAGATGGTATCGTGCGTGATACCCTGTTTAAATGGACGGCTACGTGACCCGTGTCACGTGTCATTTGACAGGTGTTTCTTGGTGACTCTCGCTTTGCACCCGAAGTGCAACGACGCGAAACGAGAGAGACTTCAGATATGCTTCCTTAAGCGTTAACTCAATAATTATGCGCTTCATTAAGTGGTCTTGATATGCATTTCATGCACAAAATTATAATTCAAAAGAAAGTGAAAATTTAAAAACGACGATGCGTTGTTTTGGTTGCTACAGTCTTTCGTTTAGTCAAATTTAAAGGGGTTCTGTCGCATCATACCATGTTTTTTTTGTATGTTTGCTTTTATTGTCACTTAAGACATTCTAATGCAGAAAATAAATTGACATAAAGAACTGTAATTGCCCCTCCCCCCCAAAAATTGGACTCTCATAGTTTTAGATTGTTCTGCCTCAATTTACCATTTTTACTTTCTTGTAAACGTATGCAAAATATTGAAAATTGTATACGTAAGTCCAATCTTTACAAATGTGAAAATTTTGTTATGAAAATGTTTTTATGTATAAAAAAACAATTTAAAGTAGGATAACGAATGTTTTTTGATTTGGAATATGTGTTAATATCGATAAAATGGATGTTCAATTTTCAGTCCTTATATTCAGTCCTTATAGTTTTTAGGTTCACATATCTGAAGTATACAACTAGAAAATATTTTAATAATGAGAAAATTCAATTTCGAGTTTGAGGGAATTTTTTCTTTATAATTTAAGTTTCTAAATTTCCTGTCAAGTTCAAAAAATACATTTCTGAAATTATTTCCGTCTGTTTATTAACAGGATAACTCAAAAATGTTTCGAATTATTTATAAAAATTGATATGGGTTGTAAATTTCTATCAAGTTTTGAAAGAATTTCATTCAGATGATGTCTGTCTTTTCTGTTAGTTAAGTGCATTACAAATAAATACGATAACAACAAAACATATAACATTAAGTGGGTAAAATGTAATAACGCAGTTTTAATATCTAAAATGTCGGTTCTTATGTTGAACCGAATCTGTTAGCAGGTTAATAATCTGGTGGTCTGTATTTTTGTATGAAATTTCATACCCCATAAGTTGAAGAAAAGGTACATACATATTCGGTTACTTTACCCTTCTACGGGCTGACGTCCTGACACAGAGGTAGCATGTTTTCCTCGTGATTTGGGCATCCTGGGTTGGAGTCCAGGTTAAGGCATGGTTGTTCTATGTACTATCTGTGAAGTGTGTAAATAAGTCTTCCTGTATAAAAGGTCCGTGCAAGCGAATGTAATGTGTGTGTAGCTAAGTCGTTCTCTCGGCCCTAGTTGGCGCTACTTCAAAAACAAGAGACGCTCATTTAGCTTATAAATCCCTAACGGCCGTCAGCGCGCTTGTCCATGGCAAATGCCATTAGTAATTAAAACAGCACTTTTCTACGAAGCCTACAATTCTTATATTCGGATTTTGAAAATAAATATGAGTATTCTTATCATTAATGCATAAAAATAAAAAGTATTCTGAGTTCTCGCAATATTCATATTGAAAATGAAAGTAGTCTGATTACTCGTATCGTGCTTATTTTAGCCAAAAGCTATATTTTACCTTTTATTATTGCATAATATTTTTATTAGAGAATATACAAGAATGGGCCGGAAGGGAGCATTTCCAATTTTATTAATTGCATCAGATAACTTTCAAATGATAGAGCTGGTTGAAGTTTGATTTCATAGTTAAAATTTTAGCACTGCATCAATTTATTTTATAATTAAAATATAAATCTGTATTAAATTGTAGAAGATTGCATATCTCTTACCTTGCATGTATATGAATATAATAACTTAAAAACGTAAAATTCAAAATAGAAAAGTTTTTGAACATAATATTTAAATCGAAGTTTTACATACATACAATTTTTTGAAGGGATTTTAGTATGTAATCATCATGACATATTACGTTACATTTTAAAAGGAACCTATTAGTCGAAAGAAGTTCAAAATGCATACTGGCATTTCTTCACTATTCTATGAAGTTGAATACAAAATATATGATACGCAATGAATATATATTAGTTGTCGCTTAACGTGATCATTTCGATTCAGTATTTTGATAGCAATAATCATATTAGATAAAATCAACTATATTTTAATTATGGAAAAGGAAGGAGGGGGGTCCATTTATGTCTAATTTATTTTCAAGTAACAATTAAAAAAATTCACGATTTATTGTTTATTGACAATTATTTTTAATAGTGCATTATTAAATTAAAAAAAAATTGTTAAATGAAGTTGCCCACTGGGTTTCAAATTATCAAACGTTTAAGTCATTTCTGTGTTAGACAATGTTGATCGCTATAATTCAAACAAAAGAATTTAAATACACTCCCTTAGATTTAATTACTTACAAATTGCAAATAGCTTCTTGTTATTTTAGAAAAAAATCACATTATTATCTGTCAGTAACACTGGTTAAAAATGAAGGATCCATCAATTATCTGAAAACATTAAACATTATAATGAATATGTGTACTTTGAATAAATAAGTTTTTGAACATAGTAATTTAATTTAAAGCAATTGCACTAAGAAACATCGAATACATTTTGTATTAGTGCAAGATGAAGTTAGAAGAACATGTTTTTTCCTTTTTGAAACTCTATCACGTTTTTAAAGAGAAACTTAAGGTAAATAATTCGACTAACTCGATACATAATCAGGTTTGAAATTTTTTTGAACATAAAAAATCAGATTGCAGTAACAGTTATTTATATCTAATATGGTTTCTTAAAACAAATTTTAAAACATTATTTTATAAGTATGTAATAACTTATATAAAAACATATATTAGTAAATTTAAGTAATTAAAAAATCATTATTTTAAGCATTATGAAATCTTGATATCTGCTTCTTAAATTAACCACCAGGTGCCATCACGAATATGAAATCAAAATACAATTAAATTTAACCATTGCCCGATGATTAAGTTTAAAAAATATTAAAATAGTACAATTTTATCGGAAATGAACAAGGAATTTTACATTAGGTTAAAACAAGAATTAGATTTCTATCATCCTAGAAAATAAATAAAAAGAAAAAAAATCCCATATTTCTGAAAATCAATGATGAACAATAAGCAATGTTTGAAAAACATTTAGAAATTAAGTTTTTTCCCCTACTAAACGAGTCTGGCAGTTAAGATGTTTAGACTATGAAATGTTCTCATTTTACAGAACATCACCACGATTAAAGATTCGATTTTTCAATTTTAACCTAAGTACGATAAGATTTCGAAATAATTTTAAGAAATATTGCAGATATTGCTGTTTTTTAAAACTATTTTTGCACATTAACAATTATTATGAATATTCTGAATCACAATAAATAAATAAATTTAGGAATCAGGAAATCAAAAATTATTGAAAACTTTAATTATTAGTCATAAACAAGAAAATTAATTTTTAGTGAATAAACTTTTTAAAGTGTTTGCTTAAATATTTTAATAAAATACAATCAAATATTGATTTGGTAATAAAAAAATAACAAAAAACAAAGCTGATAGATTTTCAACTAACCAAACTATTCTTTTAAATTTATTTATTATAATATACAAAATTAAATTACGTTTGTGTGAAATTCCCTCCTGCAAACTACTTGGCATTTTGAAGGAATATAGTAATTAATAAAGAGTATTTTATTTTAATATGTGCTATTAATTGTCCGAAATACTCATCTATAAATAATTGAAATTTTTTAATTTTACTATATTTAATGTGACATCTGTTGGACGATGTATGCAATAAACAATATTTTTTAATCAAATTTCCATAAAAAATTTATGGTTAATTAAAAAATTAGCATTCCATACTGTTTCAATTTCTTATCATAATAACACGCAATATTTTAAAAACTGAAATAACCATACATATCAAAACAGTTATAATAATTTTATTCAAAATCGAAATGTCTATAGCAACATTTTATTTTGCCCAAGATCCATGAAATCAAATTCTTTTTCCAAAAAGGATCCATGTTATTTTGTTTTATTTGTTTGTTTCGTACTTACACCCCACTTAAATCAATATTACTTTTTAAAATTTCGAGCTCTTTTTCTCATAATTTGAAAATCAATCAATTTCTCGTCAACAACTCATTGTGTTTCTCTTTTTGTTATCGAGATTTAAATTATGCCCTCTATGTTTTTCTTGTTTTTTTTTTCTTTTCGAAGTATCATCAAAGAAAGCATATTCTTCAACCCATTTTCTGAATGTGATTTATTTCTGATGTTCTTTTCAGTTTATGTATTTTGAAATCAATAATTCTGAGTGATAACAATTTTTAAGAGAAAAAATAAACTCCTTTTGATGGTAAATTTTTGATTTCAAAGAAAACATATCGAAAAGACATTCTACATTGTTTTAAAATTGAGAATTCTACAATGTTTTAAAATTCTTTTTATGCCATATAAAAGATACAAATATTTAAATTTTAATTAATGACGAATTAATCTAACATTTTTTGTATAAAATATTACTTTTTATATTATTTTTGAGTCTCAATTTTAATACATGCAAATTTAAACTGGATTTATTATATTAGGCTGAAGCGTGTGAGCAAATATTTAGACGTTTAATTTTAAATGTTTTACGTCCAAGTGCACAAATTTAATTGATTACAGATAAATATAATAAAATAAAGGTTGTAAGATTGTTTTCGACTTGTAGCTGTTTCACCATATCAGTTCAATATTAGAATAATAGCACTGAAAATGAGTATAGTTTAAATGCCTTGTTTTTTAAAGCATACTATTTAATTTTTTTTATCAGTATGTAGAAAATGTAATAAAAAATTTATGAAATCTATAAGTGAAACCTTTAAATAAATATAATAAAGGAAATAAATGTTTAATAAAAATAGTTAAAATGAGTTTCTTTTTGTGTAAAGATTTTTTTTAATTTTTTTTCATGCTACTTAAATTTCTCAGTGAAAGACAAAAAGTGAAATATTACTCGAGAATAATTGATATAAAACTTTCTAGTCATTGAAAATGAAACTTTCGGGGAAAGAAATCAGAAACGACATGATTCATATAAGCTCAAATAACGTCATTTGGTTTTACGTGAATTAAATTACCATTCAGCTTCAAAAATTAATCACGATAATAACTTACAAAGTCTTTCGAAATAGCATCAGTAACATTAAGGCGCATCTCTAATTTCATGAACAAAAATGATCGCCTCCAGAACTAATCATTGAAGGTAATATTATCAAAGATTTTTACGAAATCTTAAAGCCAAACTGTTTTTCTTTCCGGCATATGAAATTTGAACCATCTAAGTTCTCCGTATTTGTTTTCATAGGCAATCATCATTGCAAAATATTATGACCCTGCCTTCTTGCCTGCGTGCTAATGTTGGTGTTTCCAAGGATGAACATAAACTCGAAGAAGTCGATCCCCACAGTTTCTAGGGGCGAATGAATATCATTCGAGAAGAAATGCCATTCCATTCCTCCCCCCCCAACCTTTTGGAAGGTATTTTGATATGGATTTAAGAAAACTGGCGGGAATATTTTCTTCCTGCGTTCTGTTATGATAAGTAAATGTTTCCTTCTTAAATTGGAATGGGTGAGTCTAGAAAGAGGAAACTTTTCTTTTCTTTTTCTTTCTATTTCTTATCTTCAATTCCGGGTGAATTCTTCTGCCTTTTTTGTATTACTGTGAAATTTCGGGGATAAATGATGCCATTTTCGAAGTGGAAAGGGGATAGGGGTGATTGTTTTAATGGAATGGTGGATAATAATCCTCATTATTTGTTTAGTGATAAAAGTGAAATGAGGGATATCGCCTCTGCTTGGCTATAATTTTTCAAGTTTTAATTTCCATTCTTATTTTATGCTTTTAAGGCACTTTTAATAAATTGAAACTGGTATGTCTGATTCTAAATAAATGAGATACATTTTTCTTACCACCCTTTTCGAACAAAATTCCATCCAAATCAAATTATTTCTAATTTTCATAGATATATGATTTAATTCACCTAATATCTAAAACCATTTCAAAATGATGAGATAGCGAATTTACTTCAGTGATGTATTCCTTAAACGGAAAATTTCCCATTTTGACTCGACATGATATTTCTTGCCGACTATTCCCACTTTCTTTGATTACCTTTACTGAAGCAAAAACACGTTTTCGAATTTCTTCTTTAAAAATCTTAAATTTAAACTGTTCACATTGATTCGAACTTAGTGTTGATTTTTATGAAATTACAACACTATTTTATTTAATAACTATGTAAAATATTTGCTAATAAAGGATACTGAGCTTGCAAAGTTTTATACAAAATATTATTCTTTTATATTATACAATGTTTAAACATTGATTAAATAAAATATTAATTTTAACAATGTTATCATAATTCACCAGGATCACTGTTTTAAATTTGATTTTTAAAAATTGTTGATCATATTAAGCTATTCTTATAATCTTTTTAAATATTTATTTTTATTTATTTCCCAATAATATTCCCAATAAATGAAAAGAGAATAGAAGAAGATTTTCTGGACGATAGCCGTTTTTGAGTAATTTAGTAAGCAATGAGTCTAATGGAAACATATTTACAGAAGTTAATTTTCGCTGTATTAGTCTAAAAGATGAATTTTAGAGATGAATTTCAATTCAAAATCTGGATGTTCTCTCACTCTTTTTAATTTAAAGCAGCAAACAGATATCAGGATGGTTTTTCAACTATTCTGAAAATAGTTTCTTTAATTCTCACTCTTTTGATTTTATTAGTTTTTAGAGTAATTTTCTAAATTTTTTAAAAATGATAGACTTATGTCTAAGGCAACATGATTGATTGGGACAATACCAAATTTTAGAGTTTAAGGAATTTCTTTACGATCTCATGCCTTCAAAATTTGATGCTAAATTAGCTTTGATTTCTTTAAGTCTATCATCAGCAAAATCAAATATGGCAGAATAATTGAGAAGCAGGTTCAAGTATGTAGAATATTTGAGCAGTGCGATCAGTAACAGAATAATTTACAGATTGTGTATCAGTTGAAATTAAAACTGTATAAGGGTAAAGGAACGAATGAATCTTCAGTCCTCTATAGAGATATTTTTTCCATTGTTGATGATGAAAGAAAAAAAAAGTAGAGCTCATTTTTCAATGATGAATAAATTTAGGTTTAAAGTAATCTCTAAAAAAAGTTTCACTGCAATTTTACTATCTATTTACAATTTACTTCATTTCACAAATAAGCAAAGATAAAAAAGTTTAGGCTCTCACCATTTTTAAATAGTTTAAATAAAAAAGTTTTTAAGTTAATAGCGCTTCAATAATTTCCATTTTGATTTCGCATTCAAATTTTAATTGATTTGACAAACACAATGAGCAGAACGTGGAGAGATATTTACAAAGTATATATTGCATGTCTGCCCGAATTTGACAGACAGAAATATTTATTCGATAAAGTTATTATTCCTTGAAAGTTCTAGACATCTCTAATCTGGAGAAGCAGCTGGTCACCGTAGGCTTAGAAATAATAATATTAATAAAAAAAAGGTTTATCTAATCCTACCGAGTTAGTGCAATGATTACGAATGCAAATACAAATTCGACCCAGTACCTCAATACAAAAGATTGATCTTTACACTAAACTGCATTTAACAGATGTCAAGCGACAAATGGATCGAATTGTCTTAGGGCACGCAAATATTTACCCGAGTTCCTCTTCAACTAATTTTTTCCATCCATGGGGAAAGCAATCTTCCTATGAATTCTTTAAATTTTTTTTCTCCTCGTGAGAGCACATATCTGATAAGTATTCCAGGTACTTTACCTGAACCCAAGAGCGTTTCAAAACTTCATTTGATGTAACTGATCGCTCGTCACACCAACCCTCCTGGGCTCATTAGCCATCTTCGCGGTACTCCCAATTACGCTAATTAAAAAGCCTAATTACTGCTAAACCTCGTGACTCTGAAGTGGAATGGTATCGCTCAATTTTCCGCTCACGGCTCTGACACGTGTCTAGTACGGGGATCTTCTGCGATAAAAGGTGCATTAAAGTCCCCCCGTCTCAATTAGTTCATCTCTTTAGAATAAGGTTTGGATATCTCCGTTTGGCTGCTTTGGGTGCTAATTTTGTTGAGATACTTGAGCTGAAAGTGGCTCAAAAATTGGCTATCTTTCCTCTTAGTTTTGTTGAAATACTTGAGCTCTAAAGTAACTGCATTCGTTGAAAAAGTCGAATATTGTGACTTATTTAGGGAAGCTTTTGGTTCTTTAACTCTAATTTTTTTGTAAATATATAGTTCTGATTCATGTAAAATTCATTATTAGTCGTCTTTGACGACTAGTAATGGATATTAACCGCAGAATACCAATTTCTCGTGAATATTAGCTGTCTTTAATTTCATGGGTATGTTTCCGTCAAATCGTCAGATATAGGAGATGTGTTGATTTAATTGTCATGCACATGTTCTGTTCATTGCATACATGAACATTTCTAATAAAGACCACTCTCATGATTAAAAAAGTAAATGTGTTGTTGTTGTTTATATAATTTTAAATTCTGAGGCATTGTTACTTCAATTTTTATTCCTTTTATAAACTACATGAATATTACATAAAATCCTTTTTCTTAGACTTCTAACAATGAAATAAATTAAATATATGATAAAAGAATGGAAATAGTTTAAATTTCATAATAACTAGATAATCTAATAAGGTTAAAAATGTGCACACTTTTTAAGATGGTATCATTAAAAAACGATTTTTTAAAACTATTGAAACAATGGGACTATCATTTTTGAGCAGTTTTATTTTAGGATGTTTGCGCTAAAATTCTCCTTAATTTTCAATTAATTAAAATATTTGAAGAATTAGTATAGGTTGCAAGTTTCTAATATTATATATATGTATTCAAATATCAGTATTAAAATATGTATCTGTAAGTCAAGCAGTCTGATCAGTATAATTAGAAATATAGATTAATGAATACAGATAAACTTCCCGTACATTATATTATTTTGAAGGAGGGTGCCTTATTAGATGGTTCCAAAATTGTCTATTTAGAAGCTGAATCCAGACTTCATCAATTTTGTTTCATGGTTAAATTATAACACCGATTGTTGCTATAGCAACTCTGTTTTCATACTTTTTCATCATACTACTACTGACTTATTATAACAAAATGAATCTTATCATGGCCGCTAGAACGTTGCTTAGTAGAACTAGAGTTTATATCAGTTCCGAAGTTGAAATTTTACTTCTAGGCTATAATATTTGGATAAAATCTAAATCTAAACGCAGTGTTTGGAGTTAATTAATTTTTTTCAAAATAATTTATATATATATATATATATATATATATATATATTTATATATATATATATATATATATATATAAAATGTGTGCGTGTGTGATTTTTAGCGGGAGTATTTATTATTATTATAATATTAAATCTTGGATCTTTCAAATACTCTTTTGTGGGAAATTGTAATAATATGGGAACAATTCATTTTTGAGACTTTTTAAAATTATATTCATGTATGAATAGATGTCACTACTGGCTTTCTGGAGAAGGGGTAGCGCGTCTTCCTCGTGTTATGGAAGCCTCGGGTTCGAGTCCCAGTTCGGGCATGGTTGTTCTTCTGTGTGCTATCTGTGAGATGTGTGACTGCGCCCCCCTGTAAAATGGTACTGTGCAAGCAAAGGGATGAGCGTGTAGCTAAATCGTACTATTGGCTCTAGTTGGCGCTACTTCCAGAACAAGAGACGCTCCTTTCGGCTTTTATATACTGCCGTATCTTCGGGGGGCTTGTTCAAGGGCAAGTGCCATTAGTAACAACAACATAAATGTCACTTAAATTTTATAGTGTAATTTATATGTTTGGATTGCAACAATAAATTATTAAGATAATTCTAATAATTAATATTTGATGTCCTTAAACTGCATAAGCATAAAATCTGATTGGTGTCAGTTTTAAATTTTTTAATTAAAATTACAGTCGCTTCATAAAGCGTATTTTACAGTCACTCATAATAAAAAGAAATTCTTGCTATATTTTAAGGTATAAATTCTGAACTAGTATAAAAACGACAACATCTCTTTTCTTTTTAAAAAAAAATGCATACTATAAACAAAAATTTCAGACATTCTTATCATTAGATTTTTTAAAAGTTGTAGAAAATAATTTAAGTATTACCAGTTATGTTAAAATATTTGATTGCTTTATAAACATTTATTTTAAATAAAGTCATTGATTGTATTCTTAACATCAAAATTAGTTTTCTGAAATTGAGTTTATTTCTATCAATAAAAAGGCCGAACAAAACTAAAATCAATTCACCGTCTCTCTACCTGTTTACTACCCCAGCTTTACTTTAGCCAAAACGTTACCGACTCTCCACGAAGGTTTCATTGTAGAAACGTCAATAAAAAGTTTCCGTCCAAAGAATCGGTAACCTGCAGAGAAACAAACCAAACAAACTAACTTGTTTTGGGAGCAATGCTCAAAGGAATAGGGGTCCCCCGATCGGCTTTAAAAATCGAAACCTTCGCGTGCTACAGAAATAAACCTCCTTCCCTTTTTGACGAATCCAACCGATGGTTGGGTCAGGACCTCTCGACATCCAATGAAAGGAACCGCTTTTTCCATAAAGCGAGGGCAGAGCCTAAAGCAAACAAAAGGAACCGGTGTTCTCCTCGGCATCTATTCTTGTCACTCGTGCATCTTCCTACTGTCTCATGCTCTTCTTTTGGGAGATATTTTTCCTCCGATGCCGCTATTACAGGGACCTCCAACATATTAAACAATGGAAACTTTTAGGTTGAAATGAAATTCATTTTTTTGAAACTTTTATCAATTGGTTTAGCTTGCGTTTAACACAATATCTCAGATTTAATTCTTTAAAAGAAATGAAGCTGAGAGAGCTTTAAATTATCTTTCTTTACATTTTAAAGGCATTTCAAAGTATTGCTCTAATAATACTTTTTATATCCCAAAATGAGCGAAAGTACAATAAAGAATACCGTTCTGATTTGGAAAAAAAACATAACATGGAAGGCACAATTTAAAAAATTTCCCAGTCAGAAGGTTAAAAGTGAAATTTTCTTCTAGGAAACTCTTTAGTGCAAAAGTGAATATAAGTTGTGTTCCATGGCAACAATCCTGGGTTTTTCTAGAAAATCTAGTTTTAGCCTTTTTACTGATATTCCCTTCCTGGAAACTTCTCGGAGCTGACTTCAAAATGCAGCAACATGATAAATTTACCTCCTTCAGAAAACTAAACTTCAGAAATTTCACCTTGAGGTACAATCTCCGACTCCTAGAATATAATAAGATTCAGCGTGCACTTTGTTCAGCTGAATTGAAACGTAGAATGTCAAAGGTTAAACTAACAAACTGGTAGTTCTTTCTTAAAACTAATCAAATGGTACACATGTATTAGATACAGTATAATTAATTTGATTCTTTCAATGAATTGGAGATTGAGAAAAAATATGTCAAATAATTTTTTTTTTTCAAAAATTTAAGAACTTAGTTAATAATAGTAGTTTCCTTCCACATCCAAATTATACTTCTTACAAAAAATTACAGATTACTAAATTTTGAAGAAAACTGAAATTTATTTCTTAAAAACTTTTAATTGTTGGATTATCACTTGCATTTTGTTGTTTCTTTCATTTTAAAACTGGTTATTATCAAACAGCATTAAAATTATAAAACTGAGTTAGTTGGTGAAATCCAATTTATATCCAATACATTTCAATGTTTTTATATTTTAAATCGACTTCTATATTACGATATTGGATGTAAATTTATTTAATTTTATTTTATTATTTGTTAAAAATAAATCATTATTATTAAAAGAAAAAATATATTAAATAAAGGGATTATGAATTCCAGAATTTAATTCGTGCTCATCAATTAAAATTTTTATAGAAACTCTATAATTTATTCACAGTCACAATGCTTCCTCGGATCTATCTTCTTTTTGACTTATTATTATCATTTATATGTCATGACCAGGAATATCCAAAAATAACATGCTATTGTTACGATACTCAAAATAGCAGAGATTTAATCGGAGGTCATTATTTATTTTGATAAAAGTACAATGAAAGTTAGTTTTAAAAAGTGCTGAGTTACAAAAACTGGATTCCCTAAAAAAAGGTGGTTTTATTTTTATTAGTTCTAATTACTGATACTGTTTTTAAACTGCAATACTGGAAAAAGAAGAAATCAAACTTATCAATGAATTGAAAAATAAGTTTCATTAAAAAATATATTTATTACAAACGCAATACATATTGATGTTGTAGAAATTCATATATAAAATTTTGAAGTCGTATATATATTTATTGGTAAATGGTTGTTTTGACGTTAAATTATTTCTTAATATGTATCAGAGCTTATTGAACAATGGAAGATCATTGCGTTTAACTTTCTATTCATTAAATCAATTGTTTAAAATCATTTTATTAACAAAAATTATTTGTGTTTTTTTTCGTATGTCTTTCAAAAAATATATATGCCTTAACCTCTGCTAAATGAAATAAAAATGTGGGGTATATCTGTTTATAGACTAAATATTTAATTTATTACCCTTTGATAAAAACCTTTACAAGGAAAGAGGAATTGTTTTTTATTGAAGTTGCAACTTTTTCACCTTTACTTTGGCGTTTATGAAATGTAGACGAATTATTGTGTCACTAAAAAAATTCAAGCTCGAGATTTCGAGGATTTTTCACATTTTAGACTTTTCGCTTTCGAATTTTTTTATGTATATTATATCTACTTTTCTATCTATATGTGATAAAAATAACTCAAAAATGCCTTGAGGCAGAAAAATAAAATTCGGTATATTTTGATAAAATCTTTATCCCATCAAATTTGGGATGAAATCCATTTAGATTATTTCCGGTTTGCTGAATATAAGTTAGAATGATAGTTACGAAAAAAAGAGAACTAAGTGGTTAAAATTTGGTATATAAACTTAACATCTAAACTGTAGAGGCCCATCGAAATTGGAACTGAATTTGTATTTTAATATATCTTTATACTTTACAAATAACGTTATTCAAAATCAAAAATGTTAAAAAATGTATTAATTTTGTAACTACAATTGTTGTTATGCATTAAATTTTGATTTTAATTGGTTGAAAATAATACATCTAGAAACCAATTAAACTTTTTGCTTAACGAATTATCAAAGTTAGGAATTAGGAACCAAAAACTCGCCAATGATCACAATATAGATTTTGTAAAAATGATTAATTCCTGACAAAAATCGATATTTCGTAACTA
>JAOUZG010009418.1:368468-380381 GCA_026289955.1 Argiope argentata
CTATTTTATTTTTGAAAAATTTTCCTTTAATTTTATTTGAGAATTAATAGTTGATCGTAACTATCGAAGTTAAATCATTTAATAATAAAATACTAAATTTTGAAAGCGTTTTTAAAAAATTAGAATAATATTATAAATGAATGAAATTTGTTTTACTGAAACATCAAATTTTTTTCCAACTTTAAAATGGTGAGATGTAGATTTTTTTTGCCTTAATAATGTTATTTGAGCTTTTTTTAAGACAAAAAGCTCCAAGTCAACATTTCAATTAAAATTTAATCAAAATTTCACAAAACCATGCTTTTATTTGCGAATTAATTATTGATCATTTATAATAAATCGTTTAATAATTAAAATAAATCAACAGTTAAATCATTTAATAATAAAACACTAAATTTTGAAAGCATTTTTAAAAATTAGAATAGTATTATAAATGAATAAAATTTGTTTTGCTAAAACAATAATTTTTTTTCAACTTTAAAAGGGCGAGCTATAGAGTTTTTACCCTAATAACATTATTTGAGTTTTTTTTAGAAAAAAAAGCTTCAAGTCAACATTTCAATTAAAAATCTAATTAAAATTCGACAAAAACATGCTTTAGTCAGCATTTACTTTCTAAGAAATATTGTGTAGCTCTAGGTCCAATCAGTCTTGTTAGGTATTTGAGCGTTATTTGCTTAATGCATGTCTCATCGCGACCGACACGATTTACAGTTAAAGTTATATAATATTCAATCTTTAGATATTATTTTGTAAATTGTAATATTGTAGAATATTAACAGAAAGTCTGTATAAACTATATCCTCAAATGTTATTTTACAACTTGTACTCTTAAGGGGGAGCTTATTTATTATTTCTTTTTTGACATTAAACGACAACATAAGAGTCGAAATTTCTTGCCAGCTTATATAACATAAATAAAATGCTTTTTTGCTTTCAGAAATATATTTTTAAGTACATCCGCGATCCTTATATAGCCCCTCAGAATAAAGATGGGTTTTTCACCTCAAGTTGTCAACCCTGTTCCCCACCCTTCGAGAGGAATCGGGGGAGAAATTCAGCTACGAATGCAGTGAATAAATAAAATTTCGGATCCCATGATCTAGGGGGTTACTCTTTTCGTACGTCTAATATAGAGGAATAAATAAAAAAAAATGACCGCACCACTTTGACATGTTTGGTGGATGACGCATGTTATTCGAAGAGTCTATTGTGGAGGAAGATAAATAAAAATAACCCGTAAAAAATGCTTTTACCGAGACTGTATATCATTGCTTAAAAGCAACCACCAGACTTTTCAATACACTTGAGTATCAAATAAACAAATGTGGAAAGTATGTTTTCAGTTGAATGTCAATTTTTTGGTTAAAAAAATGTTAATATCTGGATGTCAACTTATTTTTTAAAAAAAATTATTGCGCTAAGGGAAAGGTTGGAAAAGGAGTGGGTGGCTTTTTCTGAATAAAGAGAAAAAGAAAGCTATAGAAAAATTACCATATCTTAGACATTCAAAATATCAGAAACACAGGTATTATTTAGTGATGCCTTTTTTAAATTTTATTTTCTTTCTTACAGTTGTGTTTAGACCTTACGGTTTTTTTAAAAAACAGACGCGTGTTAATTCTGTATAATTTTGCATAAATGTTACTTATTAGACATCAATATATTTTAAGTAAAAGAAAATTGTAGTATATTACACATGTATACATACGAGAAGTGGTACTTATTTTTTGAATGAGTGCATTTATTAAATGTACAACAAAAAGTTGGCGAATAGTTTATCAATTATTTATATTCCTTCCAATCAGAAGAAAAATAGAATCATTTTGGAACGTATTAATAAAATAAGTAGAATTTCGGTTAAGGATTTCTTTACAGTAGTTAGGTAATTTTATTAATAAAATTTGATTTAATTTTTTATTGATTCAGCATTTTTCTTTTATAAACTTTATTTATTCGCAATAAAGGGTGTCTTTTTTAATTATAAAGTAGTCACAATTGGCAACCAGTCAGTTACTGAATTATGAATGCTAAAAACTCCAGTAAAATACTTTGTGGGAATTGTTTTAATTGCATCCTTAGCAAAATATTCTATGCTTTTAATTTTTAGACTCATAATTCATATTATTTAAAATCATTCTTACACTAAAAGATTACTTAAGGGATACTTTGTCGGTGAATTAAGTTAAAGAAACGGACATATTACAGAAAGTTTACAACATGGGTACGCCTTAAATTAAGAGATACATTTCGATACCTCAATATAAAAAACGTTCTTTTGAAATATATGTGGTCATAAGTGACGCACTAAGGCTCAAACACAAGAAATTAGACTTTAGAGAAAGATTAAAATTGTTTAATTATCACATCGTTCCATTAATAGCAATTCTGTTCATGAATCTTGAAAATTTGACTAAATCGAAAAAAAAGTTGTTTCTTTTTATTTTAATTCACAATTTTTTACATCATTATTTTTACATAGAGCACCAGAGGCCTATCATGTAAGTTGTTTCTATTATCGCATAAAGCAAAATAATTAGCAATTGTAACCAATCCACAGAGAACCTCGTTTAACATTAGTTGGCTCATAGTTCGAATTAGACACTGTGCTATACCCAAAGATTGGAATTAATTTTATTTAAATTGTTATCTATTGTTCATCTAAGCTCTGGGAGGTTTTAAACCTTTCTTAAATATTTTAATTAGTTTGTTCTCAAATCTTTTATCTGTGCATAAAAACTTAGTACCATCAGTGATGGATTAAATCTCAATTTTGTTCTGTTATGAGTTGCTTTGTCCTAATAAATCTAATTGTTTGTTTATAGTACCGGAGTAATTCCTTACATCTTCTTTGACAATATTATAATGAACAAACATCTATTTGTATTTGATTGACTGACTCAAACACGAGATGTAAAAGAACATACAAATTAGTTACCAAGCTGAATGTGTTCCACATACATTATTTGTTAAGGAACGAAATATCACTCTATTTGTTTCTGCCTTGCCAATAGTACTTGGCATTCTGTGGATGAAAACCATTGACCAGGAAACGTTGAAAGTAATCGAAATGCCGAAATATATGGACCCCTTCTAGCATTGGAACGGGGGGCTTTTTTTACATCATAACTTTTTTCTCTTTTTCGTTTTTCTTTTCCTCAAATCAATCTTGTGCTGCTTCCATAGTCTTCAGATGGTCACGCGATTTTCGCTTTTTTCCCAATTCTTCCCACAACCCCGTCAGGTAAAAGCTCGCACGCCAAGACACGAAACCTAGCTTTATCAAAATATTGTTTTCCCACTGTGAATGGCAACATAAAAAGAAAACATTACTTAGGGAGAGTTACCTACGCTTTTGTACCCAATTCTATATATTTGTTTCTAGTGTTGCCTACTTTTTATTTCTCAAAAATATGTTAGGTTTTCGTGAATTACAAATTGTTAATAATTGTTAAGAGCATTTTAAAGATATCGTAAAAATGTACAAATTTAAGAAAGTTAATATGTGAAATTATGTTTTTTAAACAATAAAACTACTAATTTAACGTTTTATATTTATGTTATGGAAAATAAAATATATTATGTCATTTTAAAGAAACAAAATTCCAAACTATTGAAGTTTTGTTAGTTGAAATAAGTGATTTTGATTTATTTGAAGATAAACCACTAACACTTCTCGCTAAATTTTATTTATTTATTTAAAATTCGTTAAAAATAAAATTCTATTAAAAGTCATAGGATTTTATTGTTTAAGAGTAGTAAAGCTATGTTTGTATATTTTTCTAAATCTAAAGTAACAACTATGTATAAAATAATGACTATTTAAAGTAGCAATTATTTGTAATATATGTAATTAATGCTATTTGATTCGTTATAGAATTTACACATCTTTAAATATAAAATAAATAAATAAATACCAAATACGAATTGATCAAAAATACCAGAAATTCGTATAAATACCAATACGAATTGACCAAAATCTACCATAATATTGCATATTTTTCATATCCAAAGTCATTTTATTCTACTTATAATTTGGAAATATTTTTCACCTAAGAACAAAGACTCTATATAAAATAAAAAGATTTGGATAAAAATTGAATCATGCTCACCTGGACAGAAGCAGCGACAAAAATGAAAGAAATTCTAAAAACACGTTCTTAAATACGGAGAAAAAAATAAATGAGCTAGTCAAGAAATATTCCTTTAAATAAGATTAAATATATTGTTAGATATCTGAGACGTAACGCCGAATTTTCCCCCCTTGAAATAACATTACAGTGCAAAAAAATATATACTAAAAATGGGTTTCTAATAAAAAAAAAGATTTTAAGATTTAGAAATAGCATGTTAAAATCACCTCAATTTTAGTGATGAATTTACATTTATTGTTTAAATATATTTTAGCACTTAAATTTGTTTTATCATAATTTACATTGATTATTATTTACATTATATTTAATAATATTATTGGTATTTAAATCGCTTAAAATCTTCATAAATATTATTCTCATAAAAATCGATAGATATTTTAAAATAATTTATCATTTTAGTGCTTAGAAAGTTGAAGATTTAAATTCAAATTTGAATGAAATTGATATTTAAAAATTTTAATCATGCTTGTAAGGATTCTTATAATCTTAAAAAAAATTAAATGAATAAGTACACGATCGTCTTGCCGGTTCCGGACCACCAAAAAGTAATTATTGAATTTTAAAACAATAATTCCTTTTTGTATGATAACATACTCTCCTAAACCATTAAGAAAAAGCATTGAAATATACAATTGCTTTATTAAAAATATAATAAAAAAAGTTCTGAAAAATCTTGCTTAGTGAGAAGCAATAATTCAAAAATAATTGCATACCTAATTCGATAGCTATAAATCTTAAATGAACGTTTTGTTAATAAAAAGAACTGATATAGGTTGGCATTTGAAGTCCTCCAACAGCATAAGACAACGATGGTCAAATGCTAGTGCCCTGTCTAAGTTTGTAGCTTACTTTTCAATTTCCCCAAATATATGCTTATATGAGAACCTTCAACCCATAAATTCTATTTTGATTCAGAATTTCCTCAACATGGTGTAATGGTGTGCAATTTGGAAGTTTAATAAGTTGGAAACCAATTCATTTGTTATTTTCTTGTGGCAATTCTAAATTACGATAAGTGCAATAAGGTCACGTAAGGTCTTTGTTACTTACTCTTTTTACCTTAACTGCACTCTTTGTTTTCTTTCTTTGTAACGGAGAGCATCTCAGCGCAATCAGAAATATAGACCGGCATGATATACTTCTATTAGTATAAATCATATGTTAAAAAGTCGGCTTTCGAGCATAGAGGTAGCACGCCTTCCTTGTGTTCTGGGAATTCCGGGTTCGAGTCCCGGTTTAGTCATGGTTGAACATCTGTGTGCTATTTGTGAGCTGACTGTTCCCCCCTGTAAAAAGGGGTTGTGCAAGCAAATGTAGTAAATGTGTAGCTAAGTTGTACTCTTGGTCACGATGGCGCTACTTCAAAATCAAGAGACGCTCCTTTCGGCTTAAATCTACTGCTGTATCAGAAAAGGGTTTGTCCATGACAAGTGTCAAGTAACAACAACAACATATGTTCAAAAAATCAACCCATATTTAAAGTTTCTAAAATATTTAGATGTTTGTAAAGAATAATTAATTTGGTAATTGCAGCAAATATGGTATCATTTACCGATTATTGAAGACTAACGTTAATTTAACGTTAGCCTTCAATCCCAAAATCGAAATTTATCCATCAAGTTATAATGCCTCATTCAAAGGTTGAGCTGATATCTAGCAGAAATATCTTTTCATTTTCAACTGCCGAATTCATGTTTCTCTTCAACGGTGGCTTACTATGCCTTATTTACTTTCATGTTCAATTTACTCGAACGCGATATATTTTCAATTTCGATCGTGACAAAAATCGCAATCACATTTTGCTCTTCAAACTTGCTGTATGCAGCACACATACATTTTCACATATCTTTACTCAGACACTGCTGCCGTAACGACACCCTCATCATCTTGCAAAATTTTGCTCTGCATCTTCCTCAGCATCTTGATTCTCATAACTGAATATACACTCTCGTCCTTTTTTTTCAGCCGAAGAAAAGGGAGTGATAAACTTATTCTTCCGAGATGCAAACTCGTACGGATCATCATTTTTCATTTCCACCGCCATGGCGCCGGTGACACTATCGAGAAGACGTTTCTATTTCTGGAACGATCTATCGAATACTGCCGATAATGGGGAGAGAGCACGTAGGACATTTCGGCAGCATGTAAAGCACGCGCTGCTTGGATAATGTAATGGAAGAAGTAATTGCATTTCGAACATTCTGCGTGCATACATACTGTGCGCTTATCTTTGGCAGAACTTGGCGAAAGCTCGGCTGGAAGGCACTTAATGTTACCAGAAATTTCCCAGACGAGAAAACTACGCTCAAAACATGCAGTCTTTAGCATAAATGGGTTTGTTGTTCTTTATTATGGAACATTTCAAACGCATTTTGATGGCGGTTTCTGGAATTTTAAATTGCGTGAAAGCACATTCGGGCTTTACATTTAATATTAAGGGGGCTATTCATCCTTGTATTTGTAAATTCCTTTCTATATTTCATTTAGGGAATTTTAAAGATTGAATTGATTTCAAGTCTTTCAATTAATGCCCAAGCTCATTCCGTTGCATTTATATACATTCTTTCCGGCAACAAAGATCTCAAATTTCAAAAAAAAGTTATAATCTAATTTTTTTCTCTTTGCAATACGTACAAAAATGAACTATTAGCATTTTTTACATTAGGTACAATGACTATATGTATCATACTAACTTTTTTCAGTTGCAATGACCAATTCTTATATATTTAATAAAAATTGTCAATAAAACTATTTTTAAAATAATGTAGAAAATTTAAAATTCTAATTTTCAATCAACTTACGAATAAATCAGACTTATTTCCTTTGATAAATAACTGCTAAATTTTAGATTCTGTATTATGATAGTGTTAGTTCTGTAAATCTAAACAGGGAATGATGAAGTAACTAATCAAAACAATGGGGCCATTTTTAAATGATAATAGTTATTATTTATTTTCAGCATAAAATGCTAATCAATTAAGACATCATTTCACATCAATATTCCATTATTTTTCTTGAGAAAAAGAGGGAAATACTTCCTTTTACGATTCTGAATAATCAATAATTCCCTTCATATAACAAAATTGGATTTCTTTATTAAAGGAGAATATTATTTAAAGAAGAATGCATTTTGATAATACTGTTCTTAATTTTATATTGCACAAATATACTTTTCTACTTTACATTTTATATTTAAAGCCCTGTTCTTTTAAAGCAAATCTTAAAATTTGTGAAGAAAAATGTTATGAGTGAGATTAATTGAGTGATGTGTATATATTTTCTATTATTCATTTTACTGCTTAACGTTTACAGAGAGGCTTTGCTCTCTTCGTCTAATGAGAAATGCGCCTGAAAATTCAAGAATCATTTGTATGAGTAAGAAGATGCATTATCTAAAGGAAAAAAGTACAGGTTTGATTGATAAAATCTTGGGATAGCAGTTTACAGGTTTCCCGAAAACTCCACATTGTATGCTGGCATGTCACACTTTAATTTGCTATTGATGGATAGTTACTTACTTTTTAGTATACAGTGAGCATTTGAGAGATATTTGTTAATTTATGTCTTCTTTGAAATTTCATCTGGGTTAAAAGGAAAATAGGCGGTGATCAGAAGACCTAAAATAAACTTGAACATGCAAAATTTTTTTCATTTGTAACTTAATTGATTTAGTCATCTTTTACAAATCGAACTGGACAAATATACCCTAGATTAATAGCCGCCAAACAATTGCAATTAAAATATTTTACTTTGTTTTCATATTGCTAAATATATCGAGTATATATGTAGATTGCATTGGATATGATCACAATATTCCTAAAAACAATGAGAATAAGAATATACCAAATTTATAGCTATCAAACTTAGTACATATAGTGGGTGAAATTGTGCATCTGAGGGGGATTTTTAAATTTTAAATTTCTTACGTGTTTTACGACAACTTCCAAATGTATAACAACACAAAAATTTTGCGTCATTTTAAAACTTTAGATTTAACAATGTCAAATTTGTTGCAAAATTTGCTTTTATTTACAATCAATTAAAAATATATTTTATACTTTTATGCAACAATATATTTCATTGTTAAAATGAAACTCAAATCGTTTTCATTGCTACAAATAATATTTCATATTGGTATCATTATGACTGATTTTATATGTTAATTAGTGGTAAAAATGACGTTTGAAGTTCTTTTTTCATGCTGAATAAGTTTCAGTTCAAGGCATGCTTTAAATAAAGTTTTTGAAGCTTTGTTTTATTTAAAATTAGTATTTAATTTCAGAATCAAAAAACAGCGAGAAAAAGTATATACGTTTTTAAACACTCTGATTTTTCCTATAATATGACTGTGTTTATAAAAATATAAACAAAAAATTATAGAAATGACTGCATATTGAAAAGATATGTTATACGTGTATCAAAATTTAAGTTCAAGAATAATTTTTTGAGGTATTTATTACCACCAAGTTACAAAAATATTAAATTGAAAATGTTAGCAAACGTTAATCTCAGTGATCTTACTGATTGCCTTACACAGCAAAATCAATCAGTAAATAAAGACATCAAACGTTGTTTCAAAACAGACAAAAATTAAAAGTGGGTTTTTTATATGACGTGTGAGTAAACATAGAATTTGAAATGATAACAGCATATAAACTTCACATTTAGTTTATACATTGTGTTTGAAATAAATTGAGAATCAAAAAGTAATTTTTCTTAAGGAAATTGGTTATTCAGTTTTAAAAACTAGATGATCTAATTTTGAAACAATTTAAAATTGTTTTTAATAGGAAAGAAAACACGAATTTAATGGGGATTTTTTTTTACTGATTTAAAGTATTTTTCTTAGGAATTTCATTTCCTAATTTTAAAGAAAATAAATTACAAACAATAAAATGCTACTACATTATTTTTTATTAAAATTAATTCTTTGTAATTGTATTACTAAAAATATTAAAGTGGTTTTTAAATGAGAATTTTCGGTTAATTCAATATTGTATCAAAATATATAGAACATTCTTAATACAAGGAATTTCTCTGAATTTTAAATTGTTTAAATAATGGAAAAATTATTCAAAATTAAATATTAAATATTTTTTTTAATTTGGTTTTTCTTTTTTATAAATCGAAAATATTCCTGATTAATTATAAAATATAATAATTTATTATAAACACACTAGTAGGAAATTTTACGAATTCAAATTTACTTGAAAAAAGATATTATTTCTGCTCTGTGTTGCGGTTTTATACGAATTCGTTCTAATAAATTCTCCCAAAAACTTTTGAATATGAGATATTAATACCTCATATAGTTAATACGAATATATTAACATAATACATTCGTTTTATGTTAATATTCACAGCTGAATCGAAAATTAATTATGGATTTTTTTCTCTGCTGAAATTTCTCTGTGGCTGAAACAGTAACCAAAAAAATCAGAACATCAACAAACGTATGCCATGAAACGACTGTTGGTAAAAATTCTGGGAAAAAGAATCGATCTGTGTATGTATATATATGTCACCATTAAAGTTTAATAACCCCTAATAACAAATGTTCGGACTGTGGATATTAATGTTCTACTTCTTGTTTGCCCATTACATCTTCATGAGATACAGTATAAGATAAGAATTATAGCTTGTTCGGCTAAAAGCGTTTGTCCGTGCCACAAGCATTGAGCTTGCTCAATATCAGAAAGGCAGTTCCAGAATAAAATATGGATTAGTCTTGTATTCAATCAATTTTCTGCTTTCTGGAAGGGAAGGCGATATCTTTTTCTAATGAATACTATAAAAATTAATAGAAATTTTGTTCAATATAACATAAAGGATGTTATATTAAAAATATACTAGCAGTCGAAAAAATATTAATACATTTTTTTATCATTTTACATGCATTACTAGTTATGCACATTTAAATTGTTGTTAATGTATTGTATGATTTTTATACAATACGTTTTAATAATTACTGATGAGCTAGCAATATAAATTGAATGTTATCATATTCTAAAAAGGAAACGTTGTTGGTTGTTTAATATGAATTGATTGTGGTGAATGTATCAAAAATATTAATACATAATTAAAGTGTCAACAATATTAATACATAAATTTTGTTAACTTCAAATAGGTATTTATTTTATAATTATTTAAAGTACTGCTGTCTGGTATTGGACAGTTATATTTTTTATTAATTTTCTTAGGGGAAAAATATATGTTTAAATGTTCTTTGGGGCATTTTAACTCCAACTGTGCCGATTCTAATTTTTAACTCCTTAATTTTATTTTTTCGTAATCATACAAATGCAGTTAAAAAAACGTGAAAGATTTCAAAATGATTGCAATTTTCTTCTTTTGTATGCATCATCCAGTTTCAGGATGTTTTAAAAATTAAACGTTTGATCGTATAGATTCTTTTGTTAGCTAACTTTCTTAGTTATTCTTACCTCCCCCCCAAAAAAAACACGTTGTATTTAAAAAAATATGATGAGAAGAATATAAGCTATTACATTATATTTTTTATATAAATAAAAACTTTTCAAGATATTTAATGAGTATTCAATCAAAAATATTGATTCAAATTTTCAATGACATAATTTTGATTTCAGGGGGGTTTATCATACGAATTATATTTTTAATTTCAAAGTGCAAAATACTCTAAAGAAGTTTTGTTTTTAGAGTGCCAAACTGGCACTAAAATTTATTAGAGGAATTCGAACTTCATTAAGATATAAGAAAATTGTCCATAGACATATTTTGAAATTGAATTATATCGTTTTATTCTTTCAATATAAGGACATTTTCCTTGTAATCGAAAATCCTTTCTAAATTAGCTTTCTTTAAATATATTTATTTATTCATCAGGACATTACTGCGTGTTTGTTACTTTGTGTACTAATTTAAAAAATTAGAGTGAAATAAAAGATTTTTGTGTCTAAAAATAAAGGTTTAATATACAGTTCGCGCCTTTTACTCATATAAGCAGGTATTCTTTCACTTTATCTCTATTACATTCGGAAAGATAAAACCGAAGTAAGTCTTTACACAAATAATGGTATAAAACCTGTTAAATATTTTGTATTTTTTATGAATTTGCTCAATTGATGATAAATTTTGTATTTTATTGATGAAGTTACATAGAGTAAGACTATGAATCATTATAGGCGAATATCAGTTTAATCAACTTTTTATTATTTTTATTGTGATTTAAGCAAATATTATCTTGTAGTTAACGCTTGATATTATCTTTGATTAGAGCTGAGAAAGTTAGAATATTTCTGTATTTTTCAGGTTTAGAAACAAAAAGATCGATATTCTTATATGAAAGATATGAAATGTTTATCAGAATGTAATTATTTTTTTTCTTCATTTGCACTACTTTTAAAGTATTACTGAAGTGAATTCCTTTATTTTACCCAGCCAGTATTTAATACTAAATATTGGAATGAAAGAAACTAAGTAAATCGCAGATTCATATTTTTATAAAGAATATTTTTAAAATTATCAGTATATATCAATATATAAAGCAAAAGTCAACTGGATTGCTTTTAATCAATATTAATATCAATAAAAATTTAGATCTTTTTGAAACCTTGATCCTTAACAACATAATATTCTTTCGTCGCTATTTATTTATGTAACAAAATTGTTTGATCAATTGTTTATCACTATTCAATTATACTTCGAATTTAATTCCAAAACCCATACTTGGAAAGGAATAATGAAAATATTTCCTGAAACAGCACTATGTAATCAGCTACTA
>JAOUZG010009418.1:380781-391244 GCA_026289955.1 Argiope argentata
TATATATATATATATATATATATATATATAATTTATGCACTTAATCACAAAAGTTTGCTATGTTATTAAAGACAAAATTAATTTTCATATCTTTCTTCCTTTTTTTGATATGCAGCCCTTAATCCATATTAATGTAAAAAAAGTGTAATAATGTTTATGAGAATTTAAATTTAAAAAATACATTGCTATCAGAACTATTAATGCCAATTAATGCATAAGAGATTCAATTTCAATTAAACGCTATCAATATCCCCTTTAAAAAAGTAGTAGCTAACAGTCGCTAGTTCCCAATGAAGAAAATGTGTTTTGGAAACGACTTCTTTATTATCTGTAAAAATGGGATTTTGTAACGGGTTTTCTGTCTCTTTCTAATATGCTGTCATTTTGAAATTTTGGACACTGAAATATTCTGGATAATAATGTATTGTTTTAAAATTGTAGAAAAGTATAAATTTTTACAATTGCTTTAAATAAATTTTGATTTTATGCGTTTCGATACCTGCTAAAAGAATGTGTATAAAAAATTTGTTTCAAAAATCCATTATATTTATAGTAACAAATTATAAGTTAAAAGCCGTAAATAAGAATATATTAAATGAAAAAAGAACTGTTTTATAGTATAAAGAAAAAGGTATAGATTTAAAAATAGTTTTCTATAAATTACAATGTAAATTTCTTAAAGCGAACAAACTTTGAAGGGTTAATTTTAAATTAGAGCGGGAAAAAAACTTAGAGAAAAGCAATAACAAAACTTGAATTCTTGATGCTTTTATTTTAAAACGAAATCTTCCACTGACGAATACAGCGAAAAACGTGTTTGCATTAAAAGCACCGAACGAGAAGTATTTCTAGAACAATCATTCGATACATCTGAATAAGGACTTTTCGAATAATGTAAAACAGGCAGCATTTTGCTTCTCTTAAACTTCTTAAATTGAATTTTATTCGAAGTCGAATCAGTTTAGGGAAATCTTGAAGGAGAGCGTGATCGGGGGGCTTCTTCTGCCTCTTCTCGAATAATCGATTCTCTGGCATGGAAAAATAAATTAAATTTCTTGAAGAGCGTCTTCTTCTGAGAAATTCATTTGAAACCACAAATGCACATACTCTTTTGTTTCAGAATAGATTAATTGAACGGTGATAAGGAATGACATTTCGATTGCATTTCTCTCTCTTCCGAAAACAATTTTGGGCCGGAGAGGAACAGAACAGCTGGTCGAAGAAACTGGATTTAATTTGTTACAGGATTCATCCTTTTCTCTCTCTCTCTCTCTCTCTCTCTCTCTCTCTCGCTCTCTCTTTCTGTAGAAGAAAATTCCGCTACTTTTCAAGCTAAGAGTTTCTTTTTCAAAATCTTTTTTTCTTGATTCGGAATCTATGTCATTCTCGGATTCGTTTTAGAAAAAAAATCACACTTGAATGAAGCGATGCTTTCAATTCGATTTTGATGCTTTTATCTTTGAGTTGCAATGCGTTTCTTAACAATCAACGGAACAGCTCTAATTCAAAATTTCTTGAAACAACAAAAAATGTAAATAGGTTCTTCGTTATTTAACTGACTTCCTTTGGTGACCAATTAAATTCGCTGGAATTGATTAATGGTTGCTGATAATTCAAATATGTTATTGAGTAAATGAGTTTTAATATTATCAGTAAAATATTATTAGACTACAAATTTTCATTGGCATGTAATTTATTTTTTTAGAAGTTTGCATCGTTCTGTTCATTGTATTATATATATTTTCTTTGGCCTGAATAACCTAGTTGGAAGGGACCTGAGTTAGACTGCAAGTTCGAACACGCCAACCGAAGACTCTCCTTGTGTGTGGTGGCTGGCAACTGTTAAATCTGTTGTAGTCACAAAGTCCTCTATGTCGAGAGTAATACATCTCGGGGTACTTCTCTGCTCCAGATCTAATTTATGATCTGTGAATGAATAAATGAAATGCATGAATGCAGTCCTTCTCGGATTGTGACGTGTCTGTAGCTAAATCATACTTTAAACCCTGTTGACGCCGCTGGAAAACGCGAGACGCTCAATCGGCTTAAATGGACAGGCCTACTAACGGGCTTGAAAAGTGCCATAAGTAATAGCAACGACATATATTTTCTTAATTTTCTGCTTATACATTTAAGTATATCAATAATCTAAATACATACAATTTCATAAAAAGGATACATTGAACCAAAACCTACGTAACATGAAAAAATGAGTCTAGCCTTTTTATCTCTATAATCAAAAATAGGGAAAAACCAGAATCAAATAGTAGAAACAATATAAAAAATTTAAGTTTCACTTCAACAATTAAATATATTTTTGTAAAATACACTTAAAATAATTTTAAAATTATTTAAATATAAAAGTATCAGAATAAAACAATTGGCACCTATGAAAGGATAGTTTTTTGGACTTTGAGATGATTTAAAGCTCAATTTTGTACTTTAATATTTTAGGATGTTACTAAGGAATATCGCAAAAAAGTTCATTTTCAATTTATATTAGTTTAAGAAAAAACGCACTTCCATATATTTGTCAAATTTACAATTGGTTGTCTGTTATAATTATTAACAAGTGTTGCATTTCTACTCTATTCAGTTTTTATATTTCCTTATTGTGGGTGAGTTATTTTTAGACTACAAAGAAATGGGCATATTTCAAAAACGCTTGATATAATTCACTAATCCATCATTATCGTCATTTTTTTTTTAAATTTGACATCAATCATTTCATACGTACAAAGATCCCATATTAAAAAATTGAAGTATAATCATATGTACCACAAACATAATTAAACTTAAAAATTACATAATATATTAAATAATTGGACCCCATAGTAAATAACTGAATAATTATTGCATTAAAACTCCTTTTAATTAAAACCTGGGTCGTCTAAAATGTACTTAAAATGGCAAGTTTAAAAAAAGAGTGCTGTACGGTATGGCAAGAGCATATTGGGCTAAGGTTATTGGAGACTAAGTACTAATGTACCTATTACAGTTCTTAAAAATGTAATTTGTTATAATTTAAATACAAAAAAAACATAAAATTATTCTACAAAGAAATTTCTAAATACGTTTTACTCTCAAAATATTTCAGTATTATTTACTATTATCACATTCAAAGTAACAGTATCTGCTTAAGGCTGAATCGAATTTTTTTTATCCGAAATGACTTCTTGGTTTAATTTCAATTTGAGCTAATAGCATTGTTTCTAAAGCTGATTGATTCATCATAAGCAAAATCACCAGAAAAAAATCTCAACACTCGATGTAAAACACCCAACGAGTTTCCTTCAATCTGGTTGCAGTACATTCTCCTGCATTGCAAATCAACTGGCTCTCTCTCGGACGGGAATGCCAGTAATTAAATCGCTCCCACATCCGAAATCCCTCCATCAGCCCGCGCATACTTGTCACCCATAACATACCCTCCTGACCCTTCATAACACGTGCTTCCAGTCCATTTATTCCGCGGGAGCGGATCATCGTCCCTCCATTTCACTTCTCGGTGTGTCACCTGTCACTTCCTGGCACGCTCCAACCGTCTGAGACCGAGAATCCTCCGCTCTTGCAAAAAGAAATCGTTTGGTAGATGCTGTTCGAGTAACTAAGACTGAAAATATTTTTATGCAGTGTGATAAGATGTTTTCAGAATAACACCCATAGGTGATGCAGCAATATATTTACTATCCTATGCATTGAAAAAGGGTTGAAGAAAGACACATTCTTTCAAAATATCAGTATCTATATTCACTTTCTTAAAACATCATATCACATCTGTAAACTAAAAATTTAAAAAATTATTAAATGCATATATCGTTTCACATTTCGATGTATATAATGTAATATTGTCGTTTTTTCCCATTTACCTACTGTGGATCTTGGGGGCTTGGGGTAAGATCTCGGTATCGGAACTGGAGGGTTTCAGGTTCGACATTCGACTCCACCGAAAAACTGTCGTGTAGCAGGTCTGGTGCACATTAAAACCGTCGAGGTCAAACGTCCTCCCCCTGTTTTCGTGTGGAAGTTTGAATTGTAGCTGCCAACTCAGATTATGTCCTCGTGATTTGACCACGGTTCCAAAATTAAGAAGACCTTAACATAACTCTAGTGTTTCTTTAAAAACATAACTAAACCCATTTAGACCACCGGAAGTGGTTTTCCTAAAACTTTCTCGCATACACTCTAATCAAATTCATTTGAAAAAAAGAATGCTTTGCACGGCACTGGTATAAGAAATAAGAACTTTTGAGGTGCATTTAATATTTTTATTGAATTTATCGTGGATTATTGGCTAATGTTTTGGTGATTAATCCTTGATATGCTGTTAATAGTAACCAAAAATAGAATTTGCATTTTAACCATATTTTTCCCATTTGATTGAAATAAATATTTGGAAACAATCGCATTTGAAGTCACAAAAACCCATACTAAATTTGATACATTTATGTCATTGCATTTTTGAATTATCACGTTTACTTGTTTCCGAAAGTGCAAATGGGCAGACGATCAACTCATTGTTGAATTTCATTCGAAATTTGACAGGTGTCTACACTGTCGATGCTAAATCTGTGTACGAAATCTGATCTATCTAGATTTTTTTTCTTTTTGTACTTATCGCGTTAACTTATATTCTAACGGCCAGATTGTCAAACTTCCACTGAACAGATTTTACTCAAAGTTTAATTACATAGAAATCTGAAAATTTGGTGTGAAGACCGTGTACCAAAATTCAGGAGTGTATGTTGAAGCGTTTTTGAACTATCTGAGTCACAGACTGACAGGCGAACATTTAGAGAAATTGCATTTTGTGCAAGAAATATAGGTATTAAATTTTTATATTTTAAATTGACTTTCGCTAATCATATACTTCTGTTAATCCGGCTATTCGCTGAACTGATATTTGTCAGTTTACTGATTATACTTACTGATTATATTACAGTATTTTTTTCTCGAATGAGTTTATGATAATAATTTCAATAGCATCTACATTCCTGTAGAGTTTTGTAAGGTACATTTCAGATATTTAATAAGAATTGTAGTCCATCTCATTAACTATATAGATATAGTAAAAATGATACATTTTCATAGATACTGCTATAAATTGGATATACTTATACATAATATTAAGGATTTCGAAAGGAGACGTCTAAATAAATTTTTACCGTTTCATTTTAAAAATTTGACTCTTGCATTACATTCTTCTGATGGCATTTTAAAAATCTTCTCTCTTTCCTTTTATTATAGTTATAATAAAGTACTTAACCGTGTTCTTATTTATAGTAAATTTCTAAACTGACAAGATTAGCAAATATGCCCTCTTACGAAATGATTTAAAGAAAAGCAGGATCATATTTTATACTATTTTTAATCAATTAATATGCACCTAGACTTCTTAAAAGATTACGATATCTAGATTCTCTTAAAATTTCCAAATAGTTATAATTAATAAAATCTTTTTGGTATTTTAATACTTTACGAAAGTTACATTGTTCTATGTTTTAAACTCATAATATCTAAAAATTCAAATAACAATATTTTAAATCATCTCAGACCATTTCAAGACCTCTTCGAGGATTATCATCCGATCAGTAGTTAATCAAAACTATTTTATGAAATATATCAAGTATGAATGAGACAAAGTATAAAAGTGTAGATACCGTATGAACTTTATCGGGGCATTTATTGATTCTACCAACATAATATGATTGTCTACATAGTTTAAAGTATTTTCCTGTAAGACATTTATTTCTATTGATTTGCAAAACAGTTTTATGACCACTGTTAAAAATAATGACTACATGTTGAAAGTAATATTTAACGAAAATGATTTTATGAGATATAGAGTAACGATATATTCTTAGAAATGCTTTATAATTGTAAATTTTCTTTTATAAAACATTCTTAGACATATTTCAAGAAATTTTAATAAGAATCATAAATTTTTATTGTAAAAAATGTTGATAGTCTAAATTTGAAGGTTTCTTTACCTGAAATAATAAATTGCAAATCCTATGTATTAGTTCTTTAGCAATAGATCATAGAAATAAAGCATTTGAAATATTACATTTATGTTGCAAATTATAATATTTAAATAGAAAAGTAATATTTTAAATAATGTTTTTATGGTACAAATAATAATTGTTTAAATAGGAAACGAATGTCTCAAACAAGGCATTTATATTGTAAAAAAATATTTAAATAGAACAAGGGTATTTAAAATAATATTTTTATGCTGCAAATAATAGTTTTTAAGTAGAAAAGAATTATTTTAAATTATACATTTACGTTACAAATAATAATATTTAAGTAAAAAAAAGATTATTTGAAGTAATGCTTTATGTTGCAAATAATAATTTTTTAGTTTTCCGAGCAATAATTTCGTTAGGAATTTATATTTTTAGGGATATAATTTAGGAATTTATATTATCTGGGATATAATTCTCAAAATCTCAAAAGAATGAAAAAAATGAATTTTCAGAGTGATAAATAAATTATCACTCTGAAAATTTAAAAATAATTATTCGTTAAATTAAATACAGTCTTTAAAATTACTAAGCCTTTAATGAAATTTTTAGAGCATATTTATTTTTAAATAAACAAACAAAAAAAGAATAATTTTAAACATCTAACGATATCATCTTCGCCTCAAAATTCCCTAGAAAACAAAAAATATCAAGAAATCTTTCAAGAAGAATAAATATCAGTTAAAGATTAAAAAAAATTACTGCAAAGAAAAAAAAGCTTAAACGAAAGTATTTTCTGAAATCTCATTTAGACCACTCTTACAGATTTTTTTTAAAAAAAAGAATGACGTCAGATCCTAAACGAGATTAACAGTAATCAAATTATTTTTTTGGGTAAAATTTCACGTCTAAAATATTGATTTTTTCGCCTTTACCCAGAAACATTTTCGCCGAAAATTGCTGGACTTGCTCGGACCATTACTTTAACCTTATCTAATGAAAGTTAAATGTGATCATTTTAGTGCTAGAACTTTTACCACGAGCAGAACAAAGAGTTTAGGAGCGCACTTTTCTCTCTTAACTAGAATATTGCGTGATTTCTTTCATGAGCGGTAAATTTTAAGGGTTAAATTTGTTATTTTTTTTCTTTTCTCCATCCTTCTAAGGTTACCCTTCAGATGTTGCACGTGGATTCAAAAGGCCCGAAGAATGTTAAGAAAAGAGGGGGGAGTAAGAAGAGAGAGAGAAAAAAAAGAAAGAATTCGAAACACAACTAAGTAGCAAAATGTTGCCTGTGGAGCGCATAAACCATCAGCTAAAACAAACCAAGGAAAGCAATATTTCTCTTGCGGAAAAAGTTTGAAAAAGAATTTTTATGAGTGCCATTAATTCGGGGCGAAA
Source organism: Argiope argentata (assembly GCA_026289955.1). Classification (NCBI taxonomy): domain Eukaryota; kingdom Metazoa; phylum Arthropoda; class Arachnida; order Araneae; family Araneidae; genus Argiope; species Argiope argentata. The sequence goes on from JAOUZG010009418.1 coordinate 388,149, forward strand.
TTGTCTAAAAATAAATTTAGAAATGAAAGTGAAAAAAAGTAGAACTTTTATTTGAAGGAAACGGTCTTAGAAAATGGTAGGGGGAAAATTGAGATTCTATTTTTAGAAGTGGCAAAGGGGTGAAACCTAAGACAAGCGGCTTCTACACAATCTAAAAAAAGTTTTTCGCGGTCTGTATGATTATTGTAAATGCCCCATTTAAGGTAGAGACAAAATAGCAGTGGAAGCAAAAATGAATTCGAACATAAAAAAAAATGAAATGAAATACGATTTATTCGCTTCCTAGTGATTTATATCCAACATGGATGACTTCTTTCGAACTGCTTGTTTTGGCGAAGAAAAATTTAATTTTTCCAAAATATGTATTGGATTGCAGAAAATTAAACTTAGGAATATGAAAAAAACTTCGCAAGAGTAAAAAAAGATATTCCTCCTGAATGAAAAATTTCTAATTCCGAAAAATCTGAAGTAGTAAAATAAATGAAAAATAACTGTCCTTACAGTCTTTTTATGCATGTGGAATTAAGGTAACATAAAATAATTTGGAAAATTTATTTTTCAGTATGTAATTTATTTAGTACGATATAATGGGTAAAATTTCCAGCATAATAACTTAATGGTGATAAATATTTTATTGACCATTGACTTTTATATGAACATCGAAAGAAAGAAAAATGATGAGGCTAAGATATAATGAAATCTTAAGAAATAAAAATGAAAGAGGGGGCGTTCTCTCTCCACGATTTCTCTTAAAATAAAACATGCTGAAAGCTTTTGTTTAATTTGGTTTAACAATGAGGAAATGTAATATGTATTTCTATGTTTTGACAAATTAAGTTCGAAAATTTAATGAAAATCAGCAATTTTTATTCCAATATCGCATATTAAGTTTTATTTTTCTAGTTCATTTTAGTTTGAAATTATTAGTTTCGAATTCGCATGGATAGAGTGAAAAGCAGGCACGTTCTTGTGCTTTTTTGACATATTTGGTTTAAAGACATGAGAAAAGTTTGCAGTTCTGATGCAAGCATCGTATTAAAAATTATATTCATCAGCCTATTTACTTTTTAATGTTGTCGTGTTCGTGAAATCACGATTCGTTCATTTTCAGCTTTTTAGATTAAGGATTATTATTCTCTAAATTGCACCATTAATACGTTTAAATATACTTGCAGTGGCCTTTATTCACTGATGAACAGACTGAAAATCATAGAAATTGTATTGTATTCAAAATTTGAAAATAGTTCAGACAATAAATACCATCACCAGATGTCAATTTTTGATTATTTATCTTTTTTTAATAAGTTTTCATGCATATAAATATAAGGACACACTAAAAGAGAGAGATCACTCCAATTTTTTTTTTTTTTTTTTGATCTCAAAGAGATAAACCTATAAATGCAAATAATCCCATTTTCGATGAAAACAAAATGTTTTCTCCACTTTACACGACAATATCAGGTGCAATTGCTAAATTGTGATATCGAAAGTTGTTGTTGTTTCTTATGGCACTTGCCATGGACACGCTCTCGGAGGTAGTCAGCGATTTAAGTCTAATCAGCGTCTCTTGTTTGTAGTAGCGCCAACTAGGGCCAAGAGTACGACTTTCCTACACACTCATTACATTCGCTTTCATAGTCCCTTTTTGTAGGAGGTCCCATTCACTCACCTTACAGAGAGAACACAGAAGAGCAAAAAGTTTCAATCTAAAACAAAAATACTAAATAATTTGTTAACTACGTTTTATATGAAAAACAATAACTCGTTAGATATGGTCATGAACTAGACTCCCTCAAATATATTATCTCTTGAAAATGTAAACAATTACATATTCAATTACATTTGAATGCACCCATTTACAAATTACTGCATTATTGATGTGTGTAATACGAATACTTAAATTTTCCTTTTAATTGCAATGATGTATTTTAACATGCAGAATATTGTTTCTTACCATGAACTAGGCCTTACCCTTTAGAACTTTTAAATGTGAGACAAAGAAATTTTATTATCATTATTATTGCAAAATTTTGTTGACTGCATGTTTAATGATCTTTTTTTTTGCTTCTGTAATTAAGTAAGGAAAATATATCTGGATATGAACTAAAAAGGAAAGTAGATCGGTGATAATTTCTGTTAAAGCTGGCTCTTTGAGGTACAAATGAAACCAGAGGGGATAATGATCTTGAAAATTTCTTATATATGCTATAAGGAAATTGCTATCGTCCCCCATATAAAATTTTCGGCCTTGGTTATGTATGTAAATGCCATAAATTTTCAGATTTTTATTTTCAAAGCCCTGCACATGACAGTATTGTATTTTGTAGTGTAGTATAGAAAATGGAATCTGTATTTTGGGCACTTTTTTTACAAGTTGGAAGAAGAATTTGACACAAAACTGCAATTAAAAAAAATTAAAAATTATTTAAAAAAAAAGACTTAGCAATTTTGAGTTGCCATTTCTATATGTATGAATAAGTACAGTCTGATAGACGAGATTGATTTTTTCAAAAAATTTCATGAATCTGCTTTTAAAATACTTAAATTGCGCTTCCAATTTTATTCATCTAGTTCTTTAGGTTTCGTATTTACGAAATAATTATGTAACTAGACCTTCAGGCAGACAATCTTTCTTTAAATGGATTCTGTTCCAAATTTGAAAGAAACCTGAAACTTTTGCGTTATGATTACATAACAAATATTTTACAGGTTATAATTTTTGAGTTATCATGTTTACATACTTAATTCTAAATATGTGTTTCAGAAAAATTTGTAAAGTGGAACATTCGTCAAGTTGAGGTCGAAAAATTTGACACTTACTATACTTTCTCTTTGTATACTTCGCATTCGGAAAAATGAGAAATTTAATATTTTAAATTTATATTATTATGAATGCATTTATTGCAAACAAATATTAACTTATTTATATTTCTTGAGTCTCTTGTGGGTTTATTTGCTATTCATATTCTTCAGCATAACACTGTTGGTTTATAACACTGTTACAGTGTTATGCTGAACACTGTACACTGTTACACTGTTATGCTATGTAACTGTTATGCTATGTAACTGTTATACAGTTACACTGTTATGCTATGT
>JAOUZG010009418.1:398472-415695 GCA_026289955.1 Argiope argentata
TAGAGATCAAAGCAACCCAAATTAAATTATTAATTATTGTTACATTAAATTTAATTAATTATTAAATTATAAATTGCTCTTAAAAATTTTAATTGATAGTAAAATTCTTGTATTTATTGCTCTTATATATATATATATATATATATATATAACACGCTAATAACTTATTTTAGTTTAATATTTTTAATACTAGTGATTTTATGAATGTGTATTTATTTTATGTGGGAGGATTCCAGAGAGCCAGCGGCCACGTTTGTGCACAATGTTATTGAAACGCCTATTTAGTTTTATAAATATTCTAATGGTTGAGTAATTATAAGTAAACAACACCTGACCAATTATATTCTATTAAGTATTAATATTAAATTTTATTGTTCATAGAATTTGAGTTTTTAAAAGTTTTATTTGTTTGGCAAGTTGAAAAATAATTGTTTGTATCCTCCTTACAGCCTTAAGTCCCTACACTGCCTGCCTCATTGTCTAGGACAAATTCGTTGAGGTTTACAACATGCTCTTTTTTTTACTTTATACACACAAAAAATATAAATATTATTGATGAATTTTCAAACTCCAAAGCATGATCTTGCTCACGACAGCAGAATACTCTATGCTTTGAATTGAATGGACTATTAATTCATTAACTACCCAGGTTTGTTTGTTTTTTACAGACTTATGCACTGCTAGTAAAAGACTTTTTCCCCCTTTTTTATTTTATCGTTTGCTTTTACCTAATGAAACACAGGGAAAAGGCTTTTGTCTCTAAATTCAGCGCAATACCAGTGACAGAAAGAAAAGGCATTTCATTTCAGGTATAAAAATATTTCACATTAAATGCCAGACTGGCCATGTTTGCCTTCGCCTAATAAATGCGTCTCATTAATTAAATGGTGGAATGAATGTGTAGGAAATGATAAGCTGTTGCCAACACAGTAACAAATCTCTCTGTCTATTTTTTTCTTTATGAGAAAAGGAGAAAAAATATGACCACATTCCTGTCAAGGTCATTCGAATTAATTTTGGCAAAAAAGAATAATATGATTCTGACATCACACTCAGATAAATATCAATAAAAAATGAAAATCCTTTTATTCCTACCCGGAATTGGTCTCCGTGATGAATCGACTTGTCTTATACTCGATGTATGATATTTTAATCGATTTGTTACCGTTAGAAATGATCGATGTCCTAATCGATATGCTCCGTTAGTTGTTGATTTTGAACAAAGAAAGGGGAAAAAGATGTTTTCTTTAGAAATCATATGATGGATGAGAACGATCTTTTAGTTTATTATGAATTAAATATCTTCATACTACAGTGAAGCTCAATTTATTTTTCTTCAGATTTGAGCTATTATATTTGATGTTGCAACTTCTGAAAATTAATTCTATAAAACGAAATTGCAGCCAAAAATATAATTTTTAATTATCTAAATCAGTTGTTTATTTTTTAGTAAAAAGATGTAACGATAACACTTAACAATGTTTAAATTATCTGCTTTAGCTTAAAAAATTCTAAATGCTTTTGTATTATTAATTCTATCTTTGATTCCCTAAGAATTCTATTTTAATAATAATGAAATAGGCTCTCCCTATTTTAATATTATGTATAATTTATTCTTTCTTCATCTCATCGCCCCCCTCTATGTATTCAAATTTTAAGAACTGTTTTGCTTTGCGCTTGATTCTACTTACAAAAAATGACATTTTAATGCGTTTTCATAATTTTTTGTCAATCAAATTAATATAAATCATTTGAACACTTAACCTTAATTTTTTTCGGATCTTCTAATTTCCTGCTTTTAGTTAAATGCATTTTTATGGCTCATAAATATTTTTATTTGATGTCTTTTTTATACCATGTATATTTTATTTTTTACTTTAGTTTTAATTATTAAAAGCCACACTGACGTTATAATTTTTTTCTTTGGAACACTTGTTACTCTTGTTTCGGTCTTTGATTTAATTTTTTCATAGCGAAACTCTTAAAAACAAATAATATTATTAAAACGCTTAAATGTCAGGTTTTTCCGAGTGCCTAATTAAACATATCTTATTATGACATCTACTAAATCTTTTTCAGTCGTATCTTTATATTTTTTCAATTTGCGTTTAGATTTCATTTTTCTGATGTACCTGAAAATCTTTTTTCTTCATAAATTTGTTTTAATAATATAAAAGAAAATTATATACAAATTTAATAATTAAAAGAAATTAATAATAATTAATAATTAAATATTAATTATTAATATTTAATAATCAAAAGAAAATTATATAAAAATAGAATGTATTCATTTTTTAATCATTTTGCTGTTGTTAACAGTTAAAAGGGGGAATACTTCATTACCTTATTGTAATAACATAATACGCATGACAGAAATCACAAGTTGACCTGTTTAAACATTTTTTTAACCTACGAAATATACTATGTATACATAAAAAAATAGGATATAAAATATCTTTGATCATTGCATTTTCACTCATGAAATTATTTCGTTGTTTTTAAAAAAGTCATATCGAAATATTTAATTCTCTCATAGTAACTCCAGGAATCTGAAATGGGACTGTTTTCATCATTTTAACTTGCTACAAATAATTATATTATATGTAAAAGACGTAAACGAATATCAAAAAACTTTCACGAATATTTGGTTTTCCCACGAAATTGTTTTTCTTTTATTAAGAAATAACAGTGGAAGTATTTTCATTCTCTTAAAAACAATAATTCATATATTTAAATTTATACTTTACTACAACGTACTTATTTACTTAATCATTTTCAAGAAAAGCTTTATATTCTTCTCCAATTTGTATTTCGCTTTCTGATATGCTTGAAAACCTTTCTTCTTCATAAAATGTTCTTTATAATATATGAAAGAAATTGATACAGAAATATATAAAGGATTCCATTTTCAATAATCATTTATTTCATTTATTAAAAATTTGTAATGAAGATTTTTTATTCTCTTACTGCAATTACAGCAGTAAAAAACGATCTGCTTAAACATTTTTCTTTACTTTCGAAACATAATGATTATTAATAAAAAATAATACAAAATATCTTTAGTCATCATATTTTCTCTCATAAAATTATTTTTCTTCTATTAAAAATATTAATGGAATATCTCATCATCTTAGAGTAATTGCAGAAGTCTGAAATTGGATTGTTTTCACCCTTTCAACTTGGCTACAAATAATTATATTTTATGTAAAAGACAAACAAATATGATAAAAAGTTTCCATAATTACATGTTTTTTCCTCGTGAAATTGTTTCTCTGTTATTAAGAAATAATAATGGAAATATTTCATTCTCTCATAATAAATGCAGCTATCACAAATTGCACCGTTTTCAACACTAACTTACTAACGAAAATCACATTGAAGTAGCATAAACAAATAAGAAAAATGTTTCCATAATTGTATGTTTTCGCCTTTAAAGTACTTTTCTGTTATTAAGAAACTATAATGGAAATATCTCATTCCCTGCTAGTAATTGTAGTAGTCACCAGTTTGCCTGCCAAAGCCTTGGCCCACACCTGCTTTGGCTGTCGACCCTAATTACGTCCCCTGACAATTAACTCCTCCAAAATGCAAGCGACTGATACCGAGGCACAAACCCTTTCAGCCCTCAAATGCAAAATGGCAGAACCTTGCTAGTTTAACGCCCCGTCAAGCCGTTTAAGTTAGGCAAAAGTCATTATCATCCAATGACGAGCCAGATAGTTGCGTCATTAGGGAAACAGCTGGGGCTCCTAACTGCTTGATCGATATTTTGTTGCTCTTTGCCTAAAATTATTAACGGATTTTCGCATTCAGATCTACCAATGAATATTTTAGAAGGGGGGGGGATCCGGCATCTGTGTTGCCGACATCCGTTGTACCTCTGAGAGTAAAGAGATTATTTTGCAAGTAACTGGTAGAATTATTGAAATATTAAATCGTGAACAATTTTATTTTATTTTATTTTATTGTACTTTTTAAAAAGTTAAATATAATTTGTTGAAAAAATTATTCTTACCATTTTAAAGGGAAAGCCAAGATTTCATGTTTCCTGTAAGAGTTTATTTTAAATCGAATTCTCTTGTTCTTTATCATCTTTTATGATAGATAAAAGAAATCTTTACTTTTCTAAAGCTGAATTTTTTTCTGAAATTCAAATAACGATAGAAAAATAAAATAGATGAACGTAATTTAAATATATAGTTAGCAATAAAAAAGCCGAATTAAATATGTTTATAGGGATAAATTAAAATCAATAATTGATTTGAAACTATTTGTATGACATGCACTGTATAAGCTAATTCTTACTTTATAAATAAAACATTCTGCAATTTTTCTTTAGATGATATATTTTAATGCGTCGTTTTGGCAATTTCAAAATCAAATATCATCAGTGTATTAATTTCTAATATATTTGTAAGTCTTTTAAGGATTGAATGAACTTTTATTTTTAAAGTGATTTTAATTTTTTCATCATTAATCATATTTGGCTTTTGAAATTTCGTTGTTTTTAACATTGATACTATTCAATTTATAACATGTTGCAATGCTCTGAGAGTGAATAAATTTAATTTTAAAACTTTTTATGCAATTTCAATGTTTTAGGTTTCTGATTTCACAATTTCCTATGATTTAATGTACTACGAAACGTTTTCAAATTGATTTATCAATCGATTGTGTTTTATAATAATCTTATCATTCACTATATAAAAAACTTTTTAGTGTGTTTGCTATTCACTTTGAAATAAACTCTGTACCTGAATTCTTTTTCTTTTAATAAATAAATTATAAATTTAAATATTTAATTTTTAATCAAGAATATTTTTTTAAAGTAATGAAATCCGCAAAATTTATTAAATTATTATATAATCGTATGTTCTCCTTTCGGATGAACAGAACACGTATATATCTAAATTCTTGTTTAAAAGTTAATTTGAATTTTGAATTATTTTTTTAATTCATTTGGTGTAAACATTGGTAATTGAGATTTGGATTGTCCTAAATCAGCATTGGATTCCAAATTACTCATATAGCTAATTCTTTAACGGATTTTAGATTTTAATTTTAAATCTGATTTCATTTAATTCTGAATCATTTTTATTCTTAGCACATTTAATGTCAGTAAAAAAAATTACTTCCTGTGGAAGTGGAATCCTCTAATTTTATGCGATAGTATGAACACAATCGTATGTTCACAATTTTATTATAATATTTTCGGAACTTAATTGTGAATTTATCGATTGATTTCAACAAAATTTAAATTCTTAAAAAATCATTTTTGTATTAAAAAAATTGATTAAAAGAGTTTACATTATAATAATAAGTCATCATATATTTAAAAAACTAAAAATTAAAAAACAATAAATATTGGAAAGAAAATAAACTTTTTGAATATTGATGCACAAAAAATAGAAAATCAACACTTTTCGTTCAAGTTTTCAGGTGTAAATAAAGACCATAGAAATTTGAAGTGGAATAATCATCATCATAAGAAAATGAAACCAGAATGAACCCCATATAAAAAGAAAATTAATAAATAACCATACTAAATATATTATGTCAACTAAATAAAATAATTGTCAAACTTCAACCTCAAATTCTCCGACATCAGATATTGATCCAATTTGATCAATTTTTATTCCTATGTCTTGATCCCTAGATTTGTAGCCAATGGTTACTCAACACCCATTCCTTCCATTTTCAAAAGAGATTCCCAAAACATTACTTTTTATTCATACACTTATGTACTCTAGTTGTACATTCATGTTCTTTATGATGAAAAGATTTGATAGATCCCCAGACTACGTTTTATTTTTACTTTTTCCTAAATTTTTATCCCATTTAGAAGCTTATAAACCCTAGACAAATTATCAGCAATCGCGTATTTCAATACTTGGCCTTTTCGAGTAAAATTTTACGTATATTATTACACTTTATATTCTCTACGGCAAAAACGCGTTTTAAGCGCAACTGCTTTGTATATTTTGCTAATTTTTATTTCATACAAATGTTCATGAGATCGAAAAGCGCCATGTTTTTTTGCCTAACCCACACCTCAATCATTCTCAGGAGATATTACAAAATAATACTTTGAAAGAACCATTTTTTTTGGACAATTTAATTTATTACTTGCCAAGAATACTTAATTAATGAAAACTGTCATCTTTATAGTGAAATTTAAAATATAAATTTGTTTTATTGAAATAATGTGCAATTAAACGAAATTGGCTTGCATGAATAAATTATTTTAGTAACTTTTTGTTTGTATAACTGATCATTGAAAGCGGCCAGTTAAAAATTAAAACTCGCAATGAATGTAATTTACCTAAAATATTGCCCTTAATGCCTTAAACTTTGGTTTTTAATTATTTTTATTACAAAAGTTATTTTCTGTTTTTAAAAAACGAATCAGGACGATTTAAAAACAGTTCTTATTCTTATTATTATGAATAAAACTTTTCAGAAATTGCATAAGTGCAATACGTATATTAACACTTCTAATAATTGGCTCTTAAAACAAACTCGGGACTGAAGAGAAACCATAACCTATTTCTCCAAGATATTCACTCAGGCATTAACTCCAAGTGTATTAAATTTACAGCCTTGGAAGAACGAATAATTTCCCTTGATGAGCTTATTGTAATCAAGGAGACAGTTTACATGGCAGAGGGAAACAAAATAATTGCATTGCTAACAGCTAAGCTGATTTGGCTAATGCCTTCATTATAAACATTGTGATGGAGGAGGGCTTATTTTATTCCAGACATTCCAAAGCAGCCTGAACATTACCTCAGGCATTTATGCTCCATTTTCCAGCCGGGCTTTCCCCTTCAGAGTTTTTAATCTTATCATTTGAAGTAACGGCATTAATGTGGCGCTTTTTGTTAATAAGAAAAACGCTTAGTGCCTTTGTTGTGATGAATATTTTATTTGAATTGTGTCTGTCTGAAAATGCAGTTAGGAAATATTATCTTTGAAAAGATATGGCTAAAATCGTTTTCCAGTTGTTTTTTGAAATGTCAAGAGTAGATAAAAGAAGTAATTCTCTTTGAAAATGAAAAATATACAGCTTGAATTCCGAATATATTTATCATGCTCAAGATTTTTTTTTATTTCTAATAAATACATTAACATTTTCTAAATACGAATTCTAAATAGATTTTTGAATTATTGTGTTAACATAATTACAAATGAATGAATAAATGGATTAAAATTTACAGAGTAAAATTTAATTATTTAAGCATTTTCAAAGAACATTAAAAAAACTTTTATTTGTCTGAATGAATTTTTGAGTTATCGCTCGAACAAATTGGAAAGCTCTTAGAAACTGCTTTTTTCCGGTCTCAGGGAATTCTGAAGCAAAACATTTTTAAAACATAGTTTTGTATCCGTTCCAATATTTTTTTTCTTGTGACTTTGTCTACCAGAAAGTAACAAGGAGAATAATGGAAACAAATGTCCGTTCAAGATTTGAATTTCCATTTTTAAACGATTGTCATTTGTCATCTCGAATTCCACTTTATATTTACGTTGTGAATAAATCTGTCCTCTTTTAGAAGTTCGTAAATTGAATAAAAACTCTTCATATTGTTAGATATAACATTTTTATTCTCTAGTAAATTATTTTTTTTTCCTTTCGTACTGAAAGGATGAATACAGAGTAAAGTTTTATTTCGAGTTTAGTTTAGTTATATTAATATCCCGTTGCAAAGCACCACTATGGTTATTTTGGGATACACCTTGTACTTTTCAACCGTGTTCAGATGACGAGGACGCCACATCACCACCCAGCGGAAGGCCTTTTGACCCTGACACATTAAAAGTTCAAGCCCGTAGTGTAACGACCTCTTATACGACGGTTCTTCGGCGTATTCGGGTTCCGCATCTGAAACCTTGCAGTTCACGAGTTGAAACCTTACCTCTAAACCACCGCGGCTCAGTCTTATTTTGAAATTAAGACTATAATTGGAATTTTAGAGCATGTATAGCAAATGATGGTCGTTACACTTTATATTAGTACTTAACAATTAATTTTCATTTTTTATCAAGTTATATTTATCTCGCTATCTTATTTATTAACATACGTCTCTCTTTACATAATATGTGATGAAAGGGAGATGGGAATTCTGTTGAAAAAACTAAGATATCTTCAAGTAATCTCACCCTTTTAAATGCAATAAGTTTCTGTTTGAAATCTTACATATTTTTTAAACTGAAGAAGGATTGTTTTAAGGTCCTCTGAATATATTTTGAGCAAAATCTCGATTGCTTAACCTCGATTATTATTAAATTTTGCTCTCAGTTGAGGTGATCAAGTCAGAAAAGGTGCGTTATGTTTCCAAATCTGGAAAATCTCATAAAAGTTGCAGTTCCTTTCTAGGAACTATACAAAATTAAAGAAATGCAGGTTTGAAAAGTCTTAGTATAAGTTTTTTTATTTTAAATTTAAAGTGTACTTTAAAGTGTACTAATTTAAGCTGCGTTAAAAAGAATTTTTTTAAGGGCACAATTTACTTGAAATTACTGGTAATTTTTCTGCTAGCGAAAAATCGACAAAGAATTCTTCCTTATTTAGCGTGTTTTCGAATTAAAATCACCGTAAGAAATTTGGCGGAACTACATATTTTGGCGAATACATTATTTGGCGATTATTCGCTTGGGCCCTTTCTAACAAAAAAGTACAAAATTATATTTTATTCACATTTTTCTTACCAAAGTCTCATTGTGGGCTTGTTTTTTTAGTTCAAGATACAGGCAAAAAGATTTATTTATTTTTTAAATCATAAGAATTTATCTTAATTAACTTGGAGTTTATCACATTTAGTTTCAATTTTATTTGATTTTTTGCTTATTAAGTGCTATTACTGTGTTTGTGTTTTAAAGATGTATCAAATGAAACATATTTAAAAATGATACTACTCACTTTCAACTGAAGAAGTTTACCATTGTACCAAAGTGATTTCAATTTCTATACATCCCATCCTATTCATTATTGCTCTTATCCATACATTTCGATTCGAGCGCTAATACAGATGGTTCCGCGGCAACGAAAGTTTGAAGGTAGAAATTCCATTCTCTCGAGATAGCATCGGCCTTCTGTGGCAGAGTGTCGCTCCGAACTTTTAATTATTTACGCCTGTCAACTAGTTCCGCTACATTAACTGCGGTGTTAACGGTTTCGGATTTCCCCATCGGAAGGCAGGACCGCTTATCTGGCATTTAAAATCTGGAAACAGTTTCCGTTAGTAAAAGTAATTATTGTCCCAGCGGATTCTGCAATTTTCCTTATCAGAGAGACGGTTAAAGAGATTGGCATCAATCTGTTGAACGCTAAATAAATAACTCCACTTGTAATTTTAAAAAAATCGATTTATTTTCAACATCATCATTTTTAAAGAGTGGGTGTTGATTCAATCAAGTTTGGTTTTAATAAAAATTCATTTAAATTCTCGTTAATATATTGCAGTATTTAGCTAATAAGAGTATATATGAATATTTTTATACTTGTATTTATGTTGGTATATAGAAAGTGTTTTAGTTTTTTTCTGAAATAATCAATATTTAACAAATTATTATAAATATTTTTTCATGGTTAAAAGAATAAAACTTTCATTAAATATTTATTAACGAATATCTGAAGCTTAACCTTGAATAATAAATGTAGTAATAAAAGATATCAACAGACGGTGAAAATTGCAATATAAGTTCGTATTTTATCTTTTTTTTTAAATCAATAGACTGGATAAGATTAACCAATAGATTAATCAATAGACTTTTTTTAAATCAATAGACTTGTTATTTCTGCTATTCTGCTTGCTTAATATAATTGTAACTTTTGAGTAGTTATTCCCAATGAAACTTTGGAGAGTCTCATTGGTATTTTGTGTCATGCGCCGAATACTTCACCATAATAGCTAAATTGATGCAAGCATTTAGTGAATTGGCAATATTTTTTGCTAAATGAGATACTTTTACAAGTGTTTGAATTTGAAAACTGACCGTGGCAACATTGTTTACTCTCCTTGTCATGCATCAAAAATTATTCTCTAAATTAATAAAAAAAAAAAAAGCAACAGCTCTAAAGTTTTATTGGCGCATTTATAAAAAACTCAATTTATCATATAAACCCCTAACAATTAATTTTTGAAGATTTTTCTAGTACTGTGGTGTCTTAAATAGAAGATTCCGCTCTGGTAGTTTATATATGTATAGATACTGCACTGGAGAAAAAATAAATTAAAAATATAAACTTTTCACATTTTTAACATAAATTCTGTAATGGCAAAGTTATATGCTGGAAAATTATACAAAACATTAACGTAAATTGAAAACTTAATTATTTTTCATTTATAATTGAAAACAGAGATATGAAAAGGAGTCTTAAGATATGAGCCAAAACTTACAGTTTTTAGGTTTCAAAAAAAATCTTTAATAGATGACTTCTTTAACGATGAAAAAAATATTTAATAGACGTCTAGACATCTTCATTTCATTACGATGAAAGAAAACTAAGCCGGATTGTCGTGAATGGGATAATCAGGGGTATAATGTAATCACCAACGATTATTTTTAAGGAATTACTGCTACTTTTTTCCAAATAAAACTCCTTTTTGTAATCGAACTTTGTTGTTAACGGGACGTAGAGAATTAACTAATTTTCTTTTAATAATCCACCACATTATATTGCAGCTGATAAAAATATCATTTGATACAAAACATTTTGATTTAGTCATTTTGATACAAAATAGTAATAAATGCATGATTTTAAAAGAAATAATTGGATTAGTCTATCAAGTCTGAAATGCTCAGAAAATGGCTTTCAGCAAATGGCGAATAATATTCGTGCTTTATTTCTCTCTTGTATAAATAGCATAGCTAAAGATTTGAGTTAACTAGTCTCGATCTATATTGCTTATTAATATGATTGAATTTTGTGATTAATTTCACTATTAGCCAGTTTTTATAGGTGAAAGATTATTATTTATTTTTTTATGTTAATCCATAATATCTCGGTTGCTACTTTTCAATTCCTCTGAACTTCTGTAGTATCATATTTAAAAGAGTGGAAGAATTTTTTTTCGATCCTCATAAATCAAGAATTTTTCTACAAACTACTACCGATGATTAGCAAAGCTTTAATTTTTTTAATGTATGTTTCTGGAAATTTAATATTTCAGGACTTGATTTTTTTCCATCTGTCAAAAAAATCTCTCACATTTACGAGGGGTGACGAGATCCCTTTATGAAGGAGCGGTTTATTTTATTACAGTAAAGTAAGAATATATTTCTAGATATTTTTCAGTCAAAACTTCAGTTTGTATGCTTGAACGCCAGATATATATATCAGTATTTAATTAAATATATATGGAAACTATGATTTGAATCGTTAAATATTGTTCAAAAAACGCATTTTGAAAGACATCAGAGAAAGAAAAAGAAAATTCTTAATTAAATAAAATTATTAGAATATTATTTTTATTCTGCTAATAACCAGCTTAATAATACCTTTCTCGATTTATGAACGGAAACAAACTGTTCTTTTTTACGACGTCGGCCATAATTCTTTCCATGTGGGTGGCAATACTTCTAAACAAGCTCCGTGAAGCGCCCCCTGGTGGTAAAACCTGCCAGTTGAGAAAGCAAGTGTGTTCTTATAAATTGCGATTCTCTTTACTTATTCATGTTGTTAGGAAGTGCCTGCACTGCGGAGAGGAAGACAGGCAAGTATTATGTAAAGAAATAGCGATTAATTGCTGAGAAAATAGATTCCCTCGCCTTTGATTTAGAGCGCCCCTGTTGCGATCTGAAGGTTTAGTAGACTCTTAGGCTGCGTTTGCTCGCGAGTGTTTTGTAAAAGCTAGCGGGTTGGGCTCGACGTGGAATAATTTCTTAAACTTAAAAGGCTGCGCATTTGCACCGGGTCGTTGGGAATTACAAAACTGTTGAAGATACAGGGAATAGAAATTGTTTTTTTACATAAAATAATTGTCTTGGCAAGTCGTTATTTATAGAGGTTTTTGTAGTTTATTACTATCAATATTAGCTCAGTTAAGGTTACGAAAAAATGCTGCAAAGTCTTTCATCATGCCTAGCTTGAATGTAATGACTATATTGGATTATTTAAAGCTATTATACTCTTCGAATAAATTAATCTGTGACTAACAGTATCTTTTTTTTTTTGTGAACAATAATAGACAGTATCCTAAGAAGAAATAGTGAGAATGATATGATTATCTCTTCAACAAAAGTATTATTTATATTTATATATTAGAGATATATTTAGCCCTTTAACAGGAGTAAATTGCGCCAGGAGCATGCTATTATTTATTCGCCCTATCTTTAAATTTCATTTAGGATGTGATATTATGGGACCCCTTAAAACCTGGAGACAAGCGTCTTGACTACTATAATACGCGACTTGACGATAGGAAGAAAAGAAATTCGAGTGTTTTATAAAAAACATATTAAATTATTACTTATTTAGTATGTGTTATTATTGACTTTTGTTATTTGGAATAGTCACAAAAACCGCATCTATACTATAATCAATTTCACCTCCATTTGAATCATTCTAAAAAAATGTTCCGTTAGTTTATTTACTGTTACACGTTAAAAAAGTATTTAGATAGGGTCAGTGACGCAGCTTAATGAAATGGAAATAAGCAATTGGTAATATCAAATTTGTTTAAATAGAAATATAAAAAATTACATGTGGTTTTATTACATGAATCAGTGGTTCTTAACTTGTTTCACCCTGTCTTGCGTGAAATGGATTCTCCTATGAACGCTATTTGTATGAATTGAGGAAATTATGCAGCAAATACTTTTTATGTAAACAAAATTTTAAGCTTCTTATATTTTGATTATTTTTTTCTTGTTGTTTACAGTAAATTTATAATCATTTGTATTTGATGCAACTGTTTTGGATCACTATGCAAAAAAATCAGAGCATATAAAAATATATAAAGAGTTTGAAGAGAAATGAAGAATTTTATCGATAATCCCTATTCTGTATAGCATTTAAGGTTTCATATCATAAAAAATGTTTTTTTTCTTTTATGGAAATTTTTCAAGTCTTAACACTAGAAGCTCTCATTACTTTATTTATGAACTAAAAGGAAGAAATAAAGTAAAATAAAAAATAAAAATAATGTTGATATAATACATTTAAAAAACTTGTAATAAATCAAAATACAATTGATAAAACAAATTTAGCTGAATTTTTAAAAGAACAAATAAAACTGTAAAAAACAAATGTTTTTTTTAAAAAAATTGTTAATTTTTTTAAAAAAATTTTAAAATAAATTTTTTTTCATGGCATATACAGGTTATAAAATAATATTTGCTACCGCATTTTTGAAACGCTTTTGCAACCTTATCTAAAATTTTCTTAGCTGAATTATTTCTTGAAGTTTCCAATTATCATTTCTCACATTTCCCGAATCCATGACCCTTTAATTCTTGATCTAAACCAAGTTACGTCGAATCTTGAACTGTCAGTAAGAAATCAAATTTTTTCCCTACAGACCTATCTAATTTGTCGAAATTGTCTCGTTCAGTGGGGCTGGGGTGGTCGGCTAAACACAAGAAGGCTATTCTGATAATTACCCAAATAACGTTTTCAGATAGTAATTAAATTTGTATTTAAAAATAAGCATATTAAATTCCTAATAAATTATAATTTTCCTTCATCAAATAAAATTCCTCTTTAAGTAACATTTATGCTCAAAATAAATCGACTTTATACCATTTATTGTTTAAATTTAATTTAGTTAGACAGGTGTAATACCATTTTCTCAAATTTTAGAATGGCTAATTTTCTTATGCTGAGTCAAAACTTTCATCTGTGATACAATACGATACTTGAGGACATCTTCCCTACAAACTAACTCAGCATGCAAATGAGACGAAGTTTGGCCCTAAACTAATAAATGGTTATGAAAGCAAATATTAGACGGGGATTATCAATGAAATTTGGTTTCGATCTTGCAAACTTACGAATAGAAACCAAAGCTTTATTATCTTTTAACACTACCTCAGATTATTTATCATTTTTTTCTTCCAAAATTAATCGAATGTATATCTATATATAGTTTTTAACGACGGAGAAAGGGACACGAACAAATGACTCTATGAATAGAGAATTGGGTGAAATGATTGTACCGTAAAATATCTTCTGCTGTTTATAAAAATAGCGTGATGTATGCGTTTCTTTCAAATGAAAAGCTTACAAAAAAAGAACATTTGAACACACCTTGATGTTGTTCTCAATTACTCCAGAAAGCACACTCTACGTTCTGTGATGATCTTCTTTCGAGATACGTTGTTAGCTCTTAACAATGACATCTTACAGTAATAGAGAGTGCGAAATTTCATGTTACACTACACTTGTCAAAAAAGTGAAGGATAATTCTAAATTTACCTTCAGTAACGAGCTAAGTTTACACGATTTCGAACGTCTATTTATAATTTTTTCTTCTTTCCAACGGAATATACCTTGGCCTCGAGTCCTTGCCCCGCTTTAATTTCACATGCTCTGTTTGTTAAAAATAAAGAAAACTTTTAATATCGTGAAGCCTTTTACAAAACTCCTGTAAAAGAAATTAATTTTTTTAATCCGAAAAATCTTTTATGTAATTAAGGAATTAGCTATATTTTTATTTTGTGTCTGATATGATATTCGTTTTCATATCTTAGAAAAAAAGACTCTAGTTTGACTTTTTGTAACATGATAAATTTTTAGAATTGTCCTTATTCTATTTTTCAAAACAATTTTCTCTTATTTATGGCACTGATATTATATGCACAAAAATTATTTTTAATATCAATGAATATAATTAAAGCATTAAAACGTATACCGTTGAAATATGTACTTAAAAGTAGTTTAAAACAAGGTTGGCTATTGTAACTAAAACATTATGGCCTGTAGACAGCTAACACACATACATGCATTACCTGATATATTTAATTTGTAAATTTTGGTCAAAGGTCCTTAAATTTTTATCTTTAAAAATGTATCTTTTATCAAAAAATTATATTTGTTCAAAACAAAAAATAATAAGATGCTTCAGATCAACTAATTAAATTCCTATTCTTTGCTTCCACTATGAAATGATAAGTTAATAGCTTATTAATTTATGTTATTTCTGTTAATTTGTTATCCCATTAATTTGTAAATCAACGATATTCATTTGTATGATGGTTCATACTTCTATTAAAATTATTAGAAATCTTACTTCTGATTAAGCTTAACACAAAATTCTGAAAAACGAAATAGTTTACGAAATTTCTTGGAATATTTTAAAAAATAACCTTAACAATAACCTTAAATAATAATACATTTAAAAAATAACCTAATTAGAAACTTAAGATGATAAATAAAAATAACTTGATGTAGATAAGTAAAACTAATAATATAAGATAGTATTCATATAAGTTAAATACACTTACAAAATTTACACTAGGCTCTATGTTTTTGTATAAAAAATAAAGATTTTATGAAATATGGCAAGAGTAATTTGTAACATAATTAAATACAGTTTTTTTTTAAAAAAAGGAAAGGACATTAATTTAAAAATAAAGAGCTGATTGCTTATTAGAATAAATATTAGTTCATTCATTTTTTTGTAGAAAATTTTCCATAATAATCAAAAACTTTTCCAATCCTTATCATCAAACATCAGAAGCTCGTTAATTTATTCAATTTATTAAAGTGAAAAGCAAACAAACACACGAATCTTTTTAACTGAAGAGCTGTTGTTGCTTTTAGCAGGCTTGAATTTATTAAATAAATTCTTAAATTGAAGATGAACTTTTAATTTATTAAAAAATGCCCTTTTCCTGAATAAAAAATCAATTTTTAAATAAATTATAATATGTTATTTATTTTTTAATATTTTTTTCTATAAATTCTCATAATCATGCTTCTTTTTTCCTAAATCCACTTATGAAAAAGATATATTATTTTATCTTTATCAGAGCTGTTTTTAAATCACAGTACGTTTTGCCAAGGAAGAGGAGCAAGAGTGTGAGGACCTCTTGAAAATAACCTAAATGACTCATTCAAATTTATGAGGACGTTTAATGGATCGGTTGAACACCCTTTAGGCACTGACTCTTGCCAGAAATGAATTTAAGACTCATTGTGCTACTAAAGAATTGGACATTCTCAAACGATAAGACCTTCCTTTTCGAAATGAAGGTGATTTAACGTAACAAATGAAATGCTGTTTTAATTTTTTCATTTAATTTCGTTAATTCGTTTTTCATTTATTATTTAAAATTAGGATTTATTTTATTATTTGAGAAATAATTTTGGATTCAATAAAATGGAGGAATCCAACGTGAGACTTATTGTACCAAACATAACAATAATATAAGGAATTTTTTTAAAACTTTATTTTATTAAAATTGTGATATAATGATTATACAACAAAATAAATAAATTATAAACATTTAAAAAATGTTCAAACATTTAACCCTTTAACCAGTTTGTACGGGCATCTATTTATCGAATTTTGATTGATGTAAACCAAAAATAAATCATTCATAACAATTGTAATTCAATAGTAAAATGACTTCGAATACGTAGATAAGCCAAGTATTCCATAGATTTCCATTTGAATCAAAATCAGAAAATATTCCGAAAATAGAAGGTGTCAACTTATTAGATAGTAAGGAAAATAAACCAGTTAAGGGGTTAAGAGCTGTCGAATGGAAAAAGAATTTGTGCACTTAACATTATAAAAACTTTGGAAACTTATCTTGATCTAAAAAATAATCGATACAAAAACTTTAAAACTTCCTCTCACAGAAAATATCAGTTAATTACTTTATTTAATACATAACTTCAAATAAAATTCTATATTTTTTTGTTAAAGATTGCTCTAAACTAATGATAAAATAAGAAACATTTTCAATATTTTTTATTACACCATAAGTTCGGTTAGGCCTCAGTAATAGCATGCAACACTTTTCAGAACCACTATGAAATATTTCCAATATCGCATAACCTCTTCTGACTTGTATCTAATTTTACAATCTCGACATTTATAACACACACTTAGAAGTGACTTTTCGCAAATCCTTTGATTCTGAGGTCATGAGTGGGGACCCATCAGAGGGAATGTTCGTCCTTCCCAAAATCAATTCTTTTTCGAATTTACTTTTATTGGTTTCAGAAATTTCTATACATCGTTTTTGACTACCGTTTAATGGTTTATATAT
>JAOUZG010009418.1:416095-447166 GCA_026289955.1 Argiope argentata
AAGAGTAAGAGCATTAAATTAAAAAAATGCAAATGTTTCTTTTTTTTCTCTCCTCTGTCTTTATAAAATTAGAATTCTTGTCTAAAATATTTTCGTTTTTAATTAAACATTAGAAAACCCCTGACCTTACTAAATGAGCTTTTATTCACATTTAGATAAAATAATGAAGACATTTCTTACCAAAATATCAAATAAGAAATTATACTTGAACAAAATCATGTTTGTTTTAAATATAACTTACTTAATGTAAGGAAAAAAGACATCTTACAGGTTTGATATGAATTTTTTAAACTTATTACTAGCTTATTTACAATCGGAAAACATTTTCATTGTACACAATGCATTTAAATAACAAAGTCACAATATAAATTTGTAATTAGATGCATTTAAATATTTAATTACTTCGAGAATTTATTTCATGTGAATTCCTCAAGGTTGGTTTGTAAGATTTAATGTCACAAGGGTCAGGCTTAGCTATAATTCGCCAAACATATCGTTAAATAGAACATTAAAATAAAACACACTAGATTTTTTTAAAAATATTGTTAGAAATTTTTTAAAGAGATTCATATAAGAAAAGCAAGTATAAAATCTACAAGAGAACACAAACCTAACTTTAAAATCACAGAAAGTCTCAGGTGAAATGATATTTTATAATAGAACAACTAAAACACATTGAAGTATAAATAAAAATACTCGTAAAAGTGCTATAAACGCATTTAAAATGTAAAAAAGTTTAAAAAATTTTAAGCTATAAAATGAGAAATGGCAATGGGAAAAATATTCATACTTTGTGAATTCCTCAAACATAAACGAAACGAAGGGTTTTCAATTTGCGATCGAATTTATTCCTGAGCCGATAAGAAAAGTTTTCACTGCTAAACAGCATTGCTGAGTGGGGAAGCCGCTTTCCAGGCGACAGAAGAAACTTAATTACAGGCAGTAGATAAACTGAACAGTTCTGAACTTCACCACTTGCAAAAGCAGCAGACGCGGCTGTGGGATGAACGCTTCGCAATAAATTCGTGGAACGAAGTGGGTTTTCCGGCGATAATTAAAGGCAGAAGGAAATGCAGGAAAAATTATGGGGGACTAAATTGGTTCAACGAAGGTAATGATTGAAGCAGCCCGGGGAATGATTATCTTAATAATCGCGCCCATTAATTACGGCTTTTTCGGGGATTCAAATTAGCTCGTGTTTACCTTTAAGATACACACAGATAAAATTGTTTATTTTGCTGCCGTTTTAATGCAAAAGGTGAAGATTATTGGGATCAATGTCTTTAGAAATATTGTTTTAACTTTGATTTGCTGTTGTGAGTGCATGAGATAATGAGCAACACGTCAATATACTCCTAATTCTTGTCAAATTCTTAATTTGAAAATTTTTAAGAAGTAAATTTTTGCTATAATTGGGAATGCTTTTTTTTCTGCTTTTTGTCGGGAATTTTAGAAAATTTGATTGAAGTAATGTGTTTTTAAACCCTTTGCATTCGAATGCTGCTTCTCACTCACCATTCAAGATAATGCATCATTTTGTCGTTTTATTTATTTATTTTTCAATTTTAATTGTTAGAAACGCCTACAGGGTGATGTAATGGCATAGATTAATTTTTCCAAAGAAATGCGACTTAAAACAATTACGTATAAATATTTTTAGAGTAATAAACAAATCTTTGTATTAATTAAGCATCGAATTACTTTTCCGAATGCAAAGAATTGATATTTTTCGATAGAAAAAACTTGATTTTAGGGAGAAGTATTTTGTTTGAAACTATATTTCTGGAAAAAAAATCTTGTTTGAAACTATATTTCTGGAAAAAAAATCTTGTTTGAAACCCTATTTCTGAAGAAAAAAAATCTAGAATATGAAATAATCTATTGGGCTTAGTGTATTAATTGTATATATGTATGTAATAAATTAAATCTATCAGTTTATATCTCAAAATCCAGTAACTGCAACTTTAAGTGCCTTAGATCAATTTTCCGTGCCACCCAATATCGACGGTTTCATTTTAACTACTAACCTGGTAGTTATTTTATTCATCTCTAAATGAAGAAGCTTTCCGTTTTGAATAAATTTTGTGACCTGATACTGAAAGTACCTTCGCTAAAGAACACGTGAGTTGCATCTGTTTATAATTTTAACAAATTCTGAAACATTGTTTCCATCTTAAAAGTTACTTTAAACTTCTAATTAGATTTTGCCTCCTATTTGGGACATATATTGTTATTTATATCTTTATAATAGCAGAAATGATTATTTCTATCTTTATGGAAGCATTATAAATTATTTCCAAGTAATTTTTACATTTTTATTTGCATAATGCTCTTATTTAAACCCATAGTTAAATACAAAATGTTCAATAATTCGATGCATTTATTAGACACGTTATTATTGTAAGCTAAGGTGTTAAGAAGTACAAGTAAATTTAAATAAAGAATTTTTATTTACCATTTAAAATTATCTTATATTTTGAAATGTCTCAATACTTCAAAATAGCTTCGTTACATTTACATTAAATAAAACCTGGTATTTTATCTTTTAAAGGATGATTTATAACTCATATTTAAAATTTAAAGTAGAAGCTTCACTATAACGCGTATATTATGTAGATGAATAAAAAAAGTAAAAATTGTGCCATTTTAATTCTTAAAAATAGTCTATTTCTTGTGACCAATTTTTCTTTAGTTCCATTTCTACTACTAATTTTCTAGTTTCTACTTTAAAATAAAATATGCATGAATAGTTATATATAAAATAAATAAAAACCGAGTTTTCGAAAAGCTGAATTCTTTATTTTTATAATAGTTTTGTCCGTAAAAAGTTGTTTCAACAATGGCAGGATTTTACAGCATTATTCACAAAAGAGCGATAAAAAAAATTTTGGATTGCAATATAAAAATTAAAAAAAAAACGTTAATCGATGTTGTCGCCATAGCTTTTGGCCCTAAAAAAGGTTTGGCTTAAATTCAAAACCAAGGCTTCCCATTCTGTGTCTTTACTTTTTATCATTTAACGTTTCGACTTAAGACTTTTTTTTAAAAAAATTAGCACCAAAATTAAGACGATTAATGGAATTTAGCAGACTATTTTATGTCTATATACTTAATGGATGTTAGAGTTGTTGTTGCTGTGTATCTGTGTGAGTTTTTGAAATAAAAATATTTATAAATTTATAGAAGACCGAATATTTTATTTGACTCGAGCTTTTAGAAATTATCACTTTTGAAAAAATATCTCATACATCCCTTGATTTCCCCTTAGAAACACAACAGAAGAAAGCTGAAACTAAAAAGGGTGGAAAAAACTTTTAAAATGAAAGTTAGTTCGGAATTACTCCGAAGCTGAAACTATTTGCCAGCCTCTAAATGACAAAGCAATGATTGCACTGGAGTGAAAAGCAATTACCAGATCTCTAACTGAATTAAAGATAGACAAAATAAAACTTACATGGGAAGAAAAGGACATTTAGCTAAGAGGAGGGGAAAGAATGAATCGCACAAAAAAACCAGTCATTGCCCTTTTGGCAGTCGCAATGAAGATATATTTGGCCCGGTCCCTCCTCATCAGAGTCCCTCTCTGAACTTGTTACACCTGCGCTGGGACGGGAACGTCCACAAATTGATGAGGACGCACGCAAAGTAGTGTAATTGGATTTTTTTTCTTCTCTTTTTATGCGACACCTTTATTGATTGGAAGTTCGTTCCGTCGATGCAATCGGTGATGGAAAGTGGCGATAAATTTCGTTAATTCGCCTCCGAACAGAGTTTTTATAGATTCCATTCAAGCTACAAATTGAATGTTGAACATTTTCTCATTGGTTGTAAAAAATAGATTGGCTCCTTTAGATAAGCTCTTACTATCGAATTTTTAAACACAACATGAAATTGAAGAAATTATTAGCTTAATAAAAACAGTTTTTAAAATAACTTTGATTTGCATGCAAGAGCTCAGGGTTGTTGTTGATTTTTAAGTCTTTATAGATATATATTCATTCTTAATTTAAAATTCACTATATCTTATGTGGAAGCTTGAAATTGAGATAAATTAATTAATTTATCTTAATTCATACCCAAAAGTCTACGCATAGAGACAAAAGTTATTTGTTTAATTGTAAAACTAATAAATAACTGCTATTACGATCGATATCTCATACAGTACAAATTTCAGAACTTGAGCGTATTAAGAAAAGAATAAATATTGCTAAAGTACATTTTTTTTGAAAAGTGAAACAAGTCAAGTAAGATAAAAAAACCAAATAAAGCGTTTATATATGGATGAGATTACATAAATTAAGTGCTTATTATATTAAGCATATTATTAGAGTCTGTTGAATTTCTTATGAAGTTGCTGCTTTACGTTAGTTGCAATTAGGAAAACAAGTTAAAGTTTGTAGATAAATATAAACAATTCCATCGTCACCAGTTGACGTTTAAAAAGTACTTCTACTCATCTTGTTGAAAAAGGAATTTCATGAAATGTGACATTTTTATCTCTAAATGTCTAATTTTTAAAGCTAAATATCAATTTTGTTGATCTTTTAAACGTAAATTTTATTTAAATATTTTTATGATTTTATATTGTGTTTATCAAATATATTAGGATATAATACAGAACTATTAAGTTGGAGGTGGATGATACATGGCACAGTAATATCCACCGGAATTAAAATTAATTTAGGTCATCATTGACTAAAAATCATCACGAAGAAAAAAGCCGTGGGTGTCCTGTTGGTAAGTTCTCGGCTCGTGAGCCGCAGGGTTTTGGTTTCGAGACTCGGTTCTTCTGAATAACCGTTGTGTCAGGGGGTCTGTTGCATGTTAAATGAGAGTCAAACGTCCTCCAAACGTGAGGAAAGGTAAGGGCCAGCGCGGGTATCTTCCTCGAAATCAGACCATGATTCAAAATTACGAGGTCCGCCCCCAAATAGCCATAGTGTTGCTTTACAAGGGCATGTTAATATAACTAAATTATACTTGAAGACTATATATATATATATATATATACCTCGCTTCTATAATCATTTTGTTGATTACACAGGTATACTGTCAACTAATATTTCTATAATTACTTTGAAACTTAATATAAGTTAAGAAACACAAAATAGGCGAAGGATACAAGATTTAGGAAAATAATGTAAAAACCAAATTTTAAAATCCTTGCATTATGATGCGCGCGTAATGAACTAAAACTTATTATACCCCTTCTGAAATAGCAGAAAATATTTTACTGAGTTCTTTACGTCTTTCAAATCAAGTGTTTGAATTTTTAGTTATACTTATGTTATTATCTAAAATTTAAATTTTGAGAGCGGGATTTAAATTTATTTTAGTTCAAGTTTTTATTTCAAAATTTAGATAAACGAATATTTATATATAATGAAAACTCGTTGCGATTAAGGCTTAAAATCTTGGATTAAATATTTTGAGATAGTCTTATAATAAACTTAAGTAGTTTAAGAATTTTGAGCGAAAGATAACACAAACATGTTATCTTTAATAATAAAGGCTTTTTTCTCTTTCAAAAAATTGAGATAATCTACTTACAATTTTTATTTCGGAGTTATTAATATTAAAAGAAAATGAAACATTGGGATCACCATTTTTCTAGTTCAAGTGAAAGTTAATGAATGGAATGAATTTACTTAATTGCTGAATTTCTGAAAATGGGCAATAACAAATAGATTTTTTGTTATTGTTGTTGTGTGAAGAGGATATAATTATAGACCATCTTTTGGTTTTTCAATTTGTGATTCTAAATTTTAAATAAATACATATGACAAAAATTTGCAATTAATTCAAACGAAATCCTAGTACTATAATAATTATATTTACAAAAATCCTTTTTGAAAAAAAATCAACATTACAACAAATTTTATTCATAGTTTAGTGGGAAAAAACAATATTTTGAACTATACATTTTGGAATTATTCTCCAATATATAATTATCATTTTGAAGCATAATAATTCTTATTAATTAAACATATTATTCTACTGTTAAGACTTTGAGATTAAAGAAAATAGCAGAGAAAAAACGCAGAGTAACATTCCGTATAACCTAACATACTTTTTACTATATATTATTTTTTAATACATATATAGACTAATTTAAGAATAAAAGGAATCTCGAATAGATATTTTTAAAAGCTCCAATATTTTAAAAAATAGAAACCATAAGATTAATCAAAAGCTGTAAATGAAGGGGAAAATGTATTTGAACTTTAGCGGATGAATAAAAAAGTATATTATTTCGGTTGAAAATTTCAACAAGATATTTATACGGAGAGTTTGATCTAATATTAGGATTGAATGAATAATTAATTAATGAATTAGTATTTGTAAAATCTGTACTAGCATCAAGTATCATCCACTATATGTTTAAAAAAATGTATTTGAATTTAAATGTATGAATAAAGTGTTTTAAAAACGATTGAAAATTTGAACAAGATATATCAATAAATACATAGGGAGAGAAGGAACTATTAATAGGAATTGAAAAACATTTGTAATCTCCAGAAAAAAGCCTTCAATAAAATAATCAAAATGCAGCATTACATTTTTTGCGTATATTATCCTTCAGTTTACAATTGGGCTTTCAAAAACCTAACCAGCATTCCACCTACAAAGGCAAGCAATTTTACCTTCGCCCCTTCAAACGTACCTAGTGAGCCTTTCTCAAAAACAAGGCGGAATATTAAAATGGAACATCTGTTGTTGGTCTCAAACCACATTTATTCTTTCCCCCTTTTTCACCTTGCGCATTTCTTTTTCCCCTCCTTCGGTGCATCCTTTCTGCTTCCCTTCCGCCTGCCACTTCCGGTCATTTAAGTTTCGATTTCTTTTTCCACCCCATTTAGCATTCCAAGCAATAAAAAAAGAAGTGAAGTAAGCGAAGAAGACGAAGTAGCAGTCTTAACTTTCACAAATGCTCCTTGATCCGCAACACCATCTCCTTAGGTACACACTGTTGACGAAATGGCCTTGATGACTTTTGGAAGTTCTTCAAACTTAGGGCTGTGACAAGAAGTTCATCGCTCGTGAAAGCTGTAGATGTACCGTTTAATTATTGTTTGGACATTTGGAAATTAGCTTCTTTTTTTCTTAGTGGTGTTTTTTAAGTTGAGGACAATTTAATGACGCATGAAAATGATGATGAAAATGATGTAAATTTTAATAACGCGTAGATATTTGTCTTATGTAAATTAGTAGCTAATTCAACAACTTGTATTTCGGTTACTAAACTTTTCAATTATACATTTGTTAGACAAATATCTTGTGTTGTTATGTAAAAACAAGTCATTTTTTATAAAAGAACAATTGGCTTTTTTTAAAAAAAAGAAAGATGAATTAATATAAATTTAGCACAACGTATTTGCCGACATGTTTTCCATCTGGAACGTCTAAAAGAGAGATGTCGTTTTTTTTATATGAAAATATTATTAATCGATTCAAACAAAAACTCCATTCTTTTCATACCATTTTATTATCGTGCACATTTTGTGCCACTTTAAGTTGACTATTACAGATTAAGACACCTCTTTCAATACTAGCATTGGGTGCCATGTCTTCAACACAGAATCTCTTCAAAAGAACGTTGAGATACAAAAAGAATTAACAAAAATTTGTCACTTCACAAAAATGCCATCTAGGGGCATGAAATTGATCAATAATAAATTAGTTAAATTAATATACCTTTAAAAAATAGTTCACTTAAGGCATTTTATGACCTCAAACATTTGAATAACTTTTATATGAAAAAAATGGCTTCTGAACTGGCAACCCTTTTTGAAAATTTTCGCACCACACCAGCCATTTCTCTCAGATTTAGATTGCAGGAAACTGTTTCCCTCTCTTCTCAGGTGACTCATCTGTGGAATAGAGTTTCGAATTTTAAATCCCGAAGACATCCTATCATCAGTTCTACTGGGTCGTTTAATAAATAAGATAGATTTAAAACTTTCAATATTTGCTGATTTATGAGAAGTAAATTGAAGTAATTTAAATAGAAAATTGATTGTTCCTAATATTTGAGCTTCATATGTCCATATTGATACACATGATAATCATTTTTTAAACATTTGCTTGATTTTCCTATGTCAGATCATGATGTTGTTTTTGGGAAGAGGTTTTTGGCGTCAAAAAAATCTGTTCGTGAGATATAAAAATTTTATTTTTGGCACGATCATCTCAAAAATAAGCTTTTAATAACGCGTTGTCATTGTCTTTACAAAAGCTCTGATTAGGAAAAAATAAGTTAATGACTACAGCAAATAAAACCTAGAAAAATGTCATTTTGAGAACGCGATTATATGAAATGAAATAAATAGGAAATGTGATATTTTTTAAAATAATAAATGCGATACAAAGTTTTTTGGATTGTTTGCAATACTAAAGGGACTCATTCAATAAAACAATGAAAATGAATAACAATATAATTCAACTCGCACGAGCACATAGTGCTTGGCCGTTCAAGAAATTATGTTCTAACATGATATACTGAAATATGCATAGCAGATTTCATTTTAATCTCATATTTTAAATTACAATAAAGTTTCTTAATTTTTTTTTTGAGACGGTATCAATCTACGTTAAAACATCATAATTCTAAGAGATAAGTTCAAAGATATAAAGCAGCAAAAGTCACATCAATCAAATAATTTATCAGCAATTGGTAGAGGAGTGAAAACGGCCACTGGAGGTGGAAAAATGAGAGCTAAGATATCCGGTGATAATTAACTGCGAGTTGAAAAGTTATAATAGGGTAATAAGGGTAATAGAGTAGGGTAAGTTATAATAATAGTGTATATAAATTGCCATTCATTTATATCACCTTAACATTTCAGTAATGCGATGACAGAACTAAAAATTTATTAACATAATGGATATAAGTTGAAACACTCTCTAAAAACAGGGCCATATGTTTAATGCAAGTCATATAGTATGCGTAATGCAACATACTTCATAAAATAGTTATTCTAAATGCCCTATTGAAATTCTAAAGAAAATGAAATATGAACTTAAACTTTTTTACGTGCTTTTGAAATTCAAAAAATGAGCTTTTTGTTGATATTAAGTTAATTTCATTTCTAGTTTTTTTATCTAATTTTAATAAATTAAAAAAATATTGAATGCATCTTATAGCAGTTCTTCCTTTTAATACTGAATTTATCCTAGCTATTATGACGGCTTCAATTATGTCAATTGCATCCTCCAACAATGTTTTAATCTAGAGGTTCAAACCTCTAAAAATATGCTCTGTATTTTGAAAATTAATTTGCATTTACAATCAATCTCATGCTTTAAAAAGTGTTGCTGCAAATTATTTTTACTGGTGCAAAGATTTTATTATATCCTTTTGAATTTTAAGACTTCATAATAATAAAAAAATGCTAATAATTTTATCAGAAAGTATTATAAAAGTATCCAGCATAAACATTAAAAATCTTTCGAGACCATTGTTTCGGGGGAAACGGTATATTTCTTGTACATGAAAGGAGATTGCAATCTTAAGCAAGCCATTAAAACATCTAACAAATCGTTAAAGAAAAAAAGCGGGAGAAAAAAAGCGGCTTACATGAAATCCCAAAAGATCGTTAAGTAAGACACGAAGATAAGCTCCTTCTTTAACGCAGAGTGGAAAAAAACGTAACTTAAGTTCTTTCTTGAAGTTTGCCAAGAGTACTTCTAATTGAAATAAACAAACATACAAAGAAACACTTCCTTTTATTAACCTATACATTACCGATAAATAACAGAAAAAGGCTTTTTATTTTACTAAAAAAAGGAACTATTTCAATTGAAAATTGCTATTTCTTTGATAGAAAGAAATGGCGAAATTTTAGTTTTCTACAGGTGACTGTCGTAACACATAACTAGACATTTTAATAGGATTTGGAATGTAATTTTAAGTAGCAGCGCCAGATTTTACTTAGAGACATTAAAGCTAATAACATTAACATTAAAGCTAATCTTCATAATGGATACAAAAGTTAATGCTTTGGGTTAAGACGTAGTATGCTTTGAAAAACCTTCTTTAAATTAATAATGAATATTTTAAAACTATTTCTGAACTTTCAATTAAATCTTAAATGTTTTCAGGAAATAACTCTTTCTCGAATCGAAATTACTTTGAGCCACACGCAGTCTATTTCATAAAAGTGGCAATTACAAATTTTGAACTTTGAGTTGTTTGTATTTGAAAGTTTATTATAATATTGAAAAGTTCGATTCGTACAATTCTAACTTGAACTCATTGGCCTTAGACTTCTTTGAGATTTTTACTATCAACATTTAAAAAGGGTATTTTTCACAAATTAATTCAAATAATAATAATGTTTTAGTCGTCTTTCTGGCGCAGAGGTAGCTCGTGTTCTGGGAGTCCCAGTTTCGAGTCTCGGTTCGACCATGGTTGTTCTTCTGTGTACTAACTGTGAGATGTGTTAATGTGTCCCTCTGTAAAAAGGGGTTTTTGCAAGAGAATGTGGTGAGTGTGTGGCTAAGTCGTACTCTTGGTGCTAATTCAAAAACAAGAGACGCTCTTTTCGGCTTAAATCTGCTGTTGTATCAGCGGGGGGGGGGCTTCTCCAATATGACAAGTGCCATAAGTAACAACAACATAATGTTTAAAATTTTTGAACCTTTAAATTAAAATGCTAGAGTTTTTATATTTTATATAACGTATAAATTAAGACATGTGTCAAAACATTTCATATTTTGACGCCAAGAATAGTATCAGCTAAACTCATTTTTCTAAGTTCATTCGATTTGCCTTATTTTTTTATTGTAAATTTGTTTTTATCCTCACTTCGAGCTTCTATCAGAGCTTTTTTTATTTTATAACAATATTTTTTACAAGAATAATTCTGTACATAAAATAATTAATAAAATTTTAATAAGCTTCTACAAACTACCAGACTCTTTGTTTTATCATCGTCAAAACATTTCAGCTTTTCTTTAATGTATACTAAAGGTTACGTTAAGACTCTTCCCCCTTCTTAAAGAGTCGACTGGTTGGCATGCATGCGACCTTTTCCCAAATTGAAAATTAATAACAGACCCGTGTCATGTTGTCGCTGTGCCATCAAACACTTTGTTCTACAGGCCAACCTACCACAGTCCCGATGGCGTGACAAATGGCGGTGTGGATTTCTGACCACCGGGAGTCTGTCGAAACACGGGGTGCTGATGGCGCCTGGATTTGCCAACGCTTCAACGGCTTGTCACAGACCCGGGTTGATTTATGAAACAAATTTTGCGTCGGGTTGCGTTATGAATGTGGGTGTTGGACCCGTCTTGTGATCCGTACTGGTGCCGAGGATTACCGAGGAGATTTTCGGCTGCTCTGGAGAGGAGAGAAAAGTGATATTTCTCTTCCGTCCTAGGGGGGTTTCGTGTGAAATCAGGGGTGTGTTGGTTCTCGTGGTTCAAAAAGAGAAATGTGTGGTTCAGAAGGTAATTAAGAGAGTGATCTTATATATCGTTTTACTGGAAATTCTCTCTACTACTAAGACTCTGTTTTGCCCTTCGTTATTTTGAGAAGGTATCAGCTTCCAAAAATTATAGTTTTCTATTACCATGCGCATTAGAGGCAGAATTTCAACAAGACAATTGAGTTGACTGAGACAGCAGGCTCCTAAGAATTAAAAAGAATATTATTCTAATTGTCGAATAAATAAATACAATTTCTATGAAACTTAAAATAATAGGAAAACAATCTTTATATTTGAAACTTTAACGTACGTAGCACAGAAATTGAGTTTATTGCTTAATGTTGAACGGCAACATTCAATTATCAACAAAACGTCATTCGAATTTTGGACTACTTCAATTACTGAATAGTTTTACAGGTGCATTCTATCAGGTAATAAATTGAGCTGAAAACTATTATTAGAAACATTCAGGGGATGTTTCACTATTTCAACAAAATATTCACTCATTAAGAGAGAAAAAAGATATAAATGAAATAAAGAAATCTTCAAACCAAAAATTTAATTGAGCTCAAAAATTGACTTAACTATCTCGGAATAAATAATTTTGGTGAAATTTCATATTTAAAGATTCATCGACACTCATCAAAATCGAACCAATCGCATAAAATAACTTGCCTAAGAACTGCTATTCTGGTACCAGAAATGGTAACAAATAGCTTGTAGAAACTTCTAAAAATCACTTCAAAATATTTCCAATTTGGCGACAGTACATTGATTTGAAATCTAGCTGTATCGTTATGAATTTCCTGGGAAAATTGATATTCATATATGCTAAAACAATTGTCTTACAAAAAAGGATTTTTGTATTATCTTAAGACTCAAACAAATTTATCTTTTTAATGTTATCAATTTTCTTTCTGAAAATTCCCTATTTAAAAATTATTTTTAATTCAATTTGACACTTTATCTCAAAAATGTTTTAAAATTCTACCATGGAATTCGAATCGCCTTTATTTTCTAGTCATTAACTTAGCAATAGGGTTTTCATTTCTATTTTTATTTCGTAATATATATTTACTTTTTTAAATATATCATTATATTGATAAAATTCATAAATTTTATTCTTATCTAATAAGAAATTTATCATTTAACAGCATAAAAGTTCGATAAACTATATGAATGAATTGGTCACCAAAGGTGGTTAGTTTTATTACATTATCAAGTATAATATACTAATCTTACCATTTCTATGTTTGCATTAAAACTACGTAGAGGATTGGTTCAATAATTATGAGTGCACGTAAATGAAGTAGTAAAATATAAGTCGTAATTTATATATTTTAAAAATTTATTTTAACATTCTTAAAAACGGCAAATAAAGCAAAGTTAAACAAAGCATGTTGATTAAATAAAAAATGTTAAAATATGCAGTTTAAATTATTTTTTTTAAAAAAAGAGATTATAGCTAATAAATATGTATTCAGGAAAAGCTTGAGCCCTTATACTGGAACTAGAAGTGTATTTTAGGTTGAGATAGGCGTAAGAGAATATATGGCTGTATCTGAAATTATTTCATATTAATTGAAAAAAAATCTCATTGATAAGTTATATCCAAGGAAATGGTAGTTTATATTATCCTTATTTGCTGGATAACAAATTCAAAATGATTAAAGTAAATCCGTTCAATTTATATGTTAATGTCAAAAACATCTGCTCATTCAATTAGTTGTATTTCATTTCATCAAAATCAAATAATTTACTACGATCAATCTAATTTCCTTTCTTTCAAATATTTTATTACAAATTCTCACGCGTTTCTTGGTTTAAAGTCTTCATAGAGCTTCTTACTTTTCATTTCATCAAATTCAGTAAATTTACCTTTATGTTCTCATCTCTTTTATTTCAAGCATTTAATTCCTAGTAATCCGTTGTTGTTTTCTGTAAATAGTATAAACAACTCTCGTTTGCTTTTCACTTCATCTAAATCTGGCATTTAAACAGATTCTACATCCCATTTCATTTCTTTCAAACATTTTATTACCGCAAATCAATAAAAAGAGAACTCGAATGTCTAAAGGACAAATTAACACATTTCAATCTCAGGCAAAAATAACGAGCTCCAATACAAAAAAAAGAGCCCAGCTTTCTCTTTGAAAGCATTGCAGGTGATGTACACAGCACAAAGCAGCGCAGTGGAAGTGAAAATTCACTCCTCTGTCTGCTTTCATCACTATTGAGAGATTATTGTTCCTGGTAGCATTTTTCATATCGCATTCATAATGAGCCTAAGTGCGACGAAACTTAATGAAAGGACGGCAAAATCTGAGGATTCGAAATCCCCCTCTTTTATTATAAATATTCTTTTCAGCCTTCCGAGTAAGCTTATTTGTGACGATGATGATGTGTTTCCTGTTCGACAGTAGCATCTGTAATCCTTTCGAAAATTAATTGCGATTTTGGAATGGTTTCGTGGAAAAGAACCAGCTGCAATGTTACTTTGTTATGGATGCTGTGGAACTACGTAAGGTTGCCGCTTAATTTATATGCGTAGATTTCAAAAGGATTAATTTACAAGGGAAATATGAAAGGCTGCTGTGGTATTATATGCTTTTCTCTGGAAAGACGAGCATATAAAATGGGAGGATTTGAAGGAAAGAAATGTATAAAAAATAATTTTATAAGCTCGTTTTATTAATATGTTAGTTTTTTTATTTAAATAATTTTCTTTTTTTAAAATTTTTTATCCGTTAGTAAAATCAACAAATTCTTGTAATCAGCTTTTTCTATAATTCAATACCAGGTGGCGATTTCCACAAAAAAAATTAACAAAATTAATTCATTTATTATTTAACAATTCATTCATTATTTAACAAAATTAATTCATTAAATGACAGTTAAGATTAAAGATATTAGATTTTATAATATCACCAATGTGTCTCATATAAAAAAATTTCAAAATTCTAGTGCTCTAGGAAATAAATGAAAAATAAATCTACTACATTATTCTCTTTTTAAAAACTTGAAACGGGTCAAAATATTAAATTGATGAAAATTAACTGGGTAAACATGATCTTTAAGTATAGACAACTTAAACCACAACTATTGAAAATGTTCCTTTGGCCTCGGTTGAATAGTACTAAATATAATCTTAATATATTCAAAATAGTCGACTCAGAATTGATTTAAATAGAATTTTGTTTAAACTCTTTCAGCATCCCTTAAAAAAGTAAAAATATGTATTACTTCTTCCATTGACAGAAACTTTAATAATTTTATACCCTAGTCACTGACTGTAATTTTACTCTTCAAACAGTGAAAAATTGCCTTAAATATTTTTAGGGTATACATACTAAGTAGAAAACATATATTTACATGTTCTTAGAAACTTATTTTAATCTATTAATTTCTAAATAATTCATTCTTAGGTATTTGTTTTAATTTTAGTAATTCTGAGATATTTATTTTCACTAATTTATTTTAATTATTACACAGAAATCTACATAAGAAGGTGAGTTCACAGTACCCACGTAAAGTATTTGGAAATTTAGATTTCCCGTAATAATCAATGAAGGAATATACTGGTTCTGATAAATGGTGTCAAATAAACAGTAAATATATGATATATCATTACATAACATTGTATTATCTGTTGTGGGTTTTTATAAAATCCTTTAGAAATTTGTGAAAGAACTGTTTTTTTAAACTGTAAAACATACAGGACTAAAAATTTTGAAATTCCCCGAGTTCTGACAATTTGTTTCCTTTTCAAAGAAGGGGAAAGAAAAAAATCCCAAATGTGTCCCAAATCAGGTGGGACAATTGAATTTTTGACTCCTTTTCTTGGATTTAAATAAAATAATCAGATTTCTCAATTTTTTTGAAATTTAGTATGATTACATATTTATCAGTATATAATCAGTTTAATAATGTATATACATATATAACCAATGTGAAAAAAATAATGAAATTCTTTTAATCCAGAAATATTAGCCCCTAAAGGGTTTCTTTCCTTACTTTAAATTATATATAATCCTAATAATACTCATGTGGAGTTATCTGTTTGAAGAAACATTATGATAAAAATAATTACTTCCAAATATTTAATGCCTACTTATTGATATAATATCTATTAGCATATGTTAATTTCTTTATAAAAACTTGTTAAGAATAGTATGTTATTTATAAATCTAATTTTAAACAATGCTGTCTACCCTTTCAGCTATTACCGTATTCAGAAGTTTAGTAAGCTCCTATGTTATGATTTTTTAATTTCTTTTCGTCTTACGAAACCAAATGACAAAATTTAAATCATTCATAAAATTTTAATATTTCGATCGTCTTTTTCCATACAATTCATTCCAGCTGACCAGGAAAGGGACATTTAAAATTGAGATTTTAGTCTTAAATCCCGCGTTTTCAAAATCAAATTAGGTTTTTATTGGGCATCGAGTACGCAAATATTGTATATCTCGCTCTTGTTTTTGAATTTCCTGCAAATGTTATTAAAGAATGCTTTTTTCATCAGAAATTGTTCGAACGTTTGTATCCCTTCTCTGTGAGTACAGCATTAATTCTATTCAAAAATATCGTGAAATAGAATCAATTGGTGTTTGGTAATTAAATAACTGCGGATTTAAATTCAGAAGAGTCATTTTGTTTTTGAATAACGAATACCACAAGATGCATATCTCTATAAACAGACAGAATAATCTCTTATAAAAAATGAAAATAAAAATCAACATTCAAATTTTTTTTAATTAACATTATGGCAAAATTGTGTAGAATTTTAGAAATGATACTTAAAACAAATAAACTTTATAAAGAAACTTATAACCATTCATTCTTTCTTTCCAATCTCGCAGTATTATATCAAGCTCTCCAAACTTTTAAGATAAGTGGATAATCGGCTAACAAAAATTCGGTTAACGTTTCTCCACTTTTAAAGGATTATGGTCGTTAGCTGATCCCTTATTGTTCTGTTACTAAGGTATAAAGTATCATGCTAAGCGCAAAGTGAAGAACATTTTCTTAGCTGAATCGAAAAGAGAAGAAAAAGAGAAAAGATTTGCCGGCACCTTTTACCGAAGTAGCGCTTCCGTCTGATCTTAGTTTAAAGAACAAAGCTTTCAAATTTTTAATGAGTTCCAGGGCTCGTTAAGAGTGAGTTGTTAGACAAATAACAATGTTTCGGGTGCAACAAAAGGGTGAGCAAATTAGTGAGATTTCCTTCCCTTCGCTCACAAGCAGCAGTAACAATATCAATATTTCGAAAACAGACACTCTCCGTTTTATATGTTTATTTCTTTTAGTATTTTATGAATTTTTTTATGGCAGCAGTTAAGAGTTCGCTTCTCTCTTAATAAACGTCGCTGATTGCTAAGGAAAAATCAAGTTAATTTTTTTTTTTGCTACGACAAATGCTTCTCAGGCTCTTTTGTTCGCTGAAAATGTATACATTTTATGATACACTCTAATTGGAAATTTGTTTTAAGTATTTGTGTTAATATTCATAACTTTGTTTCAACATAATTGTTAAGATCGGAATGGATTTAATCAAATGCTGTTTAATATGAATCAGTCAACTATCTTGGGCATCTTGTGGATATATTATAAGAACCTTCATAACCAAACAAAGATTTGGTTGTTTATTGCTCTCATTACAAAACGAGAGATACAGCACAGTATTCAAAACCATGCCAAGTTCTCTCTCTTCGAATCTCTACCACTAAGTATAAATTATCCTACATTGAAATCCCCCCAGAGGGGCACCTCGTTATTGGGGATGAGATGCTTCCGGTATGGTGGTTGGATCTCTCCAACCCGGTGGGTACACTAATAGGTGGCTGTTAGGCTCCTACCATCGACGACAGGACGTACTTCCTTCGCGGAGGGTTGTACCGTGGCCGATTACGGCTATTAGGACTCAACTACAGTTCCCACTAATTGCTGTTCATTCAGTGCTGTTGGTTAATCCGTGTACCTTTGTGGCGGGTCGGAGAGTCTGTTCTATAACTGTCCTACATTGAAGAAAACAGTGCGGAAATATTACCAAGTACTTTTGTTTTCATGAAATCTGTTTTAATCATGTGAGAACATGAAGTTGTTTTTGTTAGGAGGTTTTCATGTCTCCGAAATTTACGGGCAAAAAAATAAAGATTATGGCCACTGGACATTATCAGTAGAATTATTTTTAGCTGCTTTTACTAGTATTGAATTGTTATTATGTATCTTCATTGAAAGCAGATGCGTTTTTAATAGTATGACCTGCTTTTACCAGTATTTCTTTATTATTACATATGATTCTTCACAACAGATGAGTTTTTAAAATGTTGACGTAGAACTATAATATCATAGCTGTTATTTCATATCAAAATCGGTCAAACTCCAAACGAAAGAATAAAAGTTTAAATAAAGAGTTTCAGCGAATAATTTAGGAAAAATAAGATGATATACTGCTGCAACATAATAACAAAGACTTTTTCGTTAAAATAAATTTAATAACAAAGTTTTTGAAACTTTAAAAAGAAATTATAATAAGTTCTCAATTTTGTGATTTCTTCGTCGGATAGTAAGAGTAGTCGGATAGATAGAGATAGTATTTTTCATAAAAGCACACTTAACAACGAAATTTTTTTCAAATACCAAATTATTCTTGCCATCTTTAAAAGATTGCTACCAGTACATTTTAGTTCTATCTAGCTTGAAAACAATAATTGTTTTATTTCAGAATTTAATTTTAACAAAATTAAATCTAATGAAACTATATTGGGAAACCTAGGCGCTTGAAAAACATATTTAATTCACTTTTGGTCGTTATATTGAATATTTTCATCGCGTAATGAAATAAGATTTTGAAATTTTCTTATATTTGTTTCAGAGATGCATTTAACGCTTAATTATTTTCTTTGCTAAATATATATATATATATATATATATATATATATATATATATATATATAGTAATTTTTATTGGTGAAAAATACCTAAATATATATATATAGTAATTTTGATTGATGAAGCATTTAAACCTTACTCAACATCGTTACTGAATAATCACTAGGAAACTGAAATAAGCATAGGCAAGTGGGCAAAAAATATCTTGAGAGAAATATAGATTAAAAATTCAGTAACTATAAGAATTTTGTATTTAATTAGCATTACTTCAAGGCAAGAAAAAAGTGACCCATTAAAAATTTGATAAAGTAACTAAATAATTTTATTTTATTCACTCTCTTTCTGTTCTGTTTATTTGTTTATTCAATGAAACGTTTTTCCAATCGATTTTAAACTAATTTCCCTATAAGCTTGAGATTCGAAACTTTATACATGTGACTATTAACATCAAAAACTCACAATCAAAAATTTCCTGGAAAATCTGTATAGAGTTATAAATCTATAGAAAATTCGGAGAAATTATTACATACCTTTCAGTCTATTTTAAAACATGATATATAAAAAAATATTTTCGTTATTTAACTTTTACTTAAGGTAACTTTAACCACACTTTACCTTATGTTTTTACATTAAAATGACATTTGGATTTTAAAAGTGATTGTGTGTCAATTTCATAACCAGTAATTATTTTTAATTACAATGCTTTTCAGGTATACCTTTTTTATTACATGATCTTAGTTGAATTACGCTTATAAAAGGGCTAATCCATATTTCATTCCATATAATTTATTTGTTGGAACTTGATTACATCATTTGTTAGCCATGTTATTACATGTAAACCATATACATTCAACTTTCGCATTAATCTCTATGCACTTTTCAAAAGCCCTCTACATGGGGATACCTTAATCATACAGACATTCACCCACCCCTTCTGGGTACTTATGGTGTATTATGTTCTTTATCTAGTGTATAAATAGAAGTGATGGCTGGTAATCAATAACAGCTGACGACTTAATATCCTTCCTAATGAAGCTCTGCTTGTATTGGAAATGTTTTCCTTAGAGGTCCATTTATAATGCCATTAGCGTTAGGATATAAGTTTTAATGCGAAAGTAACATAATGAAACTTGTTTCATATTGTGAGAAAATGTATTGTTGGAAAAAGAATGAAAATTACACATAGATCTTGGTTGTAGAACTTTATGAAGCAAATTCGTGAGAACACAAAACCCACCAAGTGGGCAAATCCTGTTTACTTTTAGAGCATATTACAAGCAGAAAAATAATGAATCCCAGCACATCTTGATTGCTATGGCTTAGAGGCAATATATAACATAAAGATCTATTAAGTACATGGATTTGGGTCCAGAAATCCGCCCAAGGCCAAACACCCTTGAGGTATTAAGGACAATTTTGAAACAGTCACCTTTTATTAACACCCAAGTTTTAAAATGAAGAATGTGGTCGCCCAATGATACTATTGTAATTTCAAAAGGTGGCAATATCTAATTAAAACCGTCTGTTTCAGACAAAAAACA
This sequence comes from Argiope argentata, assembly GCA_026289955.1. Classification (NCBI taxonomy): domain Eukaryota; kingdom Metazoa; phylum Arthropoda; class Arachnida; order Araneae; family Araneidae; genus Argiope; species Argiope argentata. The sequence goes on from JAOUZG010009418.1 coordinate 435,963, forward strand.
ATTAGATGACTCGCTTTATCACTTCTAGAATTCGTCAGTAGAGAACATTTATTGAATTAATTTATAAATTGGAACTGAAAATCATTTGTTGAAGCTCTTTACTCTGTAGAAAATAAATTTTGTCGCTCATTTTCCCAGAAAAAGTCTGTGTATTGAATTTTACATCAGAATACGGGAAATAAGTTAGTTTCAAAAAAATTACATTTCAATTATGCTAATCAGTTGTACAATTGGACTGGGATAGCCTGGCCGGTAGGACGTTGGTTTCGCATCTCTTGGACTGCGAATTCAAACCCACCAGCCGAAGACTCCCCTTGTGTGTTGTGTCTGGGGCACGTTAAATCTATTCACAAAATCCCTGTGTAGAGAGTAATATTCTCTGGTTAGTACTGGGTCAGAGATGATCGTTCTCTGTTATAGATTTAAATTACGATCTGTGGATGAATGAATGAAGTCCACCCCGTAAAAAAGGTTTGTGACGTGTGGGAGTTAGAAGTCAGACATCTACCCTCGGGTGATCAGGGGTCCATACACTCAGGAGCTACCCTCGGGGGGCGCCTCGCAATTGGGGATGAGATGCTTCCAGTATGGTAGTTGGATCTTGCCAACCCTGTGAGTACACTAATAGGTGGGGATTAGGCTCCTCCCATCGATGACGGGACATACTTCTTTCGAGGAGGGTTGTACCGTGAACAGTGTTGGCCATTAGGACTCAATCACAATTCCCGCTAATTGCTGTTGCAGAGTTGCGGTCATCAGTGCTTATGGTTAGTCTTGGGGGGTCAGAGAGTCTGTTCTTACATCAGAAGCTACTGCACCCCTCCTTTTGTTGTAAAGAGGAAAGCGATAACAACAGTTGTACAATTCTACAGGAAAATTTTTGTTCACCCAAAAAATAGTTTTTACTCTCACGTATGCAAAGAGAAATTAACTGTAATTGTCAAAAAATTTCCCCTCGAGATTTTGATGAATCTTCATATTTCAAACTTCTTTTGAGTCTGTTTCTGAACAAATTTATTTAAAAACTTTGTGAATTATTAATGGAATAAATAGATGCAACTTGTACACTTTTTGTGATTTTTAAGCCAAATTTTAAATAGAATTCATTAAGAGAAAGTCGGTCTATTTCACTACAAATAAAATCGTGGGACAGTGAAAATTACAAAAGATAAATTACAGGAATCAGTTAAAATTTCATTCGATATAAAAATCGTGAGTAATATTCTTTTCAAAAGACATATAAAATTCTTAAATATTGCTTGGAATCAAATTTGTAAAGTTATGCTTAATTGTTTGCAGCTATATTCTCTATTTTTCGTTGCATTTCTTTCTGATTTTGCATAAATGTATGTATATAACTAGTTTGTCAGTATATTCCGAAATTTCTTGAAATCAAGGCTAAATATTATATTAAAAGCATTGCAGTTATATTCTATTACGTAAACATTATTTCTTTTCTTTCTGGCGTTTTCTAAAGAAAAGAAAGAATTAAAAGCTCAAGTCGGGTTATTCACATTCAGTATTTACCGAGATCAGCAAACTGCTTCAAAGACCTTTTCAATACTTTAAACCACCCCTCTAGGATTACCCATAATCCCCAGTTCCCACCTAATTGAATTCTATATTAAGAGGGTCTTTGTTTCTCCTCTCCTATGCTCTCACTGTAACCGTGCTTGCAGTTTGTTTGTTCTAAGGTCTGAATTGATGCCATTTTTTATTGCATAATGTTCTTTCTTGTTTCTTTTTGCAAGTACTTTTCTTCGTTATAATGACACAGATACCATTACAGCGATATTGAATTTTTAATTAAATTTTGGAGTAAGTTAAGTAAATGATTTTTTTAAACCTAAAAGCTAATATCCTATCCTTAGTTTATTTAGAAATTACTTTTTTATGATATTTTTTTCTATTCATTTCGTACAGCGCTGAATGTCTTGTTAGGCCAGGAATAAAAGAGGTTAGCTTTGAAAAACGAGGAGTAAGCTGCTTAAAATTTCATAAAGTAAATATTTAATCTATTTAAAATATTAATATGCCTTAATGAAATATTTTTAAGGGTTAAAATTTGGAGATTATTCTTTTCCTCTTAGTAGATTTCAAAACGGTATTTTTTAAAAGGAAATTATCTTTTCTTTGTCTTTTTAAAAAACTGACAAATAATTTGCTTCCTAGTTTGACAAACTTAAATTACAAATATTAAAGATATGAAATGTAAATTCTTTTTATGTGGCTTATCTCAAAAAAATAGTCAATAATTATTAATAATGTTACAAAATTTATTAAATACTTGTTTTTATTTATTACAAGGGATGTTTATAATTTTATTTATGCGATGGAGTCAAGTTTTCTTTGCAAATGCACTTTAAAAGGTGAGTTGAAAATTTACTTTTGAAAAATCATCAAAAGATTATAAAATCGTGGCACATCAAAAGCCAAACAGCAGGAAGATGTTAAATCGCTTAGGCATTTTTTATTGTAAGACAATAGTGATATTTTATAAATTGATTCACTTATATTTCTAGAACCAATTTCGGATAGTTAACATGTTAATGATCATAATCAATGTTAAATTTAGCAAAACAATATATCTAACGCGTGATTGTTTGTATAGTTAAATATTTCAGTAAATAAAATAAGAATTAAAAATATTTCCATTGCAATAAAATATTCAAAATATTGCAGTGACTGCTTAATTAATGCAAAAAGTAACCAAAATATTCCATCATTTGCACAATAAAAATAAAAAATCTAAGAGAATCTAAGTTGAAAGTGAAATAAAAAATAGAGATAATTTTATTTAGAAGAATTTTTTTATTGTTAGATGGTTATTTGTAAAAGCTAATAAAAATGTTTATAGAATGTTATTAAAATATCATCTTATTGACTTATTATCAATTCTTATATATTTTTTTTATCATGTCAGAACATGTTTTTGGAATGAGGTGTCAACAAAAATCCATAGGTGAAAAATAAAATTTTATTACCTGCAAATCTCATCTCTCCCGCGATCTCAAAAAATCAGCTTTTAATAACGCGTTACCTTTACAAAAGCTCTGATTAAAAAAAATAAGTGAATGACTACAGCAAATAAAACCAAGAAAAATATCATTTTTAGCACGTGATTATATGAAATGAAATAAATTGGAAATGTTATATTTTTTTAAACAATAAATGCGAGACAAAGTTTTTATGATCGTTTGCAATACTAAAGTGACTCATTCAATGAAGCAATTAAAATGAAAAAATATATATATAATTTAACTTTCACGAGCACTTGGTGTTTGGCCGTTCAAGAAATGTTCTGACATGATACATTGAAATATCCTTGGCAGATTACATTTTAATCTTTTTTTTTTAATTTTTAAGACATTATACAACGAATTCATAAAATTTTCGCATTGCTAGGAAAATTCCGCCAAAATGACGCATACTTTTATCTATTACCTTATGCAAATTTTCAAATAACTTAACATCTTTCTCAAACCAAGATATGGGTATGATTGGCAGAAATTTGACTTTAAAGCATGTGTATGAAATGTTCTAAGCCTCCTACTTCCAACACCATTTTGTAGATTTGTCTGGTGCGTTTTACATCCTCTCGGTTGACATCTGATTAACTTCACGTCATGGAGTAGATCTCATGCGTTTCATCTCACTACCTTTGAAAATTTGTCCTCTTTGTTTATTATCTCGTGGAAAGGAATGAAAATGGGAGTTTCAATTTTCAATGTAAAGTGTTGTACTAATTTATGAATGAAATATTCAGGATTGTAAATAAACATAAAATTATGAAATTATCTCATGGAATTGAGAAATTATATAAAACTTAAACTGGTTATTTGATTTGTTAATCCTTTCATGGGCCATTTATTCCCCAATTGAATTTCTCAAGGTTCTTAAATTTTATTAATAATTAGAAAGTAGTATTTAAGGAAATAATTTATTTTGCTGAACTTTTACACTTAAATCTCAGTGATAAGAATTATATTTTTATATATGTTTTAAAATTTTAGATTGTTATAATTTTCTGCAAATGGTCAATATTTTCCCCCATCATAGTACATTTGTGGGTACTTTTCCGTTAGTCAGGTGCCTGCAAAAAATCGCCAAATAATGTAGAATTCCGTCAAATTTCTTTGGTGACTTTTCGCTGGTGCCCGGCTGACGGAAAAGTACTCATTTTTGACTGGTTATCTTAAATATGATATATATTGGCGAAGTAAATTTACTGCATATCATCAGAATTTAAATAATGTGAAACATATACAGGACGTCAATATGCATTATGGTCCAAGTGGCACAACATACTATTTATCTGGTCTTATTAATTTTTCTAGATGCATGCGAAAAGTTGTGACAACGATTCCCGAGGGGATCTTGTATTGCATTTCCTGTATAATAAATTAAATTTATTCTTTCAGATACAAATAATTTTGCACTTTGTAAATATGTAACTACGTTCTGGATAAAATATTTGGAAAAAACTCCAAAATAATTTTAAAATTTTTTTCTTTAAAAAGATTTAAAAAACATCTATGAAACCAAAATATAGCAGTTAAGTGTTAAGTTTTTTAAAAAAAATTTAAAAAAATTTTAATTGCCTAAATACAGGTATAAAGCGAAAATCTTCTAATTTAGAAGTTTATCAAAAATTTTACTTAACATTTTGTAAAAAGCTTATTAGCACTTATCTAATTTCTGAACTAAAAAAATAAATTTTATTTCCTTCCATTCTCTAAATATTGGTGTTTAAAACATGAAATTAACAATGAATTTAACAACATGAAATTAACAATTTTTTATACATTGTGAAGAACTTAAAACCACTGTAAAATATTTCAAGATAAATATTTGCATAACATGAATATTACTATTCTCTAGTTCGGGAACTGCAGATTATTGTATATCGAAAAATTATATGCAAAATATGAACAAAAACATATACATAATATTTTAATTTATGAAGCCTTTGTAAGAAAATTTTACCTAAGATTATACCTTGAGATTATAGCATTTAAATATATAAAAGAGCATTAAAACATATGTAAATGCAAATATAAAAATCGGCCCCGGCATCCTGGTTCGGGCATGGTTGTTCTTTTGTGTTCTATATGTAACATGTGTGAATGCCCCCCCTCCTGTAAAAAGGGGTTATTCAAGTAAATGTGTGATGAGCGAGTATCTAAGTCATACTTTTGGCCCTAGTTGACGATACCTCAAACAAGATACGCTTATTTCGACTTAAAATCGCTGGATCATCAGCTAGCTTGTTCAATGCAAGGGGTGTTGGAAACAACAATAAAAATCGGTGTAACTACCCCCAAAATGACTTGGAAACAAAATTTAAATGGTTTAATAAAGAAACATGTTCAAAATTAAGAATATTAAATTAAAAAAAACATTTATAATTCTTTAAAATCTACGTAGTCGCTACTTATCTATTATGTTTGATGAAATAAGGATTTTGCAAACGTTTCATATTTTTAATTGTAAAATCACTCAAATTACACGAGTGCTTTTGTAGTTCTTTCAAAAATAGTTCTGAAAGAGCATAATCAAAGCCTAATCACCTATTTCCAAAACATCACCCTCTTAACACCCCTCCCCCCAATACTTTAACCTTTTGACTTATGATGACTGTCTTTACCCTCGGTTATAAATAATTTTATAAATGAGATACGTTTGAAGTATTTAATGAATGAATAATTAGAGGCAACACAAATCTAAATTAAACTAATCTATTGAAGATGCTCGCTTTCATCAACAATATCTGCCAAAAGGAACTTTCAATGCCACACTATAGCTGATTATTAGATAAACAACAACAGATTCCGTGCTGTAATAATTCCAACGTCAAGTCTGTGTCTTCCCATTAGCATAACAATGACGCTCATTTTGGGGCTAAATTAAGAAACTTGGCTTCGTTCGAGCAAATGGTTTTATTAAAAACCAAAATGCAGCATTCAAGACTTTCCTTACACGTGATTCAGGCTTAATTAAATCTGCCTTTTGTACTTCTAATTAAAGTCTCAAGGTAAGTGGGAATTTCATTGAAATGGAGGAAGATCGCCGCTCGGGAAGCTGCTTTCATTAAAAACGCTCCGTCTGTCGGGAGCGCTGTAGTTTAATTATTGTAGTAAAGAGAGGCTTATCTAATTTCCCTAATATTTCTTTTTATCTCAACATTAATTTTTGTCTTTTAATATTTTTGGAGAAATAATTTTTAATCAAACTTCTTTGTCCTTCTGGAATAAGCACCGATATGAATCGGAATCCTTTTTAGCAAAAAGTTATTTTCCTAGAGTAGGAATTCTTCTTAGTTGAATACGCAGAAATAACTATCAAAATATGATGGAATATATAATAGTTTTTCAAATCTAATATCGATGTTTTGTTTAATTGGTTAATAGCCTTTTGTAAGTTTTATTCATGTAAAAGTACGCTAATCAAGTCATCAAATAATGAAAATTATCTCTTTTTCTTATAATTAATAACCTATACGTATACAAAACCTACATAATAACATCACTGAAATCCTACGGGATAAATAATTCATTTTAAAATCGGTACAGTTTTATATTTAAATGTTCCGTACTTATTTTAATTTATTTGTATTTTTTCAACATATTCAGCAAGGAGATCGTCAGTTTATTACAGGTTGAAGATTTTGTGTAAATTTCACCGAAAATTTATCATGAGGTATATGGCACTCGTTATATGATATCATAGATCGAATTTTTCGTACTGATGTGGTACGTTAATTTGAAGAAAAGAGAGCTAACTCTCATGTCTTCTCGTCATCTCACCATGGCTCTGAGTTAAGAATTTTGCTCCGAAATCCAGGGAGAGCTAAGGTAAAACAAACCTCACTTAAATCTTTCATAAAACTTTATTCCCAAATCCATGTATGCAATTGTATCCGTAATTGTATGCAGGTTTTGATTAGTTACAATAAGAAAAATTAAAATATTCAGGATGTTTTTGTATTATAATTTCTTAACCTTATATTACACTTGTATTAAATTATAATTTGTCATTTTATAAACTAATCTATATTCAGTATTCTATTTAATTAAGGGATTTTTTAACAATTACAAGTGGTTGAATTAAAACAACTTTCATTGGTAAAGGCGTCATTAAGGCATGCACGAATATAAATTAACACTAATTCCAAAACTAAGACAGCTAGATAGATGAAATTCGGCACACAAATTGAAAATATACATTTCATATACCTGTCAAAATTTGAATGAAATCCACGTATGTCGTCTGCACTTTTAGTAAGCGTGATAACTCAAAAATTTAGTATGAGATTTTTTAAATTATAAGTAGAATTTTGTGCCAAATTTTTGCTTCAATCGGTTAAAAAAACGTGTCTAAAACACATTCATTTTTTTTCATACTTTTAATCAAATGTCGAGGATAAATCGCCAAGTAACTATCTAAGAATGACAATAAATTCAGCAATGATGGTAAATTGACGCCAAAAGTTAATATTTCCTAACTATTGTGAGCCAATATCACGCAACGCCTTCTCTGGCCTGACGAGTTTATTAGAGAATATACGAGAAAGTCATGGGCGACCACTCTCACTGGTTTTACGACTGAAAAAGAATTAAAATTTCTTAATGATGCGCATAACAATGTCATATCACAAGAAGTCTTTTAGCCATATCGTGCACATCCAGATGCAGGAATAATTACTTTCTAAAGAAGAGATTGTATCTACACAATTACATTTCCCAACTGTGCATCTTTAAAGAGAAAAAAAAAATCGCACAAAGAAATTTTCTTTCTGCAGCACACGCATTGACAAAGTCCCTCTGCAAAATCCGACGTCCTGCAATTCTCTGGGGGCTCCATCATTCAACTCATTAATCAAGAAACTTTTCTTCCCATTAATCATTGCATGTGACAAAGTTTCGGACCGCTTCTAATCTGAACGCTGAAACGAAAGCAGTTTTCGGATTAAGGAATGAATGTCATTTAGGTAATGAGTAATTGCATTGGTGGATCATATCTTGGGAAAGATTTCGACTACGATTGAATATTTGCTTTTAAAAATATTTCAAGAAATGGCTGAAAGTTTGGGCAGGTAAATGCTTCAAGGAGACATTTTTGACATTTTTCCAGCAGCCAATTTGGAAATGACATCTTGGTCACTTTGCTAGTTAATAAATTAAAAAAGTTTTGATGAGATGGTATTTAGGAAATGTCAAAAAATAATTAATGTGTCTAACATTTGGTGACATTTCTCTGCGAATTTATCGTTTAAGTAATTTCTTCTTTTTACCGTTATCTAATTAAAACGAATTTTCTAAAATTCATTTTAGCAATACCAGCTTTTGTGAAACTTCTTCATTCACCACCATTTTTTTCCGAAAAAACTGCATCGTAATATTAATACACATAGATATAAAATTGTTCTTTTTGTCTTTAAATATGAGCTCATAAAAAATATATCAATTGAAAAATTAGTAAATGAAAAGAAATATTGAAAATATTTGGAAATTGGACTATTTTGAAAATTTTATTAAATTCCCTCAAGTCAATATAATCTTTCTTTTATGCCTTTTTTTCATTCAATTTCTACTATTAGCTCACAATCTCCATGTAATGCTCAATCGTTAATAAAATACTTTTTATTTATCCACTCAAATTCAATTTTTTAAAAAACTTATAGTAGATGACACTTGATGCTAATACAGTTTTTTTAATATTAATTCCTTAATTAAATTAAATTATTAATATTTAAAATATAATTTTGATATTTTGCAATAAAAATTGAAATAAACCAACCAGTAGCCTAATTGCTAAAATACAAGGATTTCTTTATTTTTCCACGTTAAGGTGAAGAATGCGAGTTCATTTCTTGCGAAAATCAATAATTATGTGTTAAAATGTTTCTATTAATTGTAATTAAAGTAACAAAAATTGAACAAAAAATTGTTGACCTGAGTAATAATTGACTTAATTTTTTTTATTTTACTTACTGAGTTAGAAAAAATATTGAGAAAAAATATTTTTATAATCCTGAAATATATGTATAATATATGGATTTTAATTCGGATCGCAATCTAAGTAATTACAAAGCTTTGGCAAATTCCAAAAACTGTTTGTTAATTTATCCTTTAATGAGTTTTGTGCTAGTTCACATAAATAGAACTAACTGTATATATTCCCCAATCAATTTGACCGCAATAATAAACGTAAGCATCCTTCCAATCTTTTAAGATAGCGAATTTTATCACTGATCACAGGTTCAAATTTTATAACCCAGATCATGGCAGGATGTTTGAAGTATATTGACTGGTTAGGTTTTTGAATGAAACAATGTTATAGTCTGAATAAATTTAAAAAACAATGTAATCCGTTTTCAAGAATTAGTTTATTACTGATTCTTTGTTAATTGATGATGCTTTTCGTTTCATAACAAGATTCAATAATTAAAAAACATATTTTTAAAATATTTTTGTTTCATATCGTAATGAATTTATCAATTAGTAAAATTATCTAATATTTTATCTCAAAACAGGACACATGATCTTGCATACAGCCTCTACTACTAGCCACTAACTCAATATTTTGATATATTTCAAAGAAATATTATATATTAATAAAGATATACATATATTGCCTTCTGATATTTTTATTTTGTATTTTCAAAGGAAAACGCACTCGTATATTTTAATTTCTTTACCGAATTTAAATTACTTTTAAATGTTAGAAAAAAACTGAAAAGAAGTAGTAATTGGTACCAATTTAAATTTTATACCATTATCCTTCAATTTATTCCCTCAAATTTGCGAACTTAAATCGTTCTATGGAGATTTAAATTAATTAAAACAATATTTAATTTATTATTGTTACAAATTTTTAAGTATGTAAAAATTTTAAATAAAATCTATTTCCTATTTACTGATTTCAAATATAGCAAACATATTTTATCTCAAAACAGAATAAATGATCTTGCATAACAACCTCTACTAATAGCGAAACACTCGCTTTTGAACACTCAATCGTATTTTATTTCTGAAATTCATATTAAATTCATTCGTTTAAAAACGCACCACTAAAATTCCAAAAGATAAATAATAAAAAGGAAGTAAGAATCTATATAAACTTAGCAACTACTTCACACTGCATATTCGACTTCTTACATTTCCATCTTCATTTAAGGGTAGCTCTGTAAAAATTTTAAATTCACAATCTTTAAATCTCTTCAGGTTCTCGGTTCTAGCATAAAATACAGTAACTCCTGTTATCTAAAATTGTATCTAAAAACGAACCGTTAGCGTGTGAGCATAAGATTTCTCGAAATGTTAGTATTTGAACAGCACTCTTCAATTTTCATGTGTGAAAGTGAATTTCCTGGTTCACATTAAGTATGTATTCAAGGTAATGTACTTCTTATTTTCTCTATATTTGCATGTACGTAGACGTGAAAAGGGGATAGTAAGGATTTTAAAAATTCTAATATCGACGTTTTGCCAAGTTTCCATTATTTTACATCTGTCAGAGACAGATAAAAACATTTTCTCTAGAAATGATATTTATGTATATGTGAAAAAATTCTATTTACAACATTCCAATTCAATGAAATTCAATGCTTGTTATAATGTTAAATCATAACCCATTTACTGAGTCTTTCAGATAACTGTTATTTTCTAGGGTTTTAAAAGCAAGAAGCATTTAAAATTTTTGTTTTACTAAATAAACACAGGACAGAAAATATCTAAAAGATAAAAAAATAATTAGAATACCTAATTAGCAACAGGAAAAATTGTTTTAATATCTTTTTCTGTTTTGTTTCCGATTTTTTTTTAAAAAAAGAGGAAATGGTTTTTTCAAAATTTGCTTGCCTCTTTTGAAATAAAATATTTTTCCTCTTCCACGACGTAAATTTTAGATCTTGCAGGAAGACGTAAATATCACAAATGCTTAGAATTTTATTTTGTATTCTAGAAAAGAAAATGGGAACTCGTGTATTAGCAAGAACTTATACGGGTCATTTAAGAGTAATGGTAAGGAAAGTTCGTCTTCGGTGTTTTTTTTGGTGGAGGGGATGGAAACCAGGGGACGATTAATCGCTGACACGCTGTTAGTACATAGGACCAATTAATCATGCATGAATTTTGAATGCATTTTTCATTCCCCACTATTAGCTAACACTCTTTATATATATATATATATATATATATATA
>JAOUZG010009418.1:468174-496268 GCA_026289955.1 Argiope argentata
ATATATATATATATATATATATATATATATATATATATATATATATTGTATTAGTTATAATTTTCATTCGTTAATAAAATACTTTGTGTTCATCCACTCAAGTTCAAGTAAATTTAAACTTGTAGGGAAAGACAATTAATGTTAATACAATTTTTTCAAATATTGATTTTTATTAATTAAAAACTTTCTCGCCAAAAATCTTCATTTCCCCACCACCAAATTAATAAAGAATTCAGTTTTTTCACCACGCTAATGAGGTTAGGTTAACTTGTTTTCGGTCGATTATTTCAAAAGATTATTGTATTGTCTTAATTTTTGATGCATTTAAATTTAAGCATGGTTAATTAATCGTTTTTTTTTAAATTCATTTTGATGTTCTTTAGAATTAAAATAATAGAGAATAAAGAAAATTAAAAATTTCTAATCTGTATTGCGTTGCTACAATTGGTGTTGAAAATTCAACAATAGTTCAATTTTTTTTTATCAATTATCTATTGTAATTGTAATTTATTAGGCCGGCATAGCCTGGTTGGCGAAGGGCATTGCATTCGCATTCCTTTGGCTGTGAGTTAGAACACGCCAGCTGAAGACTCTCCATGTCTGATGGATGTTACAACATCTATCATGGTCACCAAGTCCTCCATGTCGGGAATAATACCCTTCCACTGTAAAGCGAACATGAGAAAAACAACAATTGTAATGATTTAATAAAAAGCAACTAACAAGTTTCTTTTTGACCCAAGAAAAATTGTTTGAGAATTTAAAAAATTGTCTATATCACTTGTTTTTAACCGCTTCAAAAAAATTAGTAATGAGCTGTAATTTTAATCACCAAAATAAAAGAGAAAGATCTTTTGTAAAAGACGCTGCACTTTACTGTACTGCTTAGTACTTAATCCTTAATAATCATAAGTAAAATTGATTTTTAACAAAAAAATGAAGGAATAATTCTCAAAATACAGACTACTTGATCAAAAGAGAAAAAAATATCAATAAAATCGATTCAATTTTTTTTAAACTTTACACACTTTGCAAGAAAAAAAACTTCAACGCGTCTTTCTTCTCCAACAATTCCAACTGTTCGTCTTGCGCTTCGAATCTCGGTCTCCGACGCAAAACAAGCAATCGGTTAAATCTGCGCCTGCCTAAAAGCATATCTTAAAGCGGAGCGATTGCGTGCACCCGCAAAATACCTCAAAACATTAATCTTCGGGCAGCCCCCCTCCAACATTCGGTCTTCTGTGGACATCGGAGAGAGTTTTCTTCGCTCGCGTCTCATTAATTTTGCATCACGGATTATATACTTTTTACTTTTTTCCTCCGATCTCAAATATTCGTGTCTCAACCCGGTAATTACTCAAGTTTTTGACAGCGTGTTTAGATTTAAAAGTTAGTTCGGTCCAATACCGCAGTTTGCTTAAAGGGGAGAATTTTTGCCCTGATTTATTTTTCGGGGATTTTTTTTGTTGTTAAATTTGATTAATAATATTTAGGTTGTGAGATTACAGTGATTAAAGGTTTATCACTGATGTAATGCATTGATTATGCCATCGATTAAATTTAATCAGATAATTTTGTGTTAGTTTTATTTAGATAATTCGTAACGAGATATTGGCGATTATTTGGCGCAGTTACACCTGAACTGTATATTTGAGCTTTCAAAGAAATACTTTTTAAATGATTAATTGGTTGACAATTTTTGTACCGGAAACTAAATTGTTTCTATTTCACTCTGGGCTGTTTTTTTAAAAATCATATGTTTACCTAGCGAAAAAGGAAGTACTGAAACTTGCATCTATGATGGATACTTTTATAATTATATGTTAAACGTCAAATGCAGCATGGCAGATGAATTTTTGCATTCATTACGCCTATTACAGAAACAAAATTAAATAAAAGCATGTACTTACATATTGAAAAATGAAATGTTTAGTATGTTTGTATTCATCAAACCCTTTATTAACCTGTTAACCGGGTAATAAACTTACATTTAATTCTTTTTGCATTGAAATATTACGTCATATCTAGTTCACAAGTTAAAAGCTGGTTATTATAAAATTTTAAAAAATTCGAATTTTATTTAATGTAGAGAAGATATATATAACAAGCAACGTCTGGAAAAGGTTTTTTTATCTCCTAAATATACAGAATCAAATTTAAGAAGCTAATATTAATTCCTACCATCTGTAATATTTAACCTGGAATAAATATTTATAGTTTGATTAATTTATTGCAAAACTCATTTTTTTGCACACAAGCAAATAATTATTCAAAATTAAAATAAATGAAAAGTGAAGTATTCAGCAACCCTATTACCTAAAAATTTTAGATTGAAGTATTCTGAAAATATTTCTGTTAAAATATATTAAAAGAAATCCAAAACTGAAAGCAAGACGTCAAATGAAATAAATTTTCAGTTATAAAGAAAATATAGTTAATTGTTTGAAAACTCAGGTTCCTTCCTAAATTATAATAAACCATTAAATCTTTTTAACGAATAATTTTTGAATGCTGAAAAAACTATTACGCGCTTTGTTGTTTATTTAGTTTTTAAATAAGTCTTTCCATTTTTTTAAATTTATATTCTACTAACCGATAATCCAGCATTGTTCAGGATTTAAATTTTCCATAGGCACTCTCCTTCCCCGATTATTTTTCTATAAATATAGAAATTAAATATCTCAATAAACATAAATGTTCTTTGGAATTAAATATTTCCAATCTCGTCATTAAGAGACTTTTTAAAAAATTCAAGTATTTGTACTTTTGCAATATTTGTACTTAGGATTGTACTTTTGTGTTATAGCAAGGACATTGTAATGTAATGTCAGGTGATTGTCATGCTGGGAGTTCGATAGACTCGACATTATTTTTTCTTCATTGGTGAAAAGTGAAAATGTGATACTTTATCAATTCTAAAGGCCCCTTTTCAGCTCTATTAATTAAACAAATGCTCGAAATTTGCCCGCAAAGATTTCGGATTCTATTAAGGATTGCACATAGAATTGGAATTACATTTTCGGTTATTTTAAAGCATAAAATTACCTTTTATTATGATTACTAACGTTAGATTAGTATTCATTTCTTGCCGTATTTGTAATTGGACGACTATTAACTGAAATTTTCAATTTCGACGTTTGCCGCAAATTCTGATTTCTTTCTCATCTACAGTTTTCTCACTATTTTTCTTATATGCCTTCCTATCAGTATCTGTTCAATTCCTTCTATTTTAATCTCTCTTTTCAAATCTTTTGAAACTTTGCATCAAATTTCTTATCAATTGTTGCCGTGTTTTGTTAGGTAGAAACTGAAATATTTACTTTCGGCATTCATCAAATCTGCGTTCTCGCTCTTCTACAGTTCCTCGCCGTCTTTTATATGTCTTTCTATCTGCAGCTGTCAGATTCTTTGTTTTATTATTCCTTTTCATGTAATGTGGAGTCTTGCAAATTTGTTTAGAGGTTTGATTTAAAATTTCAATCTTTTTATTATGTATAGAGGTACAACGTGATATAAAAATAGATGAATAAAACACTGAGATTAGTTTTATTTCATTTTATCCTATTGTAAATATAAAATCAAAAAATTAAACTTAATTAAAAAAATTAAAATTAATTAAATTTTGCTAAAATATACAAGGTTCGACATAAAACATCAAAAGCCAAGGTGCAACTTAATACAAAACTAAAGGAAAGTATAGTATATGATTTTGTGTGATAATTATGAAATAAAACTGCATATCATACAACATGAATAATAATAATGAGTATATTCTTGTAATCTTTTTAAATAAAAAAGTGATACTTCAGAAAGGATTTTTTAAAACATCACTAAAATCAGAAACGTTGAGCAGTAAATTATATTTATTAGTAGTAAAGTTTTCGAGTTTTAATAATATCGACTAATGCAATAATTAATAATTTTTTTTATAAAAAGTTCGTCAAAAAAGAATATAAAAGATATAAATTAAGGAGGAATAATTTGAAAATATATAAAAATGTCGGAATTTATTACTTAATATTAAATAGCAAAATTATTCCAATTTTAGAATAACTTTTGTGGAATCGGCTGTCATTTTTTCTAATCCACTGTCGCTACAAATTTGGTTTTCTTACATCAAACTTAGTTCACATAATGGCAATTATATCCAGTTAGATATATTTTTATTACAGATTATTTTTATCTTCATTATTTCTTTTAAATATTTATACTGCTCCATTCATTTTAATCATTTTAATATTAATGATAACGATATGAGAGTTTCTGTCTAAAAAATGAACATTTTTTTATTGCAGATCTACACCGACTGGGCCAATCACTATTTGGACAGAGGACGCTATAAGCGTAATATACAAGATCTGCAGGTTGATGTCTGTGATGGAGTCCTCTTAGCTGACGTCATAGAAGCCGTTAGTAAGTAGCAGTTGATAATTCCATAATGTATTCCTTGCATGAGAACAACACTTTAACACAGAAAATTCAGTTATGTATAAGAAAATTCATATATTTTTATTTTTTATGTTATATTATTAATTCACAAAATTACAGTATTTTGCTTAAAATACGTAACATTCAGACAAAAATATATTGGCATCGTGCATAGAAATTCTTCAATGACATTAGGATGCAAATGTAGCTTTATTCCATTTTCAACCTGGATTGTCATTTGGATGATTGTATATGTAAAATTCCATATAATTCCAGTAAAAAGCAAAGAATTAAGGTTACTTTTTCAAAGAATTAGTTAGTATTTAGTCCTTCATATTTATTGAATGTTTTGATATTAAAAATAAGGCTCAATTTGTATTTCATTTTTGAATTTCTAGAAATCAATTTTATTTATTCAGCAAATACAAGCATTCTATATAAAAATGTCGTTAAACTATATCTTCAGTTAATGAAAATTGTCACAGCATAAAAATAGTAGTGTTAAGTTACAAAGTTAATTTTCTGAAAAATTGAAAATAGAATTTCTTCTATTGTACATAATCGTGTCTGTTGTTTGTCTTTCATTTTACAAAACGTGTTAACGTAAATATTTTAGACCCAGAACTCAGTTAGAAATCAGAATTAGAAAGGTTTTGACTCGGTTAGAAATACGTAAATTTTT
Organism: Argiope argentata; assembly: GCA_026289955.1. Classification (NCBI taxonomy): domain Eukaryota; kingdom Metazoa; phylum Arthropoda; class Arachnida; order Araneae; family Araneidae; genus Argiope; species Argiope argentata. The sequence continues at coordinate 473,285 of JAOUZG010009418.1, forward strand.
TAAAACTCAGATAAAACATTAAATATTCAATTCCCAATGATAAAACTGTAATAACTGTACCGAAATGAAACATTAGTAATGTATATTAATTATATACATAAAAAAATAAACATACAAGAATTAGTTATTTTTCCAGCAAAAAAAAAGTGTTTGCACCGTTTTTAAATAATTCACAACATTTTCAAGTGTATAAATTTCTTCTAATTAGCATACTTCAAAAGTAAAACGTTCTTATTACATAATTTGCAACTTAATACATTACCATTGAAAAATGCATTTCAGAAGTTAAAGGGGAAAAAACAGTTAAAATGCCACTTAGAAACTACAATTACTTAGCTTAATTGTCTTAATATTAGAAAGAACTTGTTTATTTTTAAGACATAGATACTCTTCTTAGAAAAAAGATAGGCAAAAAAATGAAATACTCGTCCTTTCTCTCTATTCCTTTCGAGGTTATCAGCATGAAAAGAAAACTCGGAAACAATTCCAGAAACTCCATTACGTTCCTCGCCGTTGCTTTTTGCGCGAACTGAGAAAGTAAAAGGTTTTCAAATTTCTGGAAGTAGCGGAGAAATGCTTTCTTCCCTCTTTCTCGTTGCAGTTAGCTAAAGCGAGAGCCCCTTTTTTTGTAGAATGAGAATGAAATTCTGTCTAAAGTGCATTTCCTAAATTGTCGAAATAAAAAAGAAAGAATCAACAATATGGGTTCTTTAAATTTCGGACATCAGAGCTTTGCAGTATGAAGATATTTTTCTCGATTTTATTTAATTTTCTCTAGAAATATCACTCAAGCGAACGAAATTGAATTAATTTCAGAACTCAGTATATAAATCTGATATTTATTTATATTTCGGAAGTTAGAATGATGGTATTTTTTAGAGCAAAGTGTACATTAAACCAGAAGGAGAGCTCGCCCCAAATCTTTCTCGCAACACTTTAATAAAGTTATTCCACTGAACTTCTTGCTTGGTATTAGTGTAAATTAAATGCGAAATGTGAACCTCTGGCGTAAATAGAGCATTTTGGAAAATTCTATCATATACTCCTTGGCGAGATATTTGGCGATTAATTCCTGGCATGTAGCTAATTTTCGGAAATTGATTCGGTGTTTTAAGCATGTGTTTCCCAAACTATTGATACAAAAATTGGATACAGAACTACATCCTTAATTATGAAATCACATACTTAATTTGATAAATATAAGTCATTGCATCTTTATCATGTTTACATGTTTCTGAAAGTATAGACCTACAGACAGTCAATTCTTCTTTGGATATTGTTCAAAATTTGAAAAGTGTTCCGACTATAGGTTTGAATTTTGTTTTACGATTTTATCGACCTAGCGTTATTCGTTTTGTAGCTATCGCCTTCAATTATATTCGAATAGCTGGGCGGGCTTCCTCTGACGGATTTTGCTCCAAATTTGATAGAAATCTAAAAATTTGGTATAAATACCGTGCACCAAATTACATCCGTCTACATAAGAGATTTTGGGTTATCTTTGTCTCAGACAGACAGACATTTCCCAAAAATGTGTTCTAACTCAGAGTAGTCTAAAATGTGGAGATTCGTCAAAATCTTCTTCTAAATTACATATAAGAGGATGAAAAAATAATTATTGAACATAAGAATACAGAGTAGGTGATAATCATTTTAATAAATATCGATTCATTTTTGCATTAAATAAATTTACATTTGGGTGTATTATAAAAATTCTAAAATGAGGTATCCATTTAGTCGCTCGTCTCATTCTAATTAAGTACATAATTACGATATTTTTTCCATACCGGGCTAAAATAACTTTACAAAAATAATAAAGATTAAAATGAAATCTACTCTGTATGTTTCAATGTATCATGTCAGAACATTATTTCTTGAATGGCCAAGCACCACGTGCTCGTGCGAGTTAAATTATATTTTTATTCATTTTAATTGTTTCATTGAATGAATCGCTTTAGTATTTAGTGTAAACGATCCAAAAACACTTTGTCTCGCATTTATTGTTTATGAAAAATATCCCATTTCCAATTTATTTCATTTCATATAATCACGTGCTCAAAATGACATTTTTCTGGATTTTATTTTCGGTAGCCATTAACTCATTTTTTAATCGGAGCTTTTGTAAATGTAATCACTTTATTAAAGCTGGTTTTTTGAGACGCTCGTGCAGATAATAAAATTTCAATTTTTCGCTTGCGGATTTCTGTTAAGCCACAAGCCTCATTCCCAAATCAATATCATATTCTGGCATAGCAAAAAATGAATCTCAACCCCGCTTTAATGCGAATTATTAAAATACTCTAGTAAACCAGTTTAATGTATAAAATATAATATAAGTTGCATAATTGGATATTTACTATTTATAACTTTAATCCGTGGTGGTTTGCTTTTATCAGTTTTTCTTGTTGAGTTGAATTAGATTAACTATATTTAACAACTTTTCAAAGAATACCAAATAAGAATATTTAAATGTGAGAACTACTTAAGTACCTCTGGCTAATTAAAAAATATTTTGATTAATCTGTTTTGTTTTTAACAATTAATCGCTTAGATGAAATAAATGCCAATTTTTTTCCTAATTTTGATGTATAAATTTTTTAATAATTCGAAAATCATTGAGAGCTATTCCAATTTCAAAATTCTTCACTTTGGCCTAATATAAAATTTTTTACCTTATGTGCATTAGTCCAAATGTTATTCAGATTTATACTTTTGTATGCAGGGAACTTATTGCGTTAATTTGACGTTCTTTTTTATTTGTAAAATATTACCATTTTTTAATCATTTTTATTTTAGAGGTTTCAATAAACTTCTATTGATGTTAAACTGAATGATTTTAACAAAGCTGAATCACATCTTTTTAATCATTTCTGATATTACTAATCCCTCGGATTCATTTCAATTAAATGCTACTCATTCACCATTATTACTGTAATCCATAACCATTTCATAGCGTATTTAACATTAATATTAAACTGTTTAAAGCAAGCTTTCCATTGATTGTTGAATATCCTAATGTCCAATCAGTTCTCCTGAGTTAACCCACTTTCGCTCTCAGCATTCATCTCGTATCAGAGTGAACATCGGGATTACGTGCTTCCCTTTCGCCATCTACTGGATTTAATGTCATCCGTGATCGATCTGACTCCAGGGAGACAGATTAGTTGGATTTATTCATCCCGTTCGTGTATTAACATTGCGTGCATAATGTCTGGGTCCAGTGCAACATCGTGTGGCAGAAAATGGAGACTTCGGGAGAAGATTACAGTTTTCAATACATGCGATGTTTGACATATTTCGCTAATAAAAATTTCATATGCTTTTTTTAAAGTTTTGAACCATACTAGATATTATATTGTTAATTAATCCAAATCTACAATTGATAAATTTTGTTTGTAGGAGAGCAGATAAATATAAAAACAATATTACAGGAACATATTTGTTATTGGCACATGAAAGAAATATAAAAGGCAGCTATGTTTAAAAATTATGATGAATGATAAAAAAATTGTGTAGGTTATGTACATTAAATGTTTAACTATTAAATGTTTAAATTCTAACATTAATTAGAAAGATATTTTTTTCTAAAATGATTTTAAACTTTTTGAATACGTTTTAAGACGAATTAATATAATTAAAGACGAATAATAGCTTTTAGTTTAAAATATGTAAATCAAAATAAAATTGTAAAAGGAAAAATAGGTATGGTGCAGAAAAAAATGTTTGAAATAAAGTGGAATCATAATATTTTTTATGTATTTTAGTTTTTTTATGATGATTGCTTGATATTCTCTTATTTTTTATTTTATTCATTGAAATTTTAATATCATGAGAGAACATGTTTTTTTTTTGAAGTCATTAAATGTGCAGACAAAAGACTGGCAATTTATTGTTATTGGGGCATAAATATTTTGCTTGTAGGGTTATTAGAAAATTAGAAAAAAGATTCATATTTGGCAATTTATCGCCAACAAAAAGTTTTGAATATCTTTCATATACTTGATTATCCCATGAGAGCTTGAAATTTTCGACAGCAGATTTCATTTTTTTTTCTGAATTTCTGTTTTCAGAGTTTTATATTTTTATATATTTAGTTTTGAATTCGGATTTTTGACTTTTTAAAATGTATTTTCCCCTTTCAATGTACTAATAAAATCGTTTTTATTTTATATTTATTACAGTTTAGATATATTTGTAATATTCCTTTTGGCTTGCAACAAAAATACAAAACGCCATACATACTAATCTAGCGCTTTTATCTGACGTTCCTCACGTAAAACACTATACAAACTGAGGGCTAAAAAGTGATTTTCAATAACTAATCTCATGCTGTCTTCTGACTTGTTACTAAATTTTCTACTGATTTTGGTATTGTGGAGTTATTTTAGTAAGTAAATATCATATTTAAATGTGAAAATTTTTATCAGATTTTTTTTAGTTGTATTCTTTAAAATGTTCCTTATACAGTATTTAACGTGTTCTCTTTTAAAGTCTCTGCTTAGTCCCATTTTCAAAAAAAGATCATTTTTGTAAAAAAGAATGTCCATCGAATTGCCTTTTCGAACGAATACACTTTCTAAATAAACACCATAGACAAATGTTACATGCTTTTACAAATTTTTACAGACAACTACAGTAAATACTAAAACACTCGCCAAATTATCAGCAATTTTTTTAATGAAATTCTGTTGGAAAGTTCGAAGCAATTTCAATAATCAGTAACTCGAAAACGTTTGTGAAGATAGAAATTATCCACATGCACGGAAAGGAAGAATGATGAGTGGAATAATGGCTCAATATGCTATATTCAGAATAATAATTGTTAGATGAAGAACCACTCTGTATTTTGTAGGATTTCTGTTGTTAGGATAGGACATGAGAAATTGAAGCATATCGGATATTGTTAAATAACATTTTTCTTTAAGTCTTATCCTATTGCTTATTTATTGTAAAGCACGTCTCAAAAGCAGTTTAGTAAGTTCATTTAAAACTGAGATAACATCTTTTAATAATAGCTACGTATTTAGAATTTAAGAAATAGAGAAGAGAAAGTTCTAAAAAATGTCATGATAAATTGACAAAAAACAGCTTAGTCTCCATTGAATTTTACCCAAAACTATAAAAAAAAAAAAAAACTGTAAATAAAAAAAAGAAAACCTATGAAAAAGAAAATAGATAAAGAATCTGTAGGAGAAAAGAAAATTATGAATGCTCATAAATTGTTTTATGTAGCAAAAGAATCAAATTCTATATTCAAAGGATTTTTTTTTTCTTAACTATAATTTCAGAGGTAGACATTTCCATTTTTAGATTGCTTCTGTTCTATCGAATATAAAACTTCATGCCATAAACTAAAAAAAATATCGTTTAGATTTCAAATCCTGGTTCCATTGTTTAAAAAAACTTAATTTCTTTTTTGGATAATGAAATTTTTCTACCTTGTTTGCAAATTGAATTTTAAGTTTACGTTTGTATTCGTAAATCATCCTGTAATTTTTAGAACAATTAAACAACTGAAGGAAGTGCACTATGTCCTTTTTTTCAATTTCATTACATTTTTAGATTTTTAGGACTTTCTACCATCACTAATTTGAAATTAATGAGATTAGTTAATTGAGTCCTTTAAAAACGAACATCCTAATTTTTTATCTTGACCGATAAATACGATTCTCAATATTTCATAATGATATTAATGCAAAATTGTCTGATCTCCGATTTAAAGAGACTATATACATAATGGGTTTTTGATATAATAGGACGAGAGCTTGCTGTTCGCCGATCTCGGAGTCGATATTCTGTCGATACAATATGTCAGTCTACAGTTTGGAAAGTTGTCTTTCAAAATGCATGTGAATTTTCTTTCCAAATCCTTTTGTATTATTGCTCGGAAATAACACCTTATGTGCATTATCATTCCGAAAATTGAAAATGAATCGAAAACAATTCTTTGAAAAATCTATCCCGTCTTATTCGCCGCATCTTAAAGAAAGCAAAAGGAAATCTGCATTTAATAACAACAATCTGGCCCTTCAACCGAAATTCTTCTCTTCTTTTGATCGCCCCGCTTAAGTAAATATTAAACGAAACTACCGTGCGGAGCGGGTTCTTTTTCTACAAAGTAACCGTCACGCACGAGCTATTCCGCCCTCAAAAGACGTTACGGCCTCCTCTCCATTCTCGCTTGCATAATAATAAGAGCAGCGGTTTAGGATTCTCGTGTTGCAGCCGATTTGAATTCCATTACCTACCCACCTTCGAGTAGTCCTCCTTTTTTGTTCATTATTATTTATTCTGCTCTTTTTCATTTCTTTGGAGGAGGGGAAACAGCCATTTCCTGATTCGAGTTACATAGTTTCTCTGCCATTCTAACCAACTGTCGCCTGTAATAACAACAAAGCAGATCGTTTTTTTTCTACCAAATTTATGAATATGGGTAAATTTTCAATCAGAATGATGTGTAATGTTCAGCGTTTCGTTGTAATGGGTTTGTCTAGTGTGAGAATGAAATGAGTAAAATTTTTATTTACTATATTGTTACGTTTTTGGCGTAGCTTGTTCGGATTGAATGGACTTTACTTGAGGACAGCACAAACAAATTTATTTACAGGATGACTTCAAAAAGGAAAACTTAAGATAAAAACAGTCCAACAGTCACTAACAGCGTAAGTACAAGCCTTAGGAACAATAAACATAGACTGCTAAGCAGATATCGTATAGCACAGCAAGCGAGCTCCATAATACAACGTTAACAGCAAACGTAAACACAGCTCACTAACAACAAGCGAGAAAAGTAATCAATTCGCCACAAATAGTCTCTTCTCTTCCGAGAGGAAACTCACTGCCGAAACTACCCTTATGTAGCCCGTCCCTTATATGGCCGAGCGAGTGAGCACGTGAAGCAACGCGGCGCACCGTGAACAGTCAGGGAGTTACAATTATATTATCCTCGACAAATCATCTCAGCTGGCACGAAGCTCCTTGTGAAGGACCAACGTTTTCTCTGGTGCGCGTTCGAGGCGGTCACCCTCTTGTAACAATATCTTGATTTGATTGGTTGAATTACTGTATCCTTTTAAATATACATGAGTGCTATTTTATCTCAAAATTTTGACCTGTCGTCTTATAGGGAGGGTATATTTTGGCACCTTGCTCTACTAGTTGCAATCAAATGAAAGTGTTATACAAGGTGTCTGAGGTTTCATCCAAAGTTTAAATCAAGTAGTTGATCATTTGCAGAAGCACGTATTGTACTTCTGCAAACTAATATACTGTGTGGTGAACGTTTAATCCAATTAAAGTTGATGCAAAATTTGTCAATTCAAGTTGGTCAATTGGAAAAAGAATAAATTGAAGTTACTACTGTCGCAGTAATGATATTGTTTTGTTTCAATATGTAAATTTTAAAAAATGAAACGTAAAAATATTAGCGGTGACAAAATAGGTCGTGCTTTTCTGTCTTACACCTATCCAAACAAATGGCTTGTGGCTAATTTTCAAAGGTTCTTTCGTTTAGTTAAAACAACAATTCCGGGAACAGTTGCGTTTTCTATATTAACCACTTGACATACGAATTTATTTAACATTCTTATTAGATAACTCATCCTATTTTTGTAATTTATTGTTAATTTGATTTTTTAAATAATATATGGAGCATTTGGGCAACCAGATCGTTTCATATTGGTTTTTTTCGTATTTAAATACTTAATTCCGTGGCTTCATTGTAGACTTGAAAATAAAAATTCTTTAATTTGATGCGCTTGTCAGACACGTCATTGTATGCGAAGAGGTTAAAATAGTGAATGTTCTACGTTTGGCCTTAGAAGCTTGTAATTTGAAGTTCGGCCTTACGATGACACACCTTTCTTGAGTCCAGTGTTGGAAGGTGTTCGTAGTATCTACATAATGAGATGCTTAATCCAAGTCTCGTTTCATTCCGTAGCCTATTTGTATCCACATGTGGTATTTAGGTGGAGTTGGGACTCGAACCCGCGATCTTCTGATTTCAAATTCGGTAGAATCTATCAGGAATTCAAATTTAGAAACTGGGTCACTGAAGCTTTACTTTTATTTTTTAATGACTTTTAAACTGTGTTTTTTATTTAAAAATTAAAATAAGATTATAAGTTTTAACTTTAAAAAATTTAAACACAGAGGGGCAGCTATACAGATCTACAATATACGAGGTATCCACAAATTATTCATCCGATTACTATATTAAATTGAAATATAATTCTGTAAAGTTTTCGGGAAAGATGCGCTTATATAATCCTTATTGAAGGAAATTGATTTAATCTCATTTTTACGAATTTAAACGGGGAAACTTTTTGTATATACATAGTGTCCCAGCAAGACCGTATAAACTCTGCCCAGCAAGATTTGTTGTTTGGATGACAAAAAAAATGCTCAAATATCTGTACTTCTACGACCCGTAGTTTTCGAGAAAGATGTGAGAGAAAATGCAAGACGTCATATACGGTTTCCGGAAAAAACAACAACCTTTATTTGATCGCTGGATTGGGCGTCGTGGTCCAGTTTCATGGCCACCACGATCTCTAGATCTAACCCCTTTATATTTCTTCCTATGGGCCCATGTAAATGAATTGATTTATGGAGATCCATTTACTTCAGAAATGGACTTAGTCTATTCGTCTCCACAGTGCGTTTACTTTTGTGTACACTACGATGCTAGAACGTGTACAGTCAACCATTCCACGTCGCGCGCGCGCGTACCTCTATAAGAGTGGGGAACATCTCAGACATCTTCCTATTTAAAATTATGCAAGTACTGATGTTCGTGTTTCGAATAAAGGTTCTTTTCGTAAACTGGATATGGCATTTTTCACTTTCTCTTGGATTTTTCTCGAAAAATATGGGTTGTAGAGGTACAGTTCTTTCAGCATTTCATGTGTTCCAAATAACGAATCTGTGCAGATGTTATCCTATCTTTGTGGGACACCCTATATGTAAAGGTGCCGTGCAGTAATAAAAGAGGATAAACATGATTTGATTATGGGAAATGAAAAGAATTATGTGCCTATTCAGATTTGAATTCAATAAACCTTCGCCAAAGAGCAAATAAAATACGGTTAGTATAATTTCGAGAGAATAAATATGTTTCGTATCAAGAAGGTTCATCCAATTTTGAGCGAAATCAATCAAAACATTGATAAGATATTTGCATACATGGAAGGAGGTAGACTTAAAATGAAATGATTTAGACAAATGAAATTTGGTAAGTAATTTTGTTACTAAGATTGTAGTTCTGCAAGATATTTTAGTTTTAATCTATAGTAAAAACATGTTCTAAAGGCGTATTCGGATTTCATTAACCCCTTAACAGGTTTATTTTCTTTGCTAACTAATAAGATGACACCTTCTATTTGGGGAGTATTCTCTTATTTTGATTCAAATGGAAATCCATCGAATACTTGACTTTCGTATTCGATCATTTTATTACTGAATTATAATCGTTATGAACGGTTTATTTTTTGTTTACAGCTATCAACATTCGATAAATTGGTGCACGTACGAAAAACCAGTTAAGTGGTTAATATGCTATGAAGAATAAAACGCTCATGGGTGAAATTCGAAGAGTAGAACTAATGAACACACTGACATTCACTGCTCTTCTCAAATTAAGCAGCTATTTATGTTGATAGAATAAAAAATTTTAATAAAACTCTGAACGAACTTTAGTTACATAATTATTTACTTAAAAAAATTTCCTCATTACTTTATTTATCTTCAAAAATTTCAACTTTGCTTACAGCTAACAAGAATATGTTTACATTTGCTTTAAAACAACAAAGAAATTCAAAAGCTATGAAAATGTGTATCTTATGAGTAATACTAAACTATTTTTAGGCAATGTGATATTAATCGCAAATTTTTATGACGTTTTCCGAATTTGCACATTTATGGAAATATAGTGCCAATTTATTAAATTTTAAAAATAAATTTAAATAAAATATTTAAGTTTAAAAACTTATTAAACATTATTGCATATCTTAGAGTTATTAAGATTTGAACTATGGTGGGTTGGATATTTAATAACGTAGAAATTATGTTATTATAATATAGGTAAATTACACTCAGAAAAAAAATACCTACTTCAAAATTAATGGACTTCTTTCGAAGATTGGATAGAATATCAGAGGAAAGCTATAATCAAGAAGTTAAGGTTGTTGATTACGTGAAAAAAAAATTCGCCAAAAAAGCTAGACAATACATCTTCCCATCTAGTAAAACATTCATTGGCGTTTCTTTTAATGCATCAGAAAGAGATTATCATGGATGAATAGACATATTATGTAACACTGAGCTTGGTGAACCCCGCCCAAACCAATTACTCAATATACAATGTATTGAGACTCCCCCGCCAGACTTCGTTATTTTGACTTCATTCATTCGTTTTTTTACCTCCTTTTTTTAAAAAAAAATGAAGAATGCGTAAAAAAATGCATTGTTAGCATCTAGGAATTATGAAATTCCACTGCGTAGTTTTAATGATTTCCTTCTGTTTACAACTCAATGAATGCAATTTTGAATTTTATACTAGTATCTATTTATAGTTGGATAATTTATAATACAAAAATCCATTTTAAGGATATGGCAGGAACTAGTTTAGCGAGGTGAAATGTGGCCATCGCATTTACAGGGATGATAAGGTTGGAAATTGTTAGAAATCGTATGTTTATAGAAATTTTCTAAATTAGCAAGTTCACAGCTTCCTAAGTAGCATAATGAGAGGGTATATGGCTGATAATTAGTTGAATCTCTGGTTACTACCTCCTTATGAAAACCCCACTTCTAACTGAATAATTAAAGATAATAGAACGAATATCCAAATCACATAAATTTATCTAATTTATCTTCAAATATTTAATAATAATGGATAATAAGATTCGTAAGTATATAGGAAGATTAGTAATCACCGAAAAATTCAATTTTGAAATCTTTGAAATCGCCACGTTTTCGATCTCCATTATTCGAAAAAAGTTCGAAAAACACATTTACATAACACTGTGCTGTATGTCTATCTGTTTTGAAAAAGATCACTCAAAAATGCTTTGTATTAAAGGAGTGAAATTTGATATACGATTTTTATACTAAATCGGTATGTATCTATCAAATCTTGAGTAAAATCCGTTCTGAAGGAATTTGTGTATCTGTCAATTCAAATTAACATGATAATCACAAAACAAACAGAACAAGATTGATAAATCCGGTACATAAATTTAATGTCTATATTGTAGATACTTATGAAAATTTGTGCTAAATCCAATTAGGAGTTGACTGTCTGTCGGTACATCCTAATTAAACTTGTAAACGCGTTAACACAGAAACGTAAACACCTAAATATATCCAATTTGGTTTGACATTTTGTGATTATAAGTGTAGTTTTGTGTCAAATCAATAGATTGGGGGGAAACGTGTCCACAAAACAAATTTGATTTTCGTATACCTTTAACTTCATGTCATGGAGTAATCGCCAAAAAAGTTGCCAAAGATCAAACGGTATATTCAGTAAAAAGTACTAAATTCACGCATAAAGTTAGTATTTTATAATTGTTATACGCCAATGCAAAAGGATGTATTCTCAAGAGTAACAACATTATTAGAGAATATGCGAAAAGATTTTATGGAGATCACTCTCTCTGGATTAAATATGTCGGTGTACCTTGTTAACCTAATTGATTGCATTTTATTAAGTGTCATTATATTTCAATTAATGAAACTGTTGTATGTCTAACACATCTGCAATTAATTCAATTGCATTCGAAATTCAATAAAAATATATATTCATTCTCATCTTTTTTATATTATATTTATATTGTATTTTGACTTTTCCGGTAATTTCTGCAGCCAAATATATAAAATGCCTAATTAGAGTTCTCGGTTCTTTTCAACTAATTCAATCATTTTGTCTTCCTAAAAATGATAAATATTTATATTTATTGAAAATGCAAATTGGAAAGTCAAAATTTACGATAAAAACTTTTGACATGTTTTACTTGTTATGCATTTAAATCAACGATAAGCATTTTTTAAAACAGCAGCAGAAGTTTGATGTTTTATGTATGACAAAATTATGTTAAAAATTCATAAAAAAAAGAAGAAAAGCATTTCGTTTTCATACGCATTTATAAAAACATCGATGACAAATAAACAGAATGCGAGTGCTGAAAAGTTTGTAAGCGGAAAGTATGCAAATCAAATAGAATAAAAATCCATTTTTCCAAAGGAAAAATATTACTGAATTACTTAAAGCATTAAAAGGAATGAAATGGGAAACATCCGCTAGTAATAAATCACAACGAGTTGAACAAACAAATAAAAAAGGAAGCCCATTCATTTGAATAGGGAAAAATGTAATGCGAGCGAATACGATTTAAAACGCTATTCTAGAATGAAATCATAGGGAATAATTTTCATTTAGTGCTTCATTGGAAAAATGCATTCATTTTATATTTTCCCTTAATTGATGTTTTATTGCTTCATGCTTATTTAAAGTTTTTTTTTTCTGGCCCTGTAGTGTGAAGAGAGCCAAATACGCACCCATGAATCAGAACTTAGCTCATTAATTTCCCATTGCATTCATAATCTAATCATTTCGCTCTTAATGATTTTATTTTATGTGCATTTAATTATTTAAATGCTTAGTTTTGTCTTTTTCATTATTAGACTGATGTGCTGTCTTCAAATGATAATTCCTCCCTTTCGTGAGAATGTTTCCTTCGAATAGTGGCATTTTCATGGTAATTGTTTTCATTGAACTGAGGATTAAATTAACCATTTTGACCTTTCAAATTAAATAAGCAAATGAATGATTAGTTAAAGGATGGTCAAATAACAAAAATCTGCAAGCAAAAATATGAAACAACTAGCTTTTTTTAAATTATAAAACGTTCCAATTTAAATTTTTAAATCAACTGGTATAGATAAATTCTATCAAAGAAAAGATTTTTTTAATGCAATGAATTTTAATCATGTGGTTGATACCAGTGTTTTCTTTGCATTCAGAAGTATGAAAAATATAAAATATTTATAAAGTCGTATAAGTGAATTTCTAAATCTTTTAAGCATCTAATGTTTGATTGTTAATTCAATAAAAATATTGCAAAAGAGCAATATTTGGGAAATGTCGATATTCCAAGACGAATGAAATAATTCTCATAATCATTCAGTGTGGATCCAAAATACTTTCTAAATATTGTCATTATTTACATATGCCATCAAATATTGACATTCAGTATGCACTAATGGCGAATTATGAGTAAAAGTGATTTTGTTACATTAAGATAAAGTTACGTTTTTTAAAAATGTTTTTGCCATTTAAAAATTATAAAACATATTTTGATATACCAAAATTAGGGAAATTTAAGTAACAACTACTAATTACAAACCGTTGAACCTAAAACAAACAGTACATTAAAACATTAATATCAATAATAAATGTTCACAAAATTTAATTGAATAACTTTATATAATTTTATTTATTGCATTTAAAACTATGGGAGGGCAATGTCAATGCAAATGTAGATATTCCCAGATAAATTGAAGCATTCTCATAGTCATTCAATATGAATCCAAAATATTTCCTAAATATATATTTTTCTACACGGCAACTTTCAAAGTTCAGCATGCTGCAATGGTGAAGGTTAGATAAAAGTTTTATATCTACACTAAAACAAAGATATAGTTTTTTAAAATAAAACTTTATATTAAAACATATTATGATATTTATCAAAGTTGGGGGAAACTTAAGTAACAGCTTCTAATTATAAACTGTTGAACCTAAAACGAAAAGTAAATTCTAAACAAAAAGGAATAACTAATAACGATGATAAGCGTACAAAAAAGATTATGTGATTAACGTTATGAGAAAGTGTCAACCAATAATAGCAATCTTTGTGAAAATTTAAATTCAGAGTAAATATTTCCTGTCAAAACTGATAAGATATAATATAAATAGAACGTGCTAATGCTGCTCTCTGGTTTGAAATCCTATCTGAGAGTGACCCTTGAAAATGGCTTCAGACCTGATTTATCATTTAGTTCTTAATTGCATTTAATTCTTTATTGCATTTAAATTTAATATTTATTCCTAATTTGTTGTAAACCTTATATAATTTTATTTATTGCACTTGAATCTGCCTTTTTGAATGAGACTTCTCGACTTATCTCATTACTCTTTAGAATTTACCTGCTTTTGTCTACATATACCAACGATAGAACAAAAAAGAATATAATCAAATACTCGACCTTTCATCAACCTTTTTGATCTATAAACTTTCAGCATATTTTCATACCGATTGTTCGCAATTACAAATAAATTACACACGCGATTTAATTTGCCATATTTGTTACAAAAAATTTAAACGAATGTATTCGCCACAGGTATTTGTTTCTGAGTTTTCCAAGAACAACTAATCAATGGAGGCAACATAGTGAAAGATACAACCTAACTTCCTTTCGCTAACATTTACTTTCGATCAAACGAGGTAACTAACACATCCGGAGCTGCAGAAAAGGCCAAATTGACCGAACAGTTCATCCGACAGCTAATCGATGCGATTACATCTCGGTCTCCACGGTATTATCAAACGGCAATAAATGCTTTTAGACGCGATCACCCATAACACTTAAGCCCTCTTAATCTGCCAATAAACCTATACGAAACTCCTCCCGCTGCAAATCGTCTGCAGTTCGGCCCTCCGTCACCCCCCCCTTCCGCATCCCTTGCGTCAAAATTCCCAATATTCCCGGGCCCAGATGCTAATGGTCCGTAATTCCCAACCGTCTCTCCTCTGCAGAAAGTTGAAATACTGACTCAGTGCAAACAAAAGGCAAAAGGATGGAAATTTCTGGGGTCTTTTAGTCACCGGGGGTGGTCGCTCTCTCTGTGTGTGCGCTTTTCGCGAGTTTCGTTTGGCACGTTGGGTCAATATTGTATGCTTAAAAAGACGGCTGACAGAATGGATTAACGTTTTGATTGATTTGCAAAGACTTTTTTTCCATTTTGGTTTATTTGAAGATTAAATAAAATTCTTTTTTACATTTTCTGGAATGGAAAGTTTTTCATACCAAAGCACTGCAGTATAGCGGTTGTAAATTTATAGCATATACAATAAATCAATTCCAGTTCAATTTAGTGGATATTTAAAAATACTGTAAAAATTTGCTTTATAACATAAATTTTATTAGATTTGTTAAAATTTCTATACTTCTTTTTGATATTACTGAATTCCAAAATCACCAAAGAATTCTAAGACAAACAAGACTGCTTAAAGTTTTTCTCATTATTCAGACAAAAAAATATTGGAACAGCCCAAAAACTGGAAAATAAATAAGAAATGGGGCATTATCCAACAACAATTGAAAAGAAAATTGATTAAAAATTTATGTTTTATTTTGATAGAATATTTTTAATTAAGATAATTTTTTAACATGCGTTAAAGAATTGTCTTACAATTTTGGAGACCATCGATTTTTTAAAAATAAAATCTTATTAATAAGCTCTAATATGCATAAAAATTCATGTGTTCTTGCTTTGCTACAATCATTAATTTTTGCATTTTCCCTCAGATTATCTCACCACAGAGTGAAGACGGGAATGCGAAGATTACAATATAGGGCTTGATTCTCGTTTTCTTGTTAGATAAAATAATGACATAGGTTGAGTTGCTCCCACTCACATAACGAGATTATCAAAATAAAAATTATGAAAAATCAAAAAATAAGTTATAAATATTTGTAACCTTGTAAACCTTTTACAGTTTTGTCTGTCTTTCTGTGTGTTGAAAAACCCTATTAAAGTCCAGAAACACTTAAAATTCCATTCATTTTTCCTTCCATTGCTTTGATGACAACAAAAAGTATCTTGGAATGTTATACAATTCAATTTCGTGCATTAATTTTTGATGTTCTTTTGTCACTTATTCTTGGCTTAATCTGCTGAGTTTATAAGCTTTTGGTATCAATATAACATTTAAAGATTTGCATACCCAAAACTCTGCAGTTTGGGTCTTAATATATTTAACATGTTATACCATCCTTCACTCAATAAGTTGGATAGATCAGAATTCAAATACGATATCCTGTGTTTACAAAGTTATCGTCACGGTTCTTGTGTGAAATAGAATTATTTAAGAAAAATCTGAAAAATCCAAAACGTTTATTTAAATAAAAAATGATAACAAAAAAATAAAAGGGGCACGAGGGATTTAATTACATTTTATTCAATAATATCTGCGCAAACTACATAATAAATCGCTGAAGAAGTATGTGAACTGCTGGATAAGGATAATCTTAAAATAATTCCATACTAATTTTTATAAGCCTTGAATATTTTTCAAAAAGCAATAATTATGTATAATATTACTTCTCCCGCGCTAAAATTCCGCTATAAAATTTTGCTGAAATTCATTTCAGTTTCTAATTGAATGATTTTGAATTATCTTAATATCTTAATTTTTAGAATAAAATTTTAGCTTCATCGAGGTTGCTTTTATTTAGCCATTATAGTGAAATAACTCTATCTATTTTAGCTTCAGTTAATAGGAAAATAAAAATCGTGATTCATGTTTTTACTATTATTGGTTCTATTTATGTAAAATAAAATATCATATATGAAAAAAAAAAATAAGTGGGCGCTTTTTTACTTCGTTTTATTTTGAAATATAAAATTTAATTTATTTCATCTGTCCTTTAATATTGTAATGAATTGATTCTGTTCGATCAAATAAACAGGTAACGTTTAAACATAAATGCTTTATTTACATCCTTTATACAATAAAAAACTACTCGTCCTCATCTAGGTTAATATAGTGGGAAATATTTACATCTGGATTAGCAATTCCACGACTAATACAAGGAAAACTAACAGGCTGTTAGCGTATCCGGCTACTGCATATAGCTCAAGGGATCTCCGGTAGATCTTATATCCAAAGTTTAAAACTTCTGTCTAAAGAAAATCTCCTGTAAACCTCGAGATCACGTGGTATCTCTCCAACTGTTCAGCTCAGCTCATCAGCTCGTCAGATTTCCCTCTTTTCAAAATCTTCCATTTTATCCTCGATCAAACTCCGCCTCTCATTTTCGCATTGGTGCGCTGGAGATGCCGATCATCCAATAATTCTTCAGAAATATTCCCAGTGGTCAGTAGTTGACCGTGGGAATACCACCCTCATAGCAGACCCTCCACAATAGGGAAATATTTACATCTGGTGGTTTAGCACGAGTTCTTTCTTCAAAGGGCCGTAAAACGCATGTGTGGTTTATTATCTGGACTCTATTCAAGTCCGGATGGTAACCTTAAAGGGGGAGAATCACAAAGGATAGAATCGTCCCACTGTTGGCCAGACGTAATAATGGTCAAACATGAGTCTCGTAGAAAGTGAGAGAAGTTTTACAATTTCTTTATATTATTAAGTGGAAAATATTACTTAATGCTTATACAACCATACTACCCTTATTATCAATTCAACTAACCAACGTTGTTAATTATTTATGTAACTTATAGTGGTAAAACAATTATTAAAGCAAGCACAAAGCATATTATATTTATTCATGTTTGTGAATTATTGTATATTTTAAGGACATTCTTGGTTAAAACTATATTTTTCTGAAAATGCATGACATTTTATACAGAAAAATTGACCTATAACTTTTAACTCAATTCTTTGCTTATTCAGTTTCCTTAATTCAATTTTAAAGGTAACAATTATCAAACAATATTAGAATTAAAGGTAACAATTAGCAAACAACAAAATAAAACAATTAGATTTTGTCCATTCAGTATTAGTATATTAACATCTGAACTTTACATTTATTTACTGCTAAAATTTATTTCCGATTTAATATAAACTGGAACATGCGTAATGTCATTTTCATATATGAATTTGTACTTTTGTTTTATTCGTGAAAGTCAATCTTGAATCAGACATTCTAATTAAACCAAAATTGTATTTTTTAGCAATTATAGATTTATAAATTTCAAAACTCACTGAATAAACAAATAAATAGATATTAAAATGGGTTTTTTTTGTTTCCCTGACGACTTAATTAAGCTTAAAAACCAGGTATTAATACTTTGTCCAATAAAATAGTGTAACCATAAACAAATGTCAGTGTTTTATTCAAATGTAAGCAATGTTCGGATTTCATCGAATAATAAATTCAGAATAATTCATCTTGACAGGAAAATTAACTTCACTAATTAGGACTCGTAAATTAATTAAACCTGGACATTGTTCATTTTTCCGTGCCGTGTTTTACTTTGTTATCAACACAAAAGTTAATCATTTTTATGTTCTTTGCAAACTGTGCAAAATGTTCCAGCGAAAAAATTGCGCTCCATTTTATTCAGTAAGAGTTCGCGAAAAAATAAAAATGTTCCTTTTATCAAATAATTCAAAACACTCCCTTATCTGATTAAGAGAATTGGTTTTCCACAGATATTTAAGCGTTATTAAATGTAAATTCAAACCACGGGAAAGATTAATCATAATTAATAAGCACATAATTAAAATTTGGCATCTTAATTCATTTACTTGCGTGTTAATTAAAAATGTTCAATTAAAATTTGTTATTTGAAAACTAATCAAAATAGTTCGATTCGAGCTCATTTTTCGCTTATTCCCCAAGAATGAATTCATCAAAGAAAAATATAAATTAAGGATGAATTTTGCCCTTAGTTTATGAAGCAAAGATTTTAATCTGGTATCTAATTAAAATTCCTTATCACTACTAAATAATCTAGAAACTTTAACATCGGAGAATTAGATAAGCAACGAAAAAAATTTCATAAAAAAAAGTTATTAATACTTAAACTATGGTATTTAACATCTATTTTAGTTGTAAAAATTAATATTTTATAAAATTCAGATCAAATTTGTATAGAATTCATTTTTGTTTTTAAACAAGAAAAGACATATATTTGTAATAGTCTGCAATAAATTGGAAAATTTAAGTTCGAAAAAATATTTTTAGAGTAAGGATTAAATGTACAAATCTCGACTAACTTTAAAATGGATTAAATATTTAGTTTTTCTTTTCCAAATAAAAAATTAATTAGATCCTTGATTTTAATTGATATGGACGGTTAAGTTCTCTAACTTAGGCAGTTTACTTCAATGATAAGTTACGTTTATGGAACATAGATTAAAAAGTAATTGTTAAAAAGGCCTCTACTACGGAAGATATTTCAAGAACAGTTTTTTCTTCTTTTTGTAAGATCCATTAAGATATGCCACTCAATTTTAAGCTTCAAAAATACTTAAAAGCTTTCTTTCTTAAATATAAAATATTTATAACCCATAGGTGCAGAATTATTTGGCTTTAGGAATATGAAATTCAACGAAGCAACTTGGATTTTACGGCGAAAAATAATCTTGGAGCTTTATTTCTTTAAAATTTCATTTTTCTTAAGACTATTCATGATGTTTTCATATTTTTCTTTAAAAAATTTAAGAACTTATTTAATTCTCTATGGAAGCAAAGATTGAAAGAAAAATTATGGAATAGTTTCGAATAAAGTATTCAAGTTAATATTTAAATTCTATCTAAGAATTTGAATTTTCAAGAAATCAGATAAAATTCAAATTGAATAAAAGTTTGACCTATAAAATGAATACTTTAAAATTAAGTCCTAGGTGTTGATTTATAGATTTTCGATTTGTTTTTCAAAACTTTAAAATAAAATTTTTAAATTTTTACTTTAAAAAAAAGATTAAATAAATGTATTTTATCGATAAACTCATTGATTTTGCTTATAAATTATTTTAGTTTAACCATATCTTGAAAAAAATTAGTGAATTTCTACGTATTTATTTGTTTTGGATAAATCCTAATATTTTTCATATTTTTATCTTCAAATACCTTGTGAAATGTAAGGTAATTCCTTAATTTATTTTATCCGAATAATTATTTTATGTTTATGAATTTCTTCATGACATTAGCTTTGATGAAGTACTACACAATTATTTTCTGACGATGATTTTTCTTTGTTTTATTATTTAATTAATTTTTCGATTATTTAATAACAAAGTAGATTAATTTTCTTTTTCATTGATTATTTACGTATTGGATGCCAAACAAGCACCACAAAAAATGATTAAAAATAACTTAATAATAAATTAATTAATAATAAGAGTAAAAATAAATAAGTACTTCAATTTCTAGATAAACTTCTACTTCTGAGGAATTGTTTAAATACTTTTCACGCATTTATTATTTCATCAATTAATTTTATGTAATAGCAATTTTAATTGGGCTGCCAAAGTTTTTTTTTTTAAATTAAATTTTCATTCAGGCAAATCTTAAATTCTGAGGGAACTTCTTTGAAACAAACGTGTGAGCTGTATTTTAAAAAATATTTCATTAGATCACTATCTAAAATTTTTTATCCTGATTATCACAATAAAGATAAAATGTGTTATTTTTGTTGTATTTTTTTCCAAATTTTATAAGCTAGTAGACTTAAAAACATAACTTAGGCTCTTTTTGTATCAGTTGTATTGTATTTTTGTTGACATCTGCTTTAATTTAATTATCTGAGAAAGCAATTTTATGATGACATCATAAGATTAAGAGCTTATGTTAAATAATATCTCATATTTTTTAATCTGATATTTTTCTTCTAGATAAGTTAAGATCTTTAAGGGTAAAACAATGCATATCTCATTTATTTGAATGGAATGGTGATCTTTTATTTGAATTTCAGACACGTATCCCTATCGACAAAGCACTAATGTTCTCTTAATCTTTATTTGCAGTTGGCACGAAAGTTCCCGGTGTAGTTCGGAAGCCAAAAACGCCTGCTCAAATGGTAAGATTTTTTATTATTGCTTCAGCTGTTACAGCATTATAAAATATTTATGACAAACTACATTGTTATTAGTTAACGCTCTTAAATGCCATAAAATTCTTAAATGTACGCTGTAAAAAGTGATAATTTAACTAGTTGGATTTTTATGATAGTCTTTAACAGTCTTGTTAAGGTTTTTGTGTTTTTCTTTATTCTATCGATGCTGTCAAGAATAAATTTCGGTCAGTGCCTCATTGAGTAGAAATAATTTTCGAACATGCTTTTACTTGCCTGTCACACTGTCGTATCTGCTCCGAAAAATAAATGGTAATGTTTGGCCTTGCAGACCTTCCATGATTGGCGTTTAAGATTCCCATAAGCCCTTGTTATCCTGTCTCTGTAAAGCTGTTTTCAGAGGTGAATTGTGGGGTTTTAAAGCTGCTTTCAGGGATGAATAGTTCCACTGCAAAACTGTTTTCAGGGGTGGATTGTGTCACTGTACTGTAGAACTATTTTCAGGGGTGGATTGTATGACTGTAGAACTATTTTCAGGGGTGGATTGTACGACTGTAGAACTATTTTCAGGGGTGGATTGTATCACTATAAAACTGTTTTCAAGGGTGGATTGTATCACTGCAAAAATGTTTTCAGGGGTGGATTGGGCCACTATAAAACTCATTTCAGTTGTCAATTTTGTCACTATAAAACTGATTTCAGGATGAAAATAATTAGATGATTATTTTTTATCGAATATTTTTTAAGTATTTGAGAGATAAGTTAAACTCATTTTTTAAAAATAGACTTTCTTTCCTTTTTTAATCAATAGTATTTGATAGTAATATGTATATTTTTGGCTTTGTTCGGAAATTACGCTCTTAAAAAAATTAATTTCTAGTAAATTTTGAATAATGCATCGATTTATTCTCTAAGTATCTCTCTTTATTCTTATTTGTAAGAACTTATTATATGAAACATTTTTAAATATTAAAGAAACACTCTTTTTACCCTCTCAGTCAATGACAGTTTCTAAAATATTCTTTAAAATAACTTTTATTGAGATTTTTTTATTAATATCTATTAGTGCTCACTAATTTCCAAATTTACATTAATTGCGGTGATGGTTTATTGGCACAAGAACATATTTGGCTATACTGAGCCAATTGTTTTATTGGTGAGAAAAATTAAATAGTAATTGTAAGGGAAAAAATTAAAATGGAAACGTTTTACATTGTATTTTATGGTGTAAAATCAGATTTTAAAGCATATTTTTTTAAGAAAATCAGCACTTTCTGCAAACAAGTGTTTAACCATATCGCTAATATTGTAGAATATATTTAATGCTTTTAGATTATTTAAAATCAGTCTCAAATATGCGACGTTGGGCATTATCAATTTATTAGAATTATTTGTACAAACTCGTGCAGTAGACATTTATGTTGCTGTTATGTAAGTATTATGTTATGTTAAGTATTATGTTATGTTAAGTATTAAAAATGTATTTTTAATTTCCAGATTCAGAGCATAAAAAAAGTTATATATGAAGTAAAGATATTCACAAATGTCTCAGAACGTATCATGTAAATAAATCTCATGTATTTTATTTATAAAAAGATGTATTTAAGTTCATTTTTTGTTATCCAATTTCATTCTTTTTCTTTGTTTTGGCATTACGCTTAAAAAGCAAAATATTTTGACTTATGTGGTGCCTTTTTTCTCGTAACAATAATAAGAAAATGACTAAAAGAACTTCAGTAACTCTCAAATTATTTGTTCAAACTTAAAATTATGTAGAATGTTAAAGTATTTATATATCTTTATTACAAGAAAGTTGGAAATTTTCTGTACAATTCTCAGTTTAAGAGAATAATGTGCAAGAAAAAAAAGTACTTTCGAATGGATAAGTTCTTTTTATAAAAGAAGTTATTTTTGGAACGAATGTCTACATTTGTTAGAAGCTAGAATAATTTCAAAGCACTTATCGTCTATCTCATTTTTCAACTCTTGAAGTGAAATGACAGCTACATATCTTTGCGATATTGCCAAATCGGTTACTGAAGAAATAAGATTTATATCACTAAGCGGAAAAATTTAAAGTACATAAATCATCCCACTGAAACTTTTTCTCTGAGAACTTCGAATATCATAACCATTTCCTTTGCTTTATATATATATATA
>JAOUZG010009418.1:496668-510826 GCA_026289955.1 Argiope argentata
TTCTGTATTTATATATATATATATATATATATATATAAATACAGAAACGGGTAGAAGAGTGTTTTTTACGAATACATGTCATCTCCATGTGAATTATTGGGGGGGATAACGTATTCTGTGTTCAATTTTCAACACTTTTTAACTTTCTTGTATACGAAGTGCGTAAAGAAAAAGTATTGCAGCATTCAAAAAATTAGAAATCGAATATTTTCAACTTCCACATCTTCTACTATTCGAAAACATAATTTTCAAGTTATTCATGTCTTCCTGGATGTGGACATAATTCAAAATCGCTTTGATCTATATGTATAACATTTGTCATTGTTTAACATAACTTGTAGATTTCCATAAAACTTTGAACAAAATCTGTTCCCTGATGGTCTGTCGATTTATTTGATCGAATTCATGGAAAACATGGAAATGTAATAAGCTTGATGGATAAAATTCAGTACCCAGATTTAAAATCAACAAGGTATATCTGTATCAGTTTTTAATCAAATCTTTAATGAGTTGACCGTATTCGGTATGTACATTTCCATACTTGTAAAAATATAAGACACATCAACTCAAAGACTAAGTACTAATATCCAATTACAAAATTATGGTTCTATTAAATTTTAATTGTTTCAATTAGAATTTAAGATGAAAGTGTAATTGGCAAAAGAGGTACCAAAATGTATGCTCGGTTTTCCTCGTTATTCTATTAAGAATAAAGCATTACATATGTGGAGCTCGGTCCCATGTTGGTTAATAAATAAATATCGTTTCAGCTTGTTGCCTTTGACATGCAAAATTTTTTTCCATAATGGTATTGACCGTAAGAATGGTAACCTAAAAATCTCATTAGAAAAAAACAAATCGGGAACAATTTTTTTCTTCCATTTTTATCACCCTGTCATCTTTCAGTCTGAAGCAACTTGCATATCTCTCCCCCTTTTTTTTCTCTCTTAGCTAAATGCATCATAAAAATAAATTCTGCTTCGGAACAATAATTCAACTCCACGACCAAAGCATATCTTTTTTTATTCTCCGCCCGAATAGGGTATTACTGATCCTAAGCCGGGATTGTGGTGTTTTAAAAAATAAAATATCAAAGTAAAAATTATCGCCCTCCCACGTACTCGCATGCGATTACGGTGAGCAAACACTTCTTCGTGCACCCCTCCCTCCAGGAATGCATTCCCTAATCCCCAGTTATTGCGACCCCGAGTCTGACATATTGCTCGCCAATCCTCTTTCCTTTGCTGTTGCACAATAACGGACAATGACTTGGCTGCGCTTGGCGAGATTTGATTTTCATATAAATTGTAATTAGGCTCATTTTTTCAGAGAAATGGCTTCAATATTAAAGCTGTATCTTTGTATTAGGTATTCTTAATTTTTTAACGTTTTAAGTAGTTTTAAAATCCCACTTCAATTAAAAAGGATTACTCTGTCGGTAGTTTTTAGAAAATGTTTTAACAGAAATGGAAAATTTTTTAACACTGAATTCACTGAATATAGTAATATTTAAGAAGACCTGTTTTTTATGAATAATTTGTTTTATAATAGACTGCCGAATTTGTATTTCTTTTCCTTATTTTTTATTCGATTTTTCAACTTTTTTCACTCCTTACCATATATTGAGTACAAAGATATTCAGATTTCAGTTTCGGGCTACTACAATTTTATTCTATAACTAACGTGGCTGTAATCTTATTATAATTATTGTTCTTACTTTAATTTAACTTTGTCCAAAACACGTTTTTATTTCAAAAGTGTCTAAAGTAAAAATATGTTTAGAAGTTTTATCTAAATAATTTTGTAATGTTGAATAAATTTGCAGGCTGGTTAAAAAATATCTACAGTGACAATCTAAAGAGACACAATGACAGCCAAGTATTAGAAAATTTAAAATTATTCGCGTAACAGGAGTTACCTACATTGTCAACGATTAAGTAAGTAATCAGTGATAAAACAGTATCATTATCAGGATAATTAAACGCGATATTTTATATGATAATTAGTTCCTCAATTATTTTATTGGAACTCTTAACTCTCTTATATCCTCAATTATTTTCGTTGGGAGATAAATATCCTAATTATGATCCCCGTGTAATGCTAAATTCTGTTATCACGGGATTCTCAAATTTAAGATGGCCTTTCTGCAAATGCTTTAGGTAAGAAGAGAAAATACACAAAAATTAAATATTCATTAAATAAAAATAAAGTTAATTTTAGTTTTAATGTATTCTATTAGTTTTGGAAGGGATTCTTCAAAAAATATTTTTGGTATTTATGATGTTAATAATTCATATAAGGATAAAATGATGAATAAAAGTGAAATTATTTGAATAAATATGTAGCTTTTGAAGTAAGTTTATTTTGGTGTAAATTTTAACATTCATTTACAAAAGGCTGGACTGCTTTACAGAAAAAAAATCGATGCGTTTTAATAGTAATATATTGTAAAGGTAACTAATCTAATCTAATAACTATATTCAAAAATATTTTGTTTGTGTAATAAGTGAAATTTTGGAATTTCTCTGCGATATTACATTACACAATGATTAATTTAATTTTAGAACATTCAGTATCAAATATATGCATTCATCATATGATCAAGAGCACTAATTATAAATTCCATTAAGATATCTTGGATGTTTGTTGAGATGTGACAATACTCGATCATACTTAAAAAAAACTTTTTCAGAATATTTATTTAAGATTTTTTTAAATGCTTATAAATAAACATTACTGGCATGTCAGTAATTTGTTATAACTTGGTTTCTAATTGATACAGAAACAAAATAAGAATATCACAGACAACAAAAACGTACTTATATTTTACAACTATATTGAAAAAAGAATTCAAATTTTCATTCATATTCATGTTTCAAACCTAGTCGAATACCTTAATAGGTATCTTGCCCAATTTTCAGAATTGATGATGAATTTGTGAATTATTTTTGTTTGTCAATATTTATAAATCTGATTGCATATCTGCTACAAAATATCAAATTCCTTGTGTCAAATGATGCCAAAATTCTTTTACACTACCACATTTTGAATCGATAGTTTAGGAAGCATTTGCTTATTATTATTAAAAAGAGCACTGAAACTGTAATAGTTTGTTGATTGGTCAAAATATAGCAAGATTTCTTTCTTTGGGAGAAAATAACTGCTTAAGATGTTGGAATTTAATGCTCAGTAATAGAAAGGAAAAGTATCTAGTCCTTTTGTTGAAGCATTGGCACCGTTCCCAAATTTATTTGATCTATTCTTGCTTTTGAATCGTATTTCTTTGTTGCAATAAAATGGCGTAGCTTTATCATGTTCTTATTTCTCCATTGAATAAAACAAGAGGCAGTATAATGCTTTTGCAGAATAATATTTGAAATATGCTCTTTTGAGATAAAATTCATATTTCCTTGTAAATTCCACTTGACATCTTTGCAACTGAAAGTAACAAAAAAAAATTTTTTTGAAGAAATAAGGAATAATTTCTAAACAAGTTTGATTTACTTGTTTAGAAATTCTGCTTCGTTATTCAAAACAAAAATGAGGAACTTATTTGCTTCTAAATAAAATTTTTAGAACTGCAGCTGTGATGAATATCAGAATATAATTAGTTTATCATGTTAGATGACTTTATATATTATATTCTGTAGATTTAATAAATAAAAGTTTCATATATTGCAAATTGACGCACATATAAATAGATATGGAAATAAATAAAAAATATAATTTAAAATGACTTTCAATATTTAACATTCAAATAGTACAACTATGTCCGCTAATCAATATTAATTTTAAACATAACTACTAACAAAAATTTAAAAAAAAAACAATTACATTCTTTGTTTTCATAAATAAATATTTTGATCTAAAAGAATGCAAATGAAATAACACAAATCATTGAAAACTTCTAATTAAATATACTTCTAATGAACTATAATATCTTAAAATTCTAATGAATAATACATAACTTGAAATATTTCTCTGAATTGTGTTCTTTGTTACTTTCTTTCTTTCAATTTCTGTCTTCGAGTATGGCAGAAATTGAAAGGAATTAGGTAATACAGAGCTCTGAGGGTAAATCATAAATCAGAATCTAGTAAATGTTTATTTTAATGCATGTAGTATATAAAATTGAACGATTAAGTTTCCATTCTTGAAAAAAATGGGATTGTTGGAAATATTCGAAATACCATAATTTGCATCATTATCTTATTTATTCGAGTCATAAATCTTTTTATATATTTATAGTTAGTATGTATATAGAATTCCTAAGAAATTTTTGAAATAATATTTTAGATAGATAAATAAAGTAGAAATCTGTGTTGAATCTGAAAAATATAGACACATAAATTAGACTTAGACTTATAAATGAACATTATAAATTTTGGTAGCTGAGATATGTATTTGAATTTAAATGTTTAATATGTTGGCACTTTCATTTCAATGACAATTTCGGCGCACATGAAGAACACATTCCGTTATCTGAAGTCATCAATTTGAAAGGTTTCACTATAAATCTTGACATACTTCTTGAGGGAAAAAAAAGGTGACAGATCCGAAAACCTTCACAAATTACAGTTTAAAACAGAAAGGATTATTTCTACAGTGCTGTAATATATCTTTAATAGTAAAAGAGGCGTTTGTTGGAAGTAAGGGGTTGAAAACCAAACCATCTCATGCTCAGCAACAAAATTTGACGTATATATACTTTAGAGGATGGAAATAAACCCTTCGGAGCAATCATTTTACATTTTAAATAACATTTTAATCAAAAAAATTCATTCCAAGTTTTGCAATTTTTCACCAAAATCTTTCGAAATATTATTATAGCAAGTACAAAAATACATTTCGTAACCGTTTCAAAATTTTAAAAACTGTCTTCTAAGAATATCAATTTTAATGCAAACGAACTTTCCCTGGACCTCGGCAAATCATTTGAAAATATTTTTTACTTAATTTCCAGCAATATATTAGATTTTTTCTCTTCTTAGTCAAAGTTCTTTCATTGATTCGTCAAATATTTAATTTTTTCCATTTTTAGTTGTTAAAGAAATGGATGTCTTTTTTTAAAAAATATTTGTAATTTACAATTCGAATTAAAAAGTAAGGTTATAATCTTACAAAATTTAGAAGATGCACATTTAAATTTTTTATAGCGTTATGCCATGGGACTATTCCCCATTGAAAAGTTAAATATACACACTAGAATATATGAAAGACTATTAAAATAACATGAATGTAATATTCGTCAATTTTCGGTAATCGTGAACTTAAACT
Organism: Argiope argentata; assembly: GCA_026289955.1. NCBI lineage: Eukaryota > Metazoa > Arthropoda > Arachnida > Araneae > Araneidae > Argiope > Argiope argentata. The sequence continues at coordinate 501,946 of JAOUZG010009418.1, forward strand.
TAAAATGCAAGCAGTATGAACCGAATTAACCAACGTTAGATGAGAAAATAGCCTCGACGCCTTTTAAACTAATCTTTTTATTGTTAGAGTGAAAATTATAAAATTGTAACTACATAACTTAACATCTTAGCCTGCATCCTTACAATATGAGGAAGAACATGAGGATGTTTATATTGTAACCACGAAGGCAATCATAGCATGTGGGTCGATGTTGATATGAGGCTTAAAAGTTCTCTAGATGTTTATATTAGCTGATCTTAAATAAAATTGAATCTCCAACCGAGTTTTATCTGATCCAAAACAGATAAAATTACCAATGCTTCGGTCTCATAAAAATGAAGATTTAGAAAGAAAGTATATATTAGCAAATAGTAGAAACGCTGATTTAAAATACTCGAAACGATAAATTTTCTGTTATTATTGCAAAAAAATAAAAATTTGTTAAATATCATTTTCTGTTAATCACTATTACATACCTAATTAGTGAATAGTTAACTAGACATAACTACAGTACTCTTCAAATTCCATGTTTAAGTGCAACTAACTGCTATTGCTTTAAAAATATGGAAGCTTTTCATAATCATTAACCTTAAAGAAGAAGAAGAAAAAACCAAGATCTGAGCTCTGAACTTGCTAATTTGTAAGTTAAATAATAATCATGAAGGCAGAAAGTCAGAGCATGTGCATTTAGGCAGTTGGTTCAATGCCTGGCGCCTCTCCGCTTCAGAACTTCACCAGACTGAGAAAATAGCTTTTAAGTAGATTTGCACGGAAAGGAGCCGGTATTGCTCATCATAAGTTCTCGATTAGGTCTTCTGGAGAGCTCCGGAGGTGAGGTGGTCTCTTGTTTATTATACACAAACAACAACGGGGAAGAACCTCCTCAAGGTTTAATCAGTAAGAAACATCAAAAAAAAAATATTCATACTCTTTTGATATGGCGAGTAAGTTCTTGCCTTTAGATTTCATATTATTTGGATATTCATTGTTTTGCACACTTCTGTGTTTCAAACATTCTTTTAAAGTCTGATGTTGATACTTTTGTAATGGTAATAAATGTTATTATTGATTACTGTCAAATAATCCATCACATTAAGATGCAACAATATAATATTAACCAAGCAAAATGTTAAATTATTTATTTATTTAATACTAGCCGCCTTTGGCGACCAGTCGGTTCGCCAATATAAATGCCGACTAAAGGGTTAAATCAAGTTTTTTTTATATAACTTGGTCTCATAATAAGTTTTTCAGCAAAATATTTTTAAGTTTCAAATTTCGATAATCATATATTTCACTTACAATATTATGTAGGCCTTAAGCAGTCCTATCTTTGAAACTCCACATCTCTCTGATTTTCTATCAGTGCAAGTAGAATTCAGTTTTAAATCAAAGTGGAAATGATGAAACTTCAATTAATATAAAGAAATTTTTACTCAATTCAAGCACGCCTTTAAATAAAACGAAGAACTGAAAGCAGAGTAGTCAGACAGTGAAGTTCTATGTTCAATACAGAAATTGAAACATTATCATTTTTTTGATAATTTATAAGATCTCAAGGAATTATTCAATAAAAATTTCACATGTTAATTGAAAACTTCAGTTTTTAATTTTATTTTTAGATGTATGTAAATGCTCTCAGAAATGACATTTTTTTAAGGTTTATAAACATATATAAAAAAAATTATGGTTTAAATTCATATGGTCTTATAGATTCATATTTGTAAAATATTCTTAATATTTCAACTTCTAAATAAATAAATAAGCATTTCAATCTTCTTCAAATCTGGCCGATTTATTCAGTTCTGAATATTGCAAGTCAAGAACAATCATCATTTTCAAAATCTAGACCAATTATTCTAGAGTAACTCTGATCGGCTTCTTTGATATCTTGATAAAGTGATCTAAAATATCCAGTTTTTATCGGATAGTTATATTGAAATTTTCATAGATCGATTAGCTTTCATGACTGATTTAGTTGATTCGAGTGCCACTTTTTTTATTTTAAGGACTTATTGTCTCTAGAATATTTTGTTGAATATGATTCACAGAGCAGACGATACAGGTAAAAGTTGTAATTCATCAGAATTTTTTCCCTAAATCTACTAATTATGTATTTCACTCAGACCAATTGTTAAGAGATTTTTGTCTCTCCCAAAAAAATTCAAAAATTAGATGTTGGCTTCCGATTGCAGAAGATGCGTTGTAGATGTTAAGATGTAGATTTGCCTTAAATAAATCTGTTTAATTGGATTAGAAATATATGTGTAGTAAAATATCATAGAAAACGTTTCCATCCATTTATTTTACAAAAATATCATGTTTCATATTTGTTCCATTTTATGCAGACACGTGCCGAAAATGACACTTTTATATGTTTAATTTGGAATTATAGTTGATTTATTGTTTCTCATTTGAGAAAATGATATTGTTTTGGTTAGAAAGTTTTGATGTCCCCGAAATATGCGGGTAAAAATAGTTTTATATGCTTTTACAAATTTTGCATTATTAATTTTTACGTATAGTTGTTTGAACTAAGATGCATTTTCAAACAGCTGACCTGCCTCTACCAGTATAGCTTCCATATTACGTATGCTTCGTTGAAAGCAGTTGCGTTTTTATTTCGCATGATTCATTAAAATGCGGAGATAAATTACAATTACAATTACGAAGGCGAATTCTTTGATTTGACAAAATATCTTCTTCACATATGTAAAAGTAACAATTCAAAACATGTCTTATTGTTTTAAAAATTAAAAAAAGAATGCAAAAATATTTTACTACTACTAATTATCAATTGCTTTTTGTTCGTCGTTTCTTTGAAATGACGTCATTTTCAAAGTTCGTTTAAGATTTCTTGCTTTTAAATAATTAATTTCGCTCTCAGAACATTATCGTTTGGTGCTTTTCTAAAAATTCTTTTTCAATTTTAGCTGTCGCGCTTTTTTAATATATTTTTACTTTGTATTTTTATTTACTTTAATTCTTGAATGGAATTGTTAATTTTGATATTGCAAACGATCAAGAAAAATTTTCTCTTGAATTTATTGTTTAAAAAATATCACATTTCCTATTTATTTCATTTTACGTGATGAAAATTGTATTTTTCTGTTTTATTTTTGGTAGTAATTAACTTTTTTTTTAAATCAGAGCTTCTGAAAATGTGATGGCAACATTTTATTAAAAGTTAATTTTTTTGAGATTCTCGAGAAGATAAAATTTTATTTTTATTTTATTTTTGCAAAATAAATTGTTGAAAAAAAACGATTAAATTAAATGTTTGAAATTCATTAAAAATAGAATTTTAATTTTTCTGTCAAAACATTAGTATCATTAAAAAGCTAATTTTTTGCGCTTTAACTTGATGCAAAAATCAATTTTGTACTGTAATATTTTCGGACGTTATAGCGCAAAAACGTTAAAATTTGGCTTATTTTTTAATTAATTAAAATTTTATTTAAAAATTCAAAAAAGGGCCCCGAGGTGCACATCCCCGGCCCCCAAGGTATACATATACCAAATTTGGTAGCTGTAAGTCGAACGGTCTGGCGTGTACAGCGCCAACAGACACACACACATTGTGCTTTATTATAAGTAAAGATAAAGATGAAAACTTTGGGCCTTTTTAATTTCGGAATTTTTAATCAAGATAATATACTTTTTTCATAGCTAAAAATAAGTATTACACTTTTTTTGACCTATTATTTTCAACTGAATCTCATTTGAAAATCTAGAATAACGTCGAATATAATTCAATATTGCAATGAAAATGAGTACTTATTGTCCCTTCAGGAGATGCACAAAATAAAGAAATGACAATTTTCCGTGCATTATATGATTAAGGTGTAAATTTTTTTTTTATTTAGCATGTTATTCCTGTATGCTTATATTTCAATCACTTAAAGTCACCTCAAAAGGATTTCAATTCAATGAAATCCTTTTAAAAAGTGCTTTCAACATTCTAGCACGTGATCATCTGCTCTTTAATTCTTACTTACGTAGACTGAGACCTTTTTAATGATAAAAATGTTAAAAAGTTTAAAAAGTTATTTCAATCTAATATAAAAAACCAAGATATTTATTTAATCTTCCTTAGTTCATGATGTTGATGTCGTTTGAATGATTAACTCTGCTATTGTAAAATGATTTTCAATATTTTTTTGGTCTTTAAAGTCAAACTAGTGCTTCTATTTTAAATCAGAGGGTAGAAATTCCTTGATTAATTTCATGCAAAGTCATATAACAAGGCTGTTCTTGGAAACTAGCAGCCATTTGATGTTAGAAATTTATAAATCTTTATCTCAGAGCTCATACTAAATTTTTAAAGTCGAATTTTTTTTTAATAAAATCATTCTCCATACTAAAAAAAACACTAATAAAATTGAATTGAAACATTGATTCAGTAAAATCCTATCCTAGTGTATTTTTTATACTTAACCTCTTTCTCTTTCCTGACCTTTCTTCATTTTTAAAAGAAAGCAAAACATCTGATCAATTTAAAGCATTCATGAGACAGTCTTCATGCATATCAAAATTAACACCATACAAAGTCGAATAACAAGGCCATTCTGGGAAGTTAACAACCATTTGATATTACATTAAATTTACATTATTAATGTTTAGTATATATAAACGTTACATTATAAATGTTTGGTCTATATAAACATTACATTATAAATGTTTGGCGTATATAAACATTACATTATAAATGTTTGGCGTATATAAACATTACATTATAAATGTTTGGCGTATATAAACATTACATTATAAATGTTTGGTCTATATAAACATTACATTATAAATGTTTGGCGTATATAAACATTACATTATAAATGTTTGGCGTATATAAACATTACCTTATTAATGTTTGGTGTATATTAACATTACCTTATTAATGTTTGGTATATATAAAGATTACATTATGAATGTCTGGTATGTATAAGCATTGCATTATTGATGTTAAATACACATAAGAACTCCTACATTCTCTACTACGGTTCTTTATTAAAAGCTCTCTTCATGATAGAAAAAAGAACTAAAGAAATCCAGCTCGAAGTTTTTGAGTTAGCAAAGCATATTCAGGTTATTTCTTTTATGTAAACTCTTTTCTTCCTTTTTTTTTTTAAAAAAAAGGGGGAGAGAAAACATATGCTCAATACGAAGCACTCATGAGACAATCCCCCTATATAACAAAATTCGGCTGGTCTCGACAATATCATAAAGTGCCAAATGTGTCAACCCCCGCAGTGTTGCGAGACCGCAAAGGGATTTAAAAAGTGCGGTTACGTGCCGATGGGAGGATGGGGATCCGATGAATCATGTGACCGATGGGCGCGTGCCGTCACACACTGCCGGAACACTTGGGAGCGAGCCAAAACCCACAACAGAACGATCCCCCGAAACCGCCGCCACATGTAAGTTGTTTTCGAAAAAAACTTTTGTTCCAGCATGTGTGTGCTTCCCTTCCCATAGATGTGTCTTTTTCTGTCTTCCTTTTTTCCTCGTCGCATGAGTAAGCGTCAGCTGACGAGTATTGTAATTTGCTGGTGAAATTTTAACTACTCGGAATGAAAGTGCGGCTGTGTTTAATTTGAGTCGTGTGTTGTTGTGAACACAATGAAGTGTCATCATTACTTATTCATTCGGGAATGGTTTCCAAGAAAGTGTTGGATCAAGTAGTAAAGAGATGAATGATAAGAAGCAAAATAGCCTTGTTAGTTGTTTTGTTTGTTGCACGGAAGATGGCAGCACCGGTAGTTTATATGTATTTCTTATAATGTTCTATTTAAATTTCGTGTTTCTTAGTAATTAGGCAAATTGCTTTCTAATTCCCCTTAGTTTTTCAGTCGCAAATGATTAACAACAAGTGGGAAGTATTGTTTCACGTTCCATTTTAAGAATGGCTGTGTTTAATGATTTATTTATATAAAGCTACTCTACAAAAGTTGGGCGAAGGAAATGTAGTAATTCTAGGAAACAATCTTTAAAAATGCCTCAAAACCAATATTTTTGCATTTACTCTACTTTAAGCCCAGTTTAAAATAATTATAACTAACTTGATTTGGTGGTTAGTTTCTTAATTGGGAGTTAATGCTTATTAAAAAAATCCAGTTTAAATTTTATGTTTTTTAAATGTTTATGAAATGCTGTTTTTATCTAAATATTTTTCAACTTTAAGCTTGATACATTAATTACAATTATGTTATCAATATTAATATACTGTTTCTTCCATTGTGCTAAGCATTTAACTAATTTTCTGTCTATATCTTTATGGTTCCAAATACGTCACTTTTAAGAATGACAATTTTTAATAGTGGACGCACTTTTTTTAAAGTGCCATTTACCATTTTAAACATTTTAATATCAAGTCACCATTGCTTGGTTCTGTAATTAAATCCTATTATAACAAAGTTAGAGCATTTTTTGAAAAAAATTATTAAAGAATTCTTAATACTGAAGCACACTTTAGGAAGAAATATTATCTTCATGTCTTGAGCATAAGCAATTCAAAAGAAGCCAGGATAATAATATTAGTAGCAAAGATGAAAACATTTTAACATTTACTTCAATAAGGAAGTATATTGTGAAATTTGTTTAAAATATTTCATTTCATTTAAATAAGAATGGAAAATGAACTGAAGGGCAAAAAATAAATAAGAATTTTTAATTTCAAAATGATATGAAAATTATTTTTAAACGATAGTATTTTTGGAAGATATTATAAAAAAATCTCAATTTTAATTCACTTTCAAATCTCACTTATATGCATATTTTTACTCTCCAAAATAAATATTCCAGATTTTTCTACTCTAAATAAAACCCATGTCTACAAAGTCCACCCTCATATATACATGCTTTATTTTTAGTAGAAATCACTAAGACATTCCGGTAAAACCATTTTAATATATCTAATAAAATATTCGATTAAGATTAAAAACATTCAAAATAAGAAAGAATGCTCAAGAATAATATTTATAAATTGCATTTAATTCAAGTAATTAATGTTAAAGAATGGAAATAGGAGAAACGAAAATTGAACTGTTAATTGGTCAATGATTCATTTATAATGATTTTAATATACTCTGTAAGAAATTTGACACTATTTTATTCATAAACAAATTAAATGTTTCATATACCAAATTTTTTTCTCCGCTATAAAATAACCATTGTCGAGGTTAATACAAGTGCTGCTTTGCTAAACAATTATAATTTAATTCTTCCCATAAAATTAATTTTTTCTACTCTTACCAATTGTAGACAGTTTTAACTCCGTCTTCTTGTATCACAAGAAGTATGATACATTTACTGGTACTGATATACGGCAGGGACAAATATCGCTAAGAATGATCAAAACTGATTGCAGATTTTATAAGCAATCTCAGATCTTATCGAAGGATTGTCACAAAATATTTTGTTTCTCCACCAAATCTAAGAGAATTGGATATATCTTCACCTAAAAAAGTGTTTATCTATGTTTGATGGGTTTTACTTTTTTGAGAACTTTTTAATCTATTTTTAATAGACCTATCAAACCACCGTAATTGCATGTTATCTTATCCAATAATTTGCGAGCAACGTAATAAATCCTCTATAAAGATCCCAAACAAATATTTTGGCTTGTTTTATTGAAATAGCGCACATTCATTAAAAAATAATGAAAGAATTTTGCTTTATATTTTTGAAAATAGTACGATCAAAAATATAAATAAAACATCATGCATTTTTATGCATTTTTTACTAATTAATCGCTGTATAACAAATAAGAGTTTCCTAAAGAAAATTAAAATTCCAAATAGGTTAATAACAGTCTTATCCAAGAAAAAAAATTTGGGAATGCTTTATTATTTTATATTCTTTATTTTTTGAAAAGAAATATTATAATAAGATCTGCTTTATTTAAAGTACTTGTGAGCTAGTTTTCTAAAAAAAACATTTCATTTTTTTTAGTTTATTGATAAATGCTTCATTCATCAATAAACCATCACTTAGGTTCGCCATTTATAATGTTCGTATTTATTTTTCTTTAAATCTCTTTTGCATAGTTTTGTTGTTCAAGATTCCTTCAAAAATATTTTTAAACATCTATCTGTTTTATTTTTTAACAAAAAAATATTATTTTTATATGTTCTTAAAATATGTTTTTCTGGCTCTGGGTAAATTAAAATGTCAAATTACTCTTGTTCGAATATGTTGACAGTTACAATAATTTTTCTTTATATAACTTTATGTACGGGAAAACAAAAAAATCTCCAGACTACTCTGTTTTATCAATGCGAGCAAATAAAATGCTTATAAATTAAACGAAAGACAAATCTCACTTTCCTCTTAGTGTAGTAGGTTTCACTACAATAAACTCTCGAGAGATAATGCATTCCATCTTCGATCATTTATTATAGATGTCTTCCCTGTTTGTGAATGCAGGTTCGTCTGGAATCCTGCGAGAAGTGTTTGCGCCTCATCATGAATTGATTATCTGTCTAATCCATGGAGATGGTGCAGACTGTAGTGAATTAGGGAAAGATCTGCATTTTATCAGCGAAAGTGATTGAAGTGTCTGAGTTGGGAATGAAAAAGACTAAAGAGTACTTTGCTAAAAGTTTCCATGGAGAGTTTAATTATAATGAGCCCTTTGATGCGAGTCTCAATTGTCTGTAATTCATAACGGTTTTTCAAATGAAGTTAAATTAAAATTTTTATTGGACGACTACACTTATGTACTCTGCACATATATAAATGGATATACTACAGCAACAGCAAGTAATGTATTAAAAAGGATTAGTGTTCACATTATTAGAGATAAGATTAAATATCAGTGGTGTGTGTGTGTGTGTGTGTGTGTGTGTGTGTGTGTGTGTGTGTGTGTGTGTGTGTGTGTGTGTGA
>JAOUZG010009418.1:510926-523446 GCA_026289955.1 Argiope argentata
AGCCACTGTGTGTGTGTGTGTGTGTGTGTGTGTGTGTGTGTGTGTGTGTGTGTTAGACCTACTGCTACTCTAAATTTTTCTTTTCTTTATTTAATTGAAAAAAAAGTACTGAGGATTTTCAGTAATAATTTCTGAAAATATAATAGCACAAAAATGTTTTTTTTATTTTATCAATTTAATAATCATATTTATTTTTTTCATAAATTTCTTCGGCATTGAAAAAATTAAAAATTTATTACATTATTATACTTAAATTCAAATTTCATTGTTTCATCAAATTCTAAATTCGTATTATTTTATTCCAAACTTCGTTTGATATTTGTTCAATTTACATGATGAATATGACATAGAGGTTATGATACCACGAAAATTAGAATATGTACCAACCGGACATTTAAACGTTATAATCACTGTGGTGTCATGGATCTTGACTCTATTCAGATGATTCATGTACACAATAAAGAGAACAGGTCTAAGGCTTCTAAAATAAGACATGATTTAATTTTCATTGTGACTTAATACTTAAAAATATTTCCGTGATTAAATTCTGAATATTAAATTAAACTCTTATTTTAAGATCCAGTTCCCTTTTATTATTTATTTCTAACACGCGATTAACAAGATTACTTACTTCATTGTTCTGAAACTAGGAAGGAAGGGATAAAAATCCTTACATACCTACAACACATCTTCTTAAAATATCTATTTTCCCCTTATTTAAATCGACACGTGGCAAAGAAATCTATCAGAATCTCATAGTAAAATCAATGATGGGAAAAATTTCTTTCATTTGGCACTTGTGTCGCTATGTAAACTGACATTTTATAATCACTTACTTTTTGTACAAGTTATGACTCAAACAGAGAAATAAACCGAAGTTAAAACTTCAAGAGTTTCTTTTCTTACATATGTAGAATTGAAGAACATTTTTGTTTGTGTATATACACATATTCACAAATAAAAATATCTTTAATTATTTCTATATCATCGGAGATAAAGCAATTTAGAACATATACTTCTCGCTTTTTTTCGCTTGTTTAAAAATGAAATTATCCTAAAATGAATTTCTAAATTGATTTTTTAAATGCTAACGTTTGCAACATAATTTTCATGATTTAGCTTTATGGTAACTCTCTGGGAATCATGATTTGTATTCAATAATATAAAACTTGATTTATGTTATCACGGCACAAAATACTTTACAAAAAGAAAATAGTCCTTATTACAAGAATTTTCATCGAAATTGTTAAATTTGGTTTGGTCGCCATTCAAAAAAAATTATTTTTATAATTTTACGGAACAATTTAATTATTTTCCGGATTCGTAATTTTGAATAATCTTGCAAGTTATTTTCATATAACAAAATTTGTTTGACGAAATTTTTTTTCTTTTTGCTAATTTTCGTATATACCCCCCCTTTTTCATGCGAATTATTTATAGTTGCTCGTGCAAAACCAATCCAATCGGTTGCTGTAGAAGAATGCGCCATCCGAAAGGTATGAGAATTTCTAAAGATTTTATATTGTATAAGTTTTTTTTATTTAAATCAATTCATCTTTACAACAGAATATAATAAAAGTCAAGATATATTGAAAAGCATTACGAAAGATAAGAAACATACTTCAAGGATTAATGGAGAAATTATTGATAAATTAAGAATAACTACTGGCCACATTTGACGTGAAACTAATAGGATTAATTTAAAGAAAATTTTCCAAATTAAAGGATTTCAATTATTACAAAAATTAACAAATTTTCTGAATTTTTTTCACTTGTAATAAACCGATACAAAATACTATTACAAATATTCTTAAAACTTGGGGTATGTTTTATGTGAACTTTGAGGGGGAGATATTTTTTCACATTCTTAACCTAAATTATAAATTTTGCTTAGTAACTAAACTTTTAAATGAAACTGGAAGCTTCTTTAAATAGTGACGTGATGGTATTTCTATTTTAAACTTTTGTATAGCGGCATTTTAAGATAATATAGAGAATCAAGTACCCTCTTAAAGTGGCGTGGAAATTTCAAAAAGGAGGCGTCATTTGAAATGTTTGTTTCGTTACCTTTACTGTCTTTAAAAATCAAAATAACCTTATCAAATTGAAAAACATGTTGCTCTAGAATGGGTTGCTAATACCAAGGGTTAATAATACCAAGCCAAATAAATCTGAATTCTAAAAATGCCTCTCAGGTTTTTTTGTTAGAAAATTTTGATTCATTAGTAAAGAAGAATTTTCCCATTTTCTTTTCAGTATTGATAAAAAAATAGTTTTCAGTGTTAAATCTTATATTTTTAAAAATTTAAATCTGTAGGAAAATCCTATGTTTAGTTGATTTACTGCGGCATTTTATGAAGTGAAATATGTGGAAGGAGAAAAACTGAAAAAACAAACTGAAAAAATATCTGAGTGGATATAAGTAATATCATAACTGTAGACATCTTTTTTCGTATCTTTGATATTAAATTTCACATCATATTATTTCCAACTGATACTGAAGCACAGATGTTCGGCTGAAAAAAAATCTTTGGAGATCACTCGGTGAATTCATTTCCGACGATTTTCGATACCATTTGCTTTTTTAAAAAATAACACGCTTGCGATTGGGTACATGATTCATACACACTAAAAAAATGAATTGATTATGCTATACAGCTACAAATAAATAAATAAATAAATCTTATTTTTCTGAGATTTCCCACTCGCTTCAGCGTAACTCATCATCTCGAACCATTCAGTGCATGCAACTTGATATGCATGGATTTATTTCTGATAATTTCCGTGTCACTTCTGTCAGGCCAAAATCTGTCACTCTAAACGAGACGGGGGGCTCAACCGTTTGACTAATCAGGATTCGCTTCTCTCTGGAGGTCATCTAATTAGGAGAATTAGACACTGGCCATCTGGCCGAGCGGAAAGAGGGCGCAGGCCAGACACCATTCAAGTTCCAGACAGTGGGCATTAGACTCAATTAAGTCTAACTGCTCGCTGACTTGCGGGGTTTCTTTTTAGAGTGTTTTGTCTACGGGCCAAGGAATAAATTGATGGGGAGAGTTGTATTTTCTAATTAATGTCAGTTTCTGCTATTGTGCATGATTTCCATTCCACAGTCCGCTATAATCCATTCATATATCTCTGAAAATTAAAAAGTTACGTCGGAAAGAGAGATGAAAATTGGATACCATAGAGATACAAGAAATTTTTTTATATTTCATATAATATAAGCTAATGTGAAAAAAATTCGTTCCGTAATCTATAAATGTCTTCTGTTTTTAATTTTTGTCATCATGATTAATAATCCATAAATGAATCATGTATTTATCATGTCAGAGCATGATGTTTTCGGGGTGAGCTTTTTGGCGTCAACAAAAATCTGTAGGCGAATAATGAAAATTTTATTATCTCCACGAGCATCTCAAAAAAATCAGCTTTTAATATCGCGTTACCATTGCATTTACAAAAGCTCTTATTTAAAAAAATAAGTTAATGACTACAGCAAATGAAACCTGGTAAAATGTCATTTTGAGCACGTGATTATGTGAAATGAAATAGATAGGAAATGTGATATTTTTTTTAACAATAAAGGCGAGATAAAGTTTTTTTTCTTTTCATACTAAATTTACTCATTAAGTGAAACAATTAAAATAAATGGAAATGTAATTTACCTTGCACGATCACGGGGTGCTTGGCTTTTCAAGAAATTATGTTCTGAAATGGTACATTGAAATATACTCAGCAGATTTCTTTTTAATATTTAAAAAAATTTGAAAATTCACCTGTAATTTTTAAATTTATTAAAAAGACATTTTCCTTTATTTCTTGCAATTATTAATATCGATCTAATTACGATATTTTGGAAAAAATAAAATACTGTTTAATAAAAAATATTATGACTAGATTTGCTTAACTAAGTTTGAATCCATTTTAACATATTAGTTTAATAATTTTGAGTTTAAGTAATTAACCTCAGTTAAATTCTTTTAAAGATATCATTTTCCTATAACTTGTCTGTTGTCTAATTATAAATTTTCCTTTTCATAAACTGTTGATGCTTTGTGATATGGAACCAGAACTACACACAGTGGGCAATACTTTAATACTTTAAATAATGCAATACTTTTCAATAATACTTTTTCTCATTATAATTCATAAAAAGTTACGAATTATATTCTGATAACACTAGTATTATTCCTGAATTAATTATTATTGTTTCCTATGTCATTTAATCATTCCTTTCTGGTTTAAACTTTTAAAAAATTCCAAAATGAAAGTCGGAGCATCTTCTGAATATTCTTATGATATAAATTTGATTGGACCCCGAATTGAGAATACAATTTAAATATGCACTTCAAAAATAATGACGAATACTGAAGTAAACTACATTTACTGAAATTTAGTAAAGTAAGTTTTTAGTTTGTCTCTAAAAGTTACCTTCTAGAAATTTTGGTCAGAAATAGCCAACAATAATACTTTTTATCATTGAGGCGTTTTTCATTTTGAAAATATTATCTGAATTTGGTTGAAAAATTATGTGTGGGAAAAAATTCTGTAATAACTATTTGCATATTGCCTTTTCTATTTTTTAAATTCTTTAATTTTACTTGCAAAACTTATTTTAAAAATATCCCCTTTAAGATATCACAAAACTACAGTAAATAAATATTGATTATTAAAATACTATATTGAATTTCCTCCTTATAGCTATCATCAGATAATATTTCGATGTTTTAATGAAATTTTAATTTTCTTATCCAAACTCGCCTCTATTGAAAATAAATATAGGTATAAACAGGAAAATAATCCTGATTTAACCCACTGCACACGGAAAAATAATTCGATTCAGAATTATTCAATATACAAAGGCTTCTTTATTGCTCCAAATTTGTGTGTAAGGTTAAAATTGAATTTCTCCGTCTTTTTACCATTCTGTAGATATTTTCCATAATCAAAATTGAAAAATAAATAAATAAAACGTCAAAATGATGCACCGTCTTGAATGGTACCCAAGAGGTGCCATCGATTGCAAAGGGTTAAATAATCAGAATTGTGACTTTTGATATTAATAAATTTTACTTCCTTTTAACTAGTTCTCTAGATTGGTTTAGGCATGTGCACATTGAGAGACTCTTTCAATACGGCGTGGTCCAGTACCCCCTGCTAGCTTTGAAAATTCAAAAACCTCAAATCCCCAATAAAAACAAATCCTGGTGGCTAATCATTAAAAAGGAGATTCCCCCTCTTTCCACAGCCCATGAGCTTGTTTTATTCAGCTTCCGTACTCATCGTTCTGATGATGTCTCAGGTTGCAGCCAACCATAAGGGGGATGTACCCGAATGGAACCTTTGGGATAGTCCGGAAATCGTCTGCAGATGGGTGACGCACCTCTTGACGGATGCCCATATTGGTCACTTTTATGCTCCGACACGCAGTACCCCTCTAATCCGCATACTGATGGATACCCTCGCATACCGCCACTCTATTCCCTCGTTTTTCCCTTTCGAGGGATTTATTAGAGGGGAAAATTTCCCTTGATTTGCAACCAGGTTGGGTAATCAGACTATTTTTTGAATAGATTCCTGCGCATCAGTTGAAACCTTCCAAGATTCGTTCGTTCAGCATCGATCAGTTTTCATTGCATTCTGGTCTCAATTAATTCTCTATAAATATAAGATGGGGAAAAAAGAAATTCATTAAGTGCTGAGTGTAATGGCAAGGGTCGATATTCACTCACATTATCAAATTGACTACATCATAATGAAAGTTAATTATTATTACAATATTATGCATAATTTTTTTTTAAAAAAGTAATTATATTAATCTCTAATAACCGGTGACCATCAAAACTAAAGTATTAAAATTTATTTCTGCAGATATTTATTTATTGAAGCACAAAACAGATATCCTTTGTTCAGTACTAATGTGTTTTCGGATTAAATGGAGAATTTAAATATAAGTTTATTTTCAAATAAAACTTATTGCACTCTCTTTGTTAATCTTTTGATATAACTTTTAAATATAATTTATAACTATATTTAATTACAAATTTTTTTATAATATTAATACAATGTAAAGTTTTTATTCCATATAGATATAATGTCCAAAAAATCTCAAATTATATTTATCATCTTTAAGATGCATTCCAATTTCTAAATAAATTAACTAAATGTATGATTGGTAAAAATAATAATTGCAATAAAGCAAAAAATTGTGAGTTGTCACTTGGTAAAAAATTGCTTTTTCGTTATATATTCATGAATGAATTAAAAAAGATTTTAAAACTACATTACATTCTTGCAAACTATGAGAAGATACATATAAACCTTGCCGTGATTCACCAAAAAGTAAGTTTAGAACAACAATTCGTAAACCCCTGCTATAAAAAATCGTATGATTTGTGTACATCGTTTTGTATTTTCTGCTTATATAGAGCCTATTAATACTTAAGTTCAAAATGAAATTCATAAGTAAAATAATGATGAATGATATATGAAAATAAATATTTTACATTTTTTTTCCTTCATTAAATTGAAATTTGAAAACCAATCTCATTTTGAGTAACAATAACCTTGAAGAACCTTCTTTATTTGTATTTTATAAAAAATTTTATCAGTAATTTAAACTTCCTTTTGTAGTCCTTGAAATGGTACAGGAAATATGAAGGATAAAGATTCGGCTAAGTCACCAATCCACAAAGTTTAATTAGTCTATAAAATGAATAAAATTAAAAGGAAAAGTCATATACAATATTTCATTTAAAAAAACAAATAAGCCCTATTTATCCAATAATATAAAGCATCAGCACTTGTTTTGATAAAAAAAATTTACATTAATCATTGTGGAAAAAATGTCATTCTCGATGTTTTGTGGAATTTTTAATTTTCTTTACAATTAATCACGTCTGAATAATAATATGAATGAATTGATTAAATTATAAAATAAATTACCATAACCGTAATAATGGTCAGAGATATATCTGAAAAAAAGTATGAGAAAAAATATGTTGTTAAATGAGCATCTGTATGATTTCATACAATCTATGCCCTATGAAACTTTTCATTGATCATGACAGCAGTTTAGCATCATACATTATTTTATTGAATTAAGATGCGATATCTGTCAATCGGTACATGGAATTACAGACAATCACTCGTCAGAGATACTGCCATTGAGAGCGCTTAAAAAATTTAAACAAAGAATGTCAAATTAAAATGCATTTTGTTTGTGTGTTAAAAACCTGTGATATAAACAATTTGTTAAAACACAATTTGTTTATATCACAGGTTTTTTTAATTTTAATTTTAATGTTCTTAAATTGAGTATACAGCTAAAAATTGCAAAAATTTCTTTAAAAAGTGTCCTTAATATTTTGACGAATGTCGCATTTTACGGGTCCCTGAATTATAAAAGTAAATTTTTGGAATTATGTTATACTGTATCTTTGCGAATACAATCATTCAAAAATGCGTCCATCTAGATGAATGAAATTCGATATGTACTTTTGATTATTAAATTTTAGTTTTCTATCTACAAATTAAATAATACAAGTTCTAAAAATTTTCTTTATAGTGAAATCTATTCACAGGAAATCTTTGTCTGATTGTCCTTTGTCAAAAGTATTCGATAACAATAAAAGGATAGATCCGATATGCATGCGAATGAGATAATTGAAAATGCAGCTACTTAGCATAACAAAGTTTAAAGTAATGATTTCATATACAATTGTACGTTTGTTACGTACCGAATTTTAAATAAAAAAATCATCGAAAAATTTTAAATGTATGTTGATTTATAAATTTACTTGCTGCAAATGAGATTAAAAGACTTATTTAATTAATAATAAATTCAAAATTGAGAAGAATGTAATTTGTTATGATATTTTCATTAAAATTAAAACTATATATCGGATTTCGAGCCAAATTTATCAATTTATTGTCGATCTGTACATTTTCGAGCAAGTGAATGTAATAACTCAAAAGCACTATGACTTAGATAAATGAAATTTAATATGTAATCTTGCAATTAAAAATGGAGCATCTATATGAAATCTGAATACATCGAAAAAAGAAGTCCAAACTGCACATTCGGTTTTCTTCTTTATACGACAAGGCTCTCATATACGGGACTTAAAATTACAGCTCAAGTGAATGTTTAAAAATTTTATTGAATGTTTTTTAATAGTGCTCCCTTTTATTAGATAAACTCGGAATCTTGTGATAAATCATGAATCTTCAAGAGGGCTTAGATTTTTATTTTTAAAGTGAATAAAGAGATAAATATTAAAATAAAAAATAATAAGATTTTGATTTAAAAATTATAGCAGCTTGAATTGCTTTTCTTTTCTATATTCTACTCTCCTGTTGCCAAACGCGTTAGGAAAATACAAGATTGTGTAAAGAAATTGGCAGATGACGTCGAGGTTTCTATTCTCTTTATGAAATTGCTAAATAGATACTACTGTCGCTAAATAGTAAATTGATAGTTGCATTAGCAATGGAATCCAGCTGACTGCGAATATTTATTCATATTTTTTAAAACAAACACATGTGGAGCTAATTGCCTTTGAAATTACCTATCACCGAGTAAAAGAGCATAATTTATCTTAAGCTACCAAGTAGCTACAGGTTGTTTTGCACAACAGAAACAATCGAGTTTCTTCGTGAATCCTTTGCTCATGACCTTGGTTAACCACTTGTTCCCGAATTGTAGTTTACTAGTCCATTTTCGGTGTGATGCGATAGGATCTTGAATATACAAATATTTTTCCAAGATTTAAAAAAACAGTGATATGGGCTTAAAATCCTCAGAAACTCGACATTAGAAAAATGTGATAATTGTTTATGATAATAAATATTACTTTCTTCTCAAAATTCCAAAAACTGAAGAAAAAAAACCTTGAAAATGACACTTTTTTTTAATTGAAAAATTTCAATGTTCAAAGGATGTGAAAGTGTTTATACAAATTTAGTTTCTAAAAAGTAGATCGCACTGTTTAAAAATTTGAGAACCCCCTCCTCTAGATCAAGTATAATTAATCCTAACAATACGATTTTCTTTACCATTAAACAAAAAGAAATGCGGAATGCTAAAAAAATAAGAAAAAATGTTTTAAATAACATCGATGCTTGTAGGGAAATAAAATACTGGGTAACAAAAACTGGCATTTTCTGCAGATAATTTATTTTAAAGCATTAAACTTGTTTCTCAATGCCGCTTAAAAATGATGCAGAATTTTTTTTAAGGTTGAAAATAGCATCCCCTGGAAACAAACAACCTAAAAGAGTGGCAAAAAAATAAACTTAGAACTAAGAGAAAAAAAACCAAAATAAGTGTATTTAATACATAATTTACCTCTAAAATGTATCGCATCAAGTATTTATCTATTAACAAAAAGAATAAGAAATTGAGTGGAATGCTTTCAAGGGCTTTTAGAAAACGGTTACACATACTTTTAAGTCACGTATTCCTCTCCTTTTTTTCATTCTTTTTAAATATGTTTCTAGAAAAAAAATAGCTTTATTTTTTTATTTTGTTTGAAAAACAAAAACAATTAAATGAGGTTTTTTTATTCATCGAAAACTTAAACTTTATTTATAATTAGTAGTGACGTTATTGCAATCAATTCAAACTTTTTTGATGCATTGATTGAAGCTCTGATCACGAAAAATAGAAGAAATTGACTTCATTTAAAAAATAAATATTTTTCTTTTGAACTTTTAAAGTTTCCGTTTTAATGAATTAAACTAGGGCATTTAAAGAAAGATCCTTAGCTTTTTCGCTATCATTCTTCTCTTCTTATTTTTGTAAAGACATTTTTCTTCCCTTTTTATTCAAATTTCTCAGTAATTTTGTATTCAAACTAATCTAGCTAGTGATAAAAGAAATTGTAAGATTCTTTAAAGGAAATGCTTAAAAGCATGACTTTAAGTTTGTAAATTTGAAAGAAATTGTAAAATGCAGAATGATCACGCGGTGGCCTGGGTGATAAGGTCCCGGCCCATGAACAGTGGTTTCAGGTTCCAGACCCGATTCCACCGAAGAACTATCATGTAAGTGGGTCTGTTGCTCGTTAAATCCGTCCCGACCAAACGTCCTCTCGTTGTTGTGGTGTGGTGTGGAGAGGGAGTTGTCAACTCAGGTGCCCTCCTCGTCATCTGACCATGATTCAAATTTACAAGATCTGTCCCAAAATAGCCCTAGTGTTGCTTTACAAAGACACGTTACAACAGCTAACCTAAATTTAAACTATAAGTTAAGGTGAACATTATACTAGCGTTATCTCCGCAGGAAATCATGGCAAAATTTAAGATTCTTGTAATCCCCAGAAAAGTACCGATGGAAGAAAGGAGTCCAATTTGTGAATTTATAGTTAATTCAGACAGAAACTTCTGCTTTGTTTGCAAACAGATACTTCTACTTTCTTTTTAACGTCCCGTATAAAATATGTGCTGGGTTTCCAACGTTGTTTGGCATGGTCTATCCTATTTAAGGGCAAATAATATCCAGTTTCTAAAACTGATGTCTCAATTTTGGTAATGTAATTCTTTGAACTCAACTGATGAAACTTTTTGTGTGGCCTTGACACAAAATTTATTTTCTTTTGAAGTTTTAAATGAAATTTGTCCCCAGGAAGATAGTTTTACTGCCTGTTTGTAAGAGTATAAGATAACGATAAAACGCAAAAAATTAAATGGATAAAACTGGGCACACAACATAGGCATCTAAAGTGTAATCCATAGGAAATTTTGAACAAAATCTTCCTTCCAATCGAACACCTCTGGGTTTTTACATTAGCATATATATATAAAGCAATATGCCAAAAAGCGAAAAAAATTAGAAAAAAAATGATATGTGATCTTATTATTAAAATTATAATTGTCATATTTTGGTGTCATCCAACTGAAAAAAAGTTCCTAAAATATATTTTCTTCATTATGCTACAAAACACTCATATATGGTGCTTTTTCAGTCTATGTAAGGATAAGCAGAAGCGAGGGGGGGGGGGGAATGTCACTTCGTTTATGTTGTTTTCTAACCATCTTCTCTGGTTTCCAATTTCTTTTCTGGTTTCTACAATTTTTACGCTGTTGGAGGGGTTTATAACCTTTTTTAGAATAATATACGAGAAATGAGACGGATTTAGAAAACTTCGAAAGCGTAATTACTACAGACCTGCCCAGTCTCTTCCATATTAAGTATATTGTGAAGGCCCCATTTAAAATTGCTACGGCAGGGCTTTATGTTGCAGTGTAACAGCAAGTGATTTAATGAGGCTATCGCCACTATAATAAAAGTATTCCGGGAAAATGATCCTGCAAATGTTAGCTTTTTTTATTTACAATTTAGATAGTTTTTCTATTTAACTATTTACATGGCGTTATGAATATAAAAAAAATGTTATTGCGCATGTCATTAAGTATCTAATATTATTGTGTAAAATTTATACATTAAAACCAGCGAAACATCTAATATTATATTGAAAAATGAAAGCGTTTATTATTATTATTATTACGTAATGCAATCTGAATTCCAAAATTTTGGAGACATGAATCATATAAGTAATGAATTAACTTAGTTAGATGGAAATTTACTTACCTTTAAATTTGTCCCCAATTTGAAGTATACCCTTTAAGTTTGTCCCCAATCTAACCAAAATAATCAAGCGGAATAGTTTTCTGGCAATTCCATTACTGATTTGTTAATATTGTGTGTGTGTATGAGTGTCCGTCCGTGTATGTGTATGTGTCTTGCCATCTGCTACTTAGGCAACATGTCTATGTGAGGAGGCACTCTAAAATAAATTTTAGCCATCAATTGGTCCGCAGATTTCATTTTTATGGATTGTAGTGATAAAATCTGAGAAAATTCCTTCACTTGCCTGTAGGCATTCGATTTCCCGGTCCAATCGATTTTGTACGGAATTCCCTAACACTTAGGGAAATTCGGTACCATCAGCGCGAGTGACTAAACTCATTTCCATGGCTGACTTGGCCGACCCTATGACATCACCCACCGGGCATGACTCCGCTACCCCAGGTGATTACCGGCCCATTTCTATCGCCTGTTAGGCTTATTGGCTAATCTGCCGCGCTGTGACGTCAGCCACTCTCCATCATTCACCTCTCCCCCCAAATCCAATTTCTGCCCCTGGATGCTGGAAAAAGTGATTCCTCTGTTTCGGACGCCTAAATTATTCCCCATCCCTACGTAAATGAGAGGTGGGAAAACTCTTGGCCTTGTTTTTATGACACGTGACAGCGCCAATTCCCTGAGTGGCTCCGTCGTAATGCCAGGAGTACGCATGCATCGATATTCGAAATGCAAGAATGCCAGAACACCCCTGGAATTATCCACAGAGGGGGAGATTAAGAGTGTAGAGTAATTTGCACGTTGGCAAAAAATACTTTCCATGCATCTGATTCATAGAGATTCATGTATGGATATATGGAAACACGTGACACCTGAAGAATAAGTGTGTGTGTGTGTGTGTGTGTGTGTGTGTGTGTGTGTGTGTGTGTG
>JAOUZG010009418.1:523456-575028 GCA_026289955.1 Argiope argentata
TGTGTGTGTGTGTGTGTGTGTGTGTGTGTGTGTGTGTGTGTGTGTGTTTTCGAAATAACAATCACACACCATCAGTATTTAAATCTATCTTCTCTATCCCCATGGAATAGTATTAGAAGAGATTACAATTCAGTTCAGTTATATTAACTTTTCGTTTCAAAGCAACTTTAGGACTATTTTGGGACGAACTTCGTAAATTTGAACCACGGTCAGATGAAGAGGGTGACACCTAAGCTAGTACCATATTTCTTAACTTCTGCGCCACACTAGAAGGTGGGCGTGAGGCGCACACTTATTTAACTAAGAGATTACCAGCTGATAATTAAACTCCACAAATAACTAAATTCTTCGATAGACCCCTTGAAATAATATCTGAAGAAATTATGAACTGATAACTAATTGACATGAATAGCTAAATGAATCAATTTACAAGACGTAAGCCGGATATTGCAATAATTTCAGATCAGTTTAGCTGTACGCAAAATAATTACCACTTAATGATTGAATGTCATGCCTAAGCTGATGACAAAAACTATTGACAACGTATAATGATGCAAAATGTCTGGGGATTACACATCATTTGGTGGGGGGAAGGAAATATTTGTTGTTGTTGTTGTTGTTGTTACTTATGACACTTTCCATGGACAAGTCACCTTCTGATACAGCAGCAGATTTAAGCGGAAAGAAGCGCCTCTTGTTTTTTAAGCAGCGCCAACTAAGGCCAAGAGTAAGGCTTAGCTACACACGCACAACATTTGCTTGCACAGACCCTTTTTAAAAGGGGGAACATTCACACATCTTACAGATAGCACATAGAACAACAACCATGCTCTAACCGGGACTCCCAGAACACGAGGGAACTATTTGTAACGGATGTATAACAAAAAAGCAGACAATATACTTCATATTTCTGGTTATTGTCATTCATGCAAATACGCAATATTGATTTTATCACAAATTCTGATTGGAACTCTGACAATATTAGATAACTGTAAGGATCTACGAATGTTAAAGCAGTTTTGGAATTATGTAACCGGCAGTTGCGATAAATTACGGTTAGATCATGATGTATGTGAAGTTTTGACATTATTTATTTAATTACAAATGGAATTTTTACATCAAATGTCAAGTAATAAACATACGAAAAAATGCACAATAACAGTTAGAAATTAATTATTTTAAAAGCATTATAAATTAATAAAAAACTTATCAGAGCATCGTCTCGAAGCTACTCTTGAAACATAAGCCTTCAATCTTGAAATTTTAAACACTGCAAACACTATGTATACTTTGAATTTTTAGAAATTTCTAAATTAAGCTGCAACCTGGGTGGTTTTTCACTTTTCATTATAAAATCAGGGTCATATGCAATGTTAAATCGGGTATAAATTCAAATAAATTTGTCACGAGGTGAAATGTTGGCATTCGAATAGTTAGTAAAGGAAAATGTTAAACAAAACTTTTGCAACGAAGCGATATATTATATATAATTATTGTATAGAAAATCTGTGTATTTATATGGAATTCTTCTTTATAGATCCAAATACTTCTCAAACAAAGTGAATTTCTGTACAAATGTAAAACTTAGGAATACGCTCAATTACTTCTAAAACGAAAAAAATTGTCATTGTATATAACATTTTTGAATAACTCCAACTTTTGCACAGAGAAGAGATGCTATTTATATGCAGCACCTATACTATAACGATTTCTTCGGAGTCCAAAGCCAAGAATTTAGTGAATACTCAATAGCACTTACGTGGTGTGGTGAGGAGAGGGCCAACTCAGATGTCAGCCTCGTCATCTGACCGCGGTTCAATATTACGAGGTCCGTTCCAAATTAACCCTAATATTGCTTTATAATGGGACATTAATATAACTAAACTAAACCCTATAACATTTACAGAAATTGTAGAGCATCTTCTGGTTCATTCTTTGCACCTTTTTTTTTACATTGTACACTATCATCAATAAATAAGATTTATTCTAGAAATATAAGAATAATGTTGAATCATATTTCTACAGCACCAAAAACAGTTATCATCCCTTCACTCTTGGCTTTAAAATTTCATGACACCGAAAAGATTTTAAACACTCTCATTCGCGTCGAGAAGTTACGATCGCAGTTAGGAATGCGCAGTCTTTGAACTCCGTCTACATCTGCGTAAAGGTAGATCTCTTTGTGACTGCGCGAATGCATCTAAATCAAAAGGAGGCTTCAATGGCATTCGCAGTCACGAATTTATGCATTCCGAAATAAAAATTGCCACTAGAAAAAGAAACGTCATTGTTTTTTAAAAGCGATGAGTCGTAATGAGCTCGCATTCTGACAGTTCTGGAATGTTGGAGTGCCGTGGAATGTAGGCCGTAAAGTCTTTGTCAGTTTTTATATTAAATTTTTAAATTTTAACATCTCTCTCTCATTTAACCCCTAACATCTCTAAGTCTCTCATTTAACCCCTTAGCCGATTTACTTTCCTTCCTATCTAATAAGATGACACCTTCTATTTTGGGAATATTTTCTTATTTTGATTCAAATGGAAATTCATAGAATACTTGGCTTATCTACGTATTCGGTCATTTTACTATTGAATTATAATTTCTATGAATGGTTTATTTTTTGTTTACAACTATCAAAATTCGATAAATCGACGCATGTATGGCGTACGGGCAAACCGGTTAAGGGGTTAAACATATACTCTAGTCTTCGATGAATGAAAGCGTAATTTGCATTATACTTTTGTAATTTTAACATTTTTGGTTTTTATAGCAGCTCTAAACTGCAGCTCATTTACTGTCATAGTTAGAAAAATATTGCAAACATAAGAAATAATGGAGGTGGTGAACATTTAGTATGAAACTAAAGTTTCTCCAAGAGAAATAACAACCTCCAGTCCAGTTCGAATTACCTTAATGCAAATGAAATTGTATTCCTCCGTATCTGGTGCAAACGAGAAGCAGGTGCAAAGAGTTCCCACATTTTCCATTCTGTTTTAATTCCTTCTGCAGCGCAATTTTAATGGCTTTTCACTCAAAAGGCCATTATTTGACGTTAATGTACCAACTTAAACTCCAATTCCGCTATTTAGGAGTTCTTTAAATACTCGCAAGAGTTCTCCAATTATTCACCGCCTGAGATTTGGCAATGAAATGGGCCTTTAATGGCGATACGCTTTAAGGATTTTACTCATATATGATTCGAAATATTGTTTAGACATCTTTTAGTAACTTAAGAATTTTGAATTTCTAAAGAAAACTTTGAGACTCTTTAAATGTAAACTAGAATATTAAACGAATTTCTGGTGCCTGGCAAATAGATTAATCTAAATATAATATATATATAATAACTTGACGTCCTTAAATGACGTTGAAAATCTCATAATGTATTTTTAATTATTAATATTTAGTTTAAAGAAACTTTCTTTTTTCATTTATACAATCTATTTATTTTAATGAATTCCAGTATATTTCAGTGAATTGGAAGACATCTTGTTCTTTTTTTTTTCTATTTGGTTAGATTTTTAAAAAAAAAAATCTTACAATTTTAAAAATTGTTTCTTAAAAATTCCTTGTTAAAAAATCATTGAAATGAGCACAGATATTGGACTTATTTGATCTCATATAACCATTATCATATAATATACAAATCAGTTTCCATGAGCCAAACAATTCATACATAATGCGTATGAAGCTATAATAATAATAAAAAGGGGAACAATTCTACATTTGAAATCTGTTACATTTTTTTTTCTTCTTCTAAACACAATATTTAGTTAAAGTGACTGATGATCCGAACTAAGCAGGGCAGATTAAATTCTCGTATTCTTATCTGGATTGAAAAAAAAAGAGTCAGATTCACCTCTTTTTAGAAAATATTACTCAACTAATAATGTTTTTTAAAAAATTCGATTATTTTTTATAGGTAGATTTATTCATCCTGAATTTACTATATAATCACTCATTTACAATGGATGGGTTTGGAAATAACTAGAGGAAATATCGTAAATTATTAACAGTGTATTTGATATACATTCAAAAATAATCAAGTCGAGTTACAAGAAAAATTGTCACAATTTTACATGTGTAGAGTACAATTATATATTAACAATATATTCACATGAATAATTTTTCCTATTTGTGAGTTATTTTAAAACTATGAAAGAGCTTTAAACATTTTATTTTCAGCTCCATTAAAAATAGCTAATGCAAACGATGCTGTACATTGCTGCTGTAATCGACGATATATTTCATTAATGTTTCTTTAACTTTGCATGAATTTTTAAAAATAATTAACAATTCAATGCTTTACTGTCTCGGAATTTATACTATTTCATTTACTTATATTTTATCTGATTCATCTTCCATATTCTACAGCAGATTCTCAAATGGATCTTTCTGTTTTTAATTTTAGAGATTCTTTTAAGATAATCGAAATAGATAAGAAGTCGTTTCTTACGCTTAAGTTTTTTTCATGCTGTAGTCAGCTAGAAATATTTTAATCATTGCCGACAATTGACTTTCACTCATCTTATTCATAATTTTTGATAATGATTATTTCAGAATAAAAATTTTGTGATACAATCACTCGTACGGTGTTTCTTTGAACAATTTAAATTTTAAAGAATTAAGTTAATCCACTAGTTATTGGTTTGAGATTTTTAATTACATTGCAATGAAAAAGAAATGAATTTTCATAATTTATTCTGATTTTTTTAATGAGCGCAAATATGGTATATCATGTTAAAAACCTTTAAATATCGTCAGTCAATTTATTTGTGTTAAATCTATAAATTCATTTAATTGTGAAATTTTATTTAAGACCATAAAACATACTTTCAAATGTACTTTGAACTGCACAACAAAGCAAGAAAATCTTTCTTCCATATTTTTAAAAATGACTTTTTCAAACGGACCAGCACAGCACAAAATACTTAAGTGTTTCCGTCACCACTCTTTTTCCACCACATAAAGCGATTGCGTGTTGAATCACCACCCACACTATGACGCCCCTCGCCGCCCCCGCAATCGAGCCCTCCCTCTGCCAACCCTCCCCCCCGCGGATATTTCAGATAAAATTTGGGAAACCGTCGACTTTCACTGGATAGAGAGCAATAGCGAAAAGTGATTGAGTTTGTTTCGGGGTACAGGAGGAGGGCGTGCGGACAAAAGGGGTATGGAGGAACAAAGGAGGTTTAAGTGGGGCCCGAGATATCTCGTCCATCGGAGGTTAGGGGTCAAATCGGGGTGATGAGTCGGAAGGAAATCGAAGCCCATACTTTGTTTATCATTCAACTCTTCTCATTTGGTTACCAAAGGAAGCTCATATGGAAGGGTCAACTGTTCACTAAAAGGGGATAGCAGAGGAGTCAATTTGATTAAGCGCTTTGAACAGTTTATATTCGTGTTGTAGAGTAATGCTATTGGAAGAAAAACGAAATTCATAATACTTTTTTTTGATTACAGTAAAATTATAAAAAATTAAATAAAATGCAACGAAAAAACCTTCTTATTCAGAGTAGTATCCTGTGAAGTAAACATACTTCATAAATCATATCGTTTGAAAGATTCAAACATGACATCATATATGACATGACGATCTCAAAATATCCTTATGTTTTGATGACTTACATATGCAGTTTGAATTATTTAGTTAATTAATCATTTTAAAAAAACTTAATCATTTAATTATTTTTACTGCAATATCTACCAAGTAAAATATATAATAAAAAAATTTAAGTCAATTCCTACTTAGGGCAAAAGAGGAAACTTTTCTCTTAGTTAATTTTTATTGAATAATTGCAATTAATACAAATTATTAATAATTACAAATAATTCGTTCGCAATGCTTTGTTTGGAGCTGTTCAAATGAGAAAAAGGATTTCTTGCATTCGTTTATGACAATGAATGAGGCATGGATCCATTGCTATACACCTGAAGTAAAAAGATCTACAGTTGAGTGGACAGCAGCTGGTGAAAATCCTCCAAACTGATTAAATCATTCAGCCGACAAAGTTACGGCATCAGCATTTTGAGAAGAGCATGGTATTTTGTTCGTCGACTATCCTGAAAAAGAAAAATAAATTCCGAATAAGGAATATAAAATGGGTTTTTTTAATAGACTGAAAGTAGAATTGAAAAAAAAATACTGCCTGAAATATAAAAAGAAAAAGGCTCTGTTCCACCAAGACCAATGTGTCACAAGTCGATGAAAACAACGATTATTTTGAAGGAGTTATTCTTCAAATATCGTTCTCATCCAACGTATTTTTCACAATATGTTTCTCAGCTATTGCTTTTTTTACATACGTCAAACAGATGCTCCCAGGGAAAGAGATTTGATTCAAATAAAAAAAATATTTTTTGGGAGCAAAGAAAAGCAGTTATGTAACTACGGCATTGAAATGTTGAAGAATTGAAATGAATATATCCCTCCTAAAGGAGTGTTTGCTAATGAATTAAGTTGGATTTCTGAAGAAAAAAATTATTATTATTATCTACCGGAGACTTATTGAATCCTGTGATGATACGAGTGAAATGGATGTTTTATAAAATTAACTCTTGCAATAGTTATAATTCAGATAAAAAAAATAAAGAAAGCTTATTATTGCGAAATCAGCATGAATATGAGAACATCCAGAAATTAAAAAAAAATATTGAAGTTACGCAGCTTTTAGCTGTGACTTCTATATTTCTTCTTGACTCATGTCAGAATACGATCCATTTTTCTATAACTGTCGTGCCCAGCTAGTACAATCTAAAAAACAGATAAGCCTTATTTGAAACGCATGTAGTGTAATCGCATTTATATAAGCATGATAACACTGACACATAAAAAAAATTATAACTTTCTACAACCACTGTCCTCTTATGTCCAAACGGACACAAGAAAAATACTTTCTACTTTTTCCATTAAAAGCTGACACGTGACAAGCATACGCTTGAATAATAACATTATAAATTACCGGCAGCGAAGAAAAAAAACTCGCACTTAAGAAATAAGAACCGAGGGTAAAAAACTAAAGGATTAAAAAAAGATTTGCATTGAATGTAGCCGATAAGACCGACAATTTTTCTCCCTCTAAAAGCGTGTCGTTTATCGCACGACTAGCTGCTGCCATCCCCATCTGAGAAATAATGACACGAAGGCGAAATAACAAGCATTTAATACCCCGGCGGCGTAGTGGTCAAATATATTTGATCTGGTTTCCTTCCCGTCTTGGAGAAGAAAGGGATGCATAAAAATGATGGATTTCGGCTGTAATTCATGATACGTGAGAACACAGCTCATGTCAGTGACCCCTTTCGTTAAAATAAAGGCCTCCTCTGTGGAACTGTCAGGTTGGGTGGACACTGCAGCAGAATAAATATGTGTTGGGTATAATGAGCGGTGTCTGCTTCATTTGAGAATTTTGGCGGTAATTTATTAATGGTTATGCTAGTAACGGAAGTGAATTTCTTTATTGCAGCACGGGAAATGACCGTTCACTGGTTTGTATAGATTTACACATTGCAATTGTCCATAAGAGTAGGATCTTTATCTACTAAATAAATTATATAGGTATTTTCTTTGGTGGATTTATGTTTGAAAATAATTTTAGAAAGGCTTTTTTAAATAAGAAAAGTTATAGTTGAGTCAAATACTGTAAAAAGGGGCAAAGAGTGGTTAAACCGTTCTGGAATTTAATAATATAAATTTTACGAGTTTTAAAGCTGAAATGGCGATTAAACAAGAATTCCTTAAACATATTTCTGAAAAATGTGGGTACTTACGTATTAGACCGTCGACACCAACGGTTTAGTAACTCATTGGCGACGAATTCAAATTTGGCTGTAAACCATCGACCCCAGCGAAACCAACAAAATGGTGGACAACGGTTAAGGTTTAGAAATTTTTTTAAATAATGGTGGTATTTTTCCATTATTGGCGGCTTAACAACTCATTAATGACGCCTTCAAATTTGGCGATAAAAATCAACGGTCTAATACGTAAGAACCAAATTTTATTCAGAATTTGAAGGGCTGCTTTTGCATTATTTTTTATACATGAAACGATTTTTTTTTATGTTGTCTTACCAAATATTCTATTTAGACCTCCTCTCTTTATTAATTATTGTATAAATATTATTTTTATTTTAATTTATTTTATCATAGAATAGTAAGATTAATTTAGTTCTGTTGACATTCCATTTTAAGGAAATACTAAGGCTGTTTTGTAATGGACCTTGTAATTTTGAACCGCAGCCAGATAACGAGGACGACATTTAAGGAAACATTCCTTTTTTAGATTTCCTTAGCATACCAAAGGAAAGAGACAGAAACTAAAAGAAGAGAGAAACCCGATTAGCCCAAGAAATTCTTATGAATTTCAATTTTTATTTCTAATTAATTTCAAATATTCATACGTGCTAAAAAAAAGTTATGGAGGCACCGGGTATCGATCCCGGTACCTCTCGCATGCTAAGCGAGCGCTCTACCATCTGAGCTACGCCCACTACGAATGAGTACGCACAAAATCTCTTTAAAAGCAGTTCCTGACCTAGTTCTATCAGAACGAGTTTCGGAAGTCGAAGAATTTTCACACCTGAAACAAGTGTGTCAATAAAGCGAACTAAAAGCGCGCTAGACATTAATATTCAAAACACTTCACCGCTTTTGAATATTAATGTCTTTGTGATATATTTACACAACAAAGCTATTTCATTATTCTCTCTCAATGATAAGTATTTACAATTTTGAAGTGTTGTAAATATATACATAATAAAAAAATGAATTGCCTCAAGAATAACACTCTGATCCAAAAGTGAATGGTTTATTCATTAATGATGAAAATGTATGAAGATTTGTTTAAATTAAAATCTCAATTAGGAATAAAGTGTTTTGAACACTTTCTTAATTCAAAGGGTCATTATCTAGTACCAAGCTGAACAAAATTATAAGTAAACATAACTTGATATTATGTTCGATTATAGTTAAGATTTTTTTTCTTTCCAAAAATAAATAAAATTAGAAGTTTTCATAGAATATGTTTTAAACTTACAACAATATAAAACAACTTTATACAACTTTAAACTTAGACTGGAAATATAATATTTTTTTAAAAAAAATTGAAATTAAATCATAAAGTATTCGGTAATGCCATACATTCACTAAAGTTATGTAAATGTTTTTATAAACATTCTTAAGTTTAAGATAAGTATAATATAAAACTTATTACATATGCATTAGTATAAAAAAAATACAATCAAGCATTTACTGTATTCTAATGATATATTTTTCATAGTTAAATTTGTTGAAACTAATTCAGGAAATATACAATAGGTTTTTTTTTTTAAAAAATTCTAGCCTTCTCACTTTTTCCTTTGTTATCATGATAGTCTTGGCAAACAGATATAATCGTTTTATAATGATATAAAAAATGTGCAATGAAAAATTCAAATTGCGTTATTAGTAAATTATTTCTAAACTGCCTATCGAATTCTCGTTTAAAAAACACGGAGAAAACATTTTTATTTCTTTGTTAGTTTTAGGAAGTACAACTTCCATGGCAATCGTATGACGGGTTCTCAAGTGCCGATTCATACTTTTCTTTTTCTCGCCTTTCTTTCAGCTTTTAGACGGTTTCAATAAAAATATATTATATTAAAAAATATTCAAAACCACGCAAGACTGAATTTCGTATTCCATTAGTTGTAATTTATCCTCAAGCCCGTTGATTTGTTCAAGTGGTTCCGCGTATCAGGATAAGACACGTCTGTTTTAAGCGTTCCACATTTGTTATTTCATTCGCATCGAAGAAAGAAAAGCTTCTTTTAAAAACCATGCTTGTCACAATTAAGTCCACTTTGGCATGCCCTTTACCAGTTAACATTCAAACGGCTCTAATGAAATAATTTATTTGAGAGTCTTTCTTTTCTCTCTCTCGGTCAACATCGAAAGGCAACCAGATGTCTTAATTACGCCAAGATGAGAGAGAAAAAAATGCGGTGATAATAATAAATGCAAAGAAATTGCCGCCCAAGCGCACGCCAAGTTATTCTTCATCGCATCCATCAAAACGTCACAAGATATCAACCCTTTCCACACTCTGTCGGCGGAACTCGGAAAAAGATCGCCAAATCCGCGACAGTTGATGCACGGAGCGTTTGAAGTTGGTTTCTAGACGGAGGGTTCTGGTGGATCAGTGCCCTTTGACCGGTTTATATCTCTAAGATATCCTCTTCTTTCACTTCAGGCCTGCCATAAATGTCATCTTATTAATCTTATTTATTACCCGATGTAAACTTTTAGTGAATGTAGGTTGTTATTTTCTCCTTTGCTTTGTTTAATCATTTAAATAGAATTGCTTCGATGTTTTGTAATTCGATAAGAAATACGATGACATTTATTTAAATGAGCACAGCTTCAGATATTTCCTATTTCCTTCATTCTTTTTTCTAAAAAAATATTTTTAATGTCTGAGCATTGTGGCACAAAATTAATTAGAAAGTTGATGATGCATGAAAAGTTATCGATTTGTGGGAGGGTTATCGATTTGTTGGTTTGTTACAGAACATGAACCTATTAATCTAGACATTGGTTATGGATGCAGATGGTGAAAAATCGGGGATTGGATTATTTTTGATGATCTGGGAAATAGGTGATCTTATTCCTAATATTGTAAATAGCCTATTTGTACTTGATGGAAATTAAAATATTGTTCGAAAGAATTACAACACGTGAATTATTAATATTTATTGAAGTAAGCTTAATCATTACCAATAAAAAGTGAAAGAAAATGCAATGATTAGAGCAAAATGAGTTATGATGAGTTAATCAGAATCATTATTCACAAAAGCGAGAATGGTGATGCACCACATGTAAAAATAGTAAGGAAGCAAAATTTTTCAAAGGTAATTTTTAGAAAGTAAATTTTTTCTTCATTTTTTTCTCGCATATTAAGCATGGAGAAAGTATAGTAGCTGCTGGAAAATTCAAACTCGAGATTTTGGCCATTCCCCATGGGTAGCACTTCCCTTAGTTCTAAAAAAAGGTACTTTTAAAAAGTGTTTGTCTGTCTATGACAAGTTTAGTTTAGTTTAGTTGTGTTAATGTTTTCTTGTAAAGAAAGACAAGAGCTATTTTGGGACAGACCTCCTAATTTTGAACAGCGGTAAAATGACGAGAACGACACCTGAGCTAGCACTCCCCCTCTCTCTCTCTCCACACCAGTGTGAGGATGTTTGGCCCTGATGGATTTAACATGCAACAGACCCCCTTACAAGACGAATCTTTGGCGGAATCTGGTCTCGAACCTGAAACTATACGGCTCACGAGTCGAGACCTTTATCGCGTCACTGCGACCCTGTCTATGGCGAAGATAACTCAAAGCAGCTTTGAACTTCAGTCAAATATTTGGTATACGGGCTTTATATCGAATTTGCAGATTTATTTCAAATTTCGGGCAAGCTCTGTTCTGAGGAAGTCTAATCGGCTGTTCTAATACAATTTAGCCAGATTACTGCAAAATGAAGAGATCTAGACAGATAAAATTTAGTGTAAATGAATAAAATTCAATAATAATATATTATTACCAAATTTTAAGCAAAATCCAATAGTGTAATAATTTTATGTGTCTGTACATTCAAAAACATATAAGCGTAATAGCTCAGAAACGAAATGGCCTTATATCAAATTTTGTACGTGGTTTTGCGACTTTAAATGTAGTTTTATATCAAAATTCTGTTTCAATCGATTTTGAAGATCGATTCTAATGTCTAAATTTGACTTTCAGACATTGGAAACTGCATGTTAGAGATTAATCGCCAAAAGCCTCGCTAATGATCACTTTAAAAATTCAATAAAAATGCTAAATCTACACCAAAAATTATTTTGTAACTATTGTACGTCAATGCTATGCAATCGAATAGTCAGGAATATTTTATTCTAAATTGGAAGAAAGGAAAGACAAAGTTATAGAATTCGAGACCGCATTAATTCGATATATCAGATTAATTTCTGTAATAACTGATCTTGCCAAACAGAAATCACATTTTTTATTAGATTTTTATTATCAAATTTATATATATATATATATATATATATATATATATATATATATATATATATATATATATATATATATAATGATTCTATAAAAAGTATATACAATCAAAAATTACCTTCCAGGTTATTAATTTGATTTGGACTTCCCCTTGGATCTCCTAGAAAAAAACGCACACGCAAACTCACTCTGTGTTGATACTCTTCCAAATTACTCATGCCTCTATCACCGCGCAACTGTTCTTTCACTCATCACTTCAGGTCCTTTTGAGGAGGCCGGTACAGTCCCATGGTGGCTGGTGACATGACAATGTCCTTCTTTGAAACGTCAAATTAGAAGACACATAGAAAGAATTTGTTTAAGTTAATAAAGAGAACGAGGTAATCCCCAAAAATAATATCCCTTTAAATTTATTTGTAAAATAGTAAAATACGGCAAAAGTTCTTTTAAATGGCGAAGGGCTTTTTTACTTGTTTCCCACCTTGAAGAATTGCAACTTTCAATTTTAGTAATTAAAATTTCAATTAATTAAAGAATATATCCTTTGCTTTCTAAGTTTCTGCGTATTTAAAATTATTAAAATTTATCCAATAAGAAATAGATATTAGTCGATTTATTTGCTTCTTATAAGATGTAGTAATTTAATACGGAATCTATCACGAATCTTTCAAGAAAAGAAAAAGTATATCAGCACGTGAAAAAAGTTAAAATTCTTGAATAATATCTCTAGTTATTTTTTTCTACAGACTTTAATATTTTATATGAATTGAGAAATCTTTGATTCGTAAAATTATAGGAAATAGTCTTCTCAGAACATTCTCGCATACTCTTTAATAAAGAGGGTATTCTAGAAAATGCCTTGCACGTCATTGGCGTGTAATAGTAATTATAAAAGAAATAACCTTTGGCGTCAATTCATCATTTTTACTGAATCTATCGCGTCGTTCTTGGCCAGTTATTTGGTGATTGATCCATGGCATGAGGTTAATTGCTACCCAAAATGGAATTTATGTTTGTGATGAGTATTCCCCAACCAATTGCAACAAAAATTTGACGAAAATTGCACTTGTAGTAACAAAATGATATATCAAATTTGATAAATTTAAGTCACTGTCTTTGAGGTATTGCATTTACGTGTTGTTAAAAGAACAGATTAACAAATTCTCAATCCTTTGTTCGATTTGGTTTAAAATTAGATAGGTGTTTGATAGGCTTTAGCTGTTCATTATGTGTATAGAATTTTTTTTCTGTCTAGTTCTTTTCATTCTGTAGTTGTATTAATTTATAATCTAACAGCCAGGCAGACGGACTCCTTTTATGTTGGTTTTGCTCAAAATTTGAAATTTGGTATAAAAAATTTGAAATTTGGTACCAAATTTCATCTTTCAAAGCATTTTCGAGTTATTTTTGTCTCAAGCAGACATGCATTTTCCAATAATTGGTTTTTGGAGCTTAGGAAGGTTGATAAACTGATAAAATTCGTCAAAATTTCAAGTTTTAATTTTCAGCGATTGCTATACTTTTTGTATACTACATAAGTGAGAAAGTAAAAAAAAAAAAATCGCTGAAATTTTTAGTTTGTCAAAAAAAAAAAAATTACTTCGTTCATTCTTCTTTCATCTCGTGGTCGTATAAAACGAAAACTGATTGCTGGCATTCAATTCATCACGCAATTATTAATTATGATAAACGGCATGAAATGGGAAAGAAACAACTTCTTAGTGCTTAGCTGGCAAAACACCATAAATATTTGAACAAAGATCTCTGTGCATCCAGAGGCAGATAATACGTCACTCCCATGCCCCACTACCCAGAAAAAGCACTTCTTCACGAGCAGTACTTATTATATAAAGGGCAAGATCGTAAAGTTCCAATTCAGGAGAGTCTATGATTTAAGACGAGACAGCGCCTTCCCTCCACCCGTCTTGATTAAACCTACATTTCACGATCTCTTCTGCTCTCTAATGAATAAGCCTTTCAACCTGTTTCGACGACAGATGGAACAGCAAGAATGTGCACAGTCGGTGGTTATTTTTCTTTCTTTTCACCCTTCCCTCGTTAACTGTTATCTTGTCTGCATTCAGTTCCATCCTGGTCCACGGAAAGGATGGGAAAAAAAAGAATCGACCGAATGAATGCGTAAGACACGTGTTACATTAATGAGTGCTATTCCTTTCTCTAAGTGCTGTCATCACGCTATAGGGTTGGGGTTTTCTTTCCTCTTCGCCAGAATGAGAGGGTGATTTTTCAAGACTTCTGACATCCATTCATTTGCGTGTGCCTGCAATTTTAAAATAAAATCGATACCTGTAGTGCCAGTAAATTGACAGGTGGAATCCGATGCTAATGTCATTCCCTTTTTCTGTGGGCTTTGCATCCACTTTGAATGGTACTTCTGAACGTTCGAATGCTGGTTTTGAACTTGGAAGCGATTAACAATGAATTCACTTGAGACTGGATGACAACATAGAAAACTGACTAATTTTTTAAAATTTCTAGTGTAATTTAGTATTTATTTTTATTTCGTTAATTAGCATTTACATCTTTGGTTTTGTTATTAATGTATTGAATTTTTTTTTTGAGAAATTTAAATTGAACTGAAACATTTTTTTAAAGTTATGCACATTTATGTCGAGTTCCTTCAGTCGAAACTATAACTCGATACTCGAAAATGTTATTAAGTCGAAATTGCGGAAATAAAAATTATGATCGATTTTTTTATTGTATATTTACTAATAACGATACACTTTCCTCTGATCACTGCTGATAAATTAACTGATGCTAATTTATTAGAATCAATCATTTCTTTAAAATTTTAAACACGAAGACATACAAAAACCGGGTGCAATTCCCCGTTACATTTTGGCTTATAAACGTAACGGGTATATTTCTATGTTTCTCAGAAATTTAAGCATGCAATAGAAATACCTCTTTTCTCTAGTTTCCTGTGTTTACGTTTCTGAAGCTCCCTCTTATGAAATGAATAAGACAATAAAAATTGTCTATAAATACCATAATTTTCAATTTAACTATTATTTTCGTTCTTCGCATCCAATCTTTAAGGACTTTAATAATAAGGACTTTAAACCCTTAGATATTCTGGATACACTTTTAATAAAATGTCGAAAATAATTAATCTTTTAAATATTCTTTAACTATAAAACTTCTTTTTTCTTTACCAATTTTAATATTTCATCATAAATGTATCTTTACATTAGGGGAAATTTTAGTTTGTAAATTTAAATTGCAATGGAATGAATGGAACATATGGACTTAAATATTCAGTGGATTTATTGTTTTACTGTATAATTTCGTCTATTAACATATATACTAAAAAAGGATATTAGTCATAGATATTCTCATAATAGTTATAATATTCTTATGCTTTACAGGAAAATGTCAAGGGTAATTTATAAATATAATTGGTGTTCAATCAACCAAGCTTATTTTTTATATATATTTATTGATTCAGGTTTTCTGAAATAAACTTACTAAGAAATCTCCAACACAAATTTATGCAATTGATCAGTTTATCATGCCTTGATAGACAGCTAAATTTCAGATTGTAAGCTCGTGAAATTGCAAATTCATGTCGAAGTTATGTTCGATAATAATGGGTTAATAACAATATGTTCAATATTTTTTACTTACTATTGATTGCATTTTTTCCGTTTTCGTCATTTATTTCATTGATTTTTTTTAATTAAAGCGCAATTATTTTTCTGAACTCGCCATAAATGAATATTTCCTTTAGTTTTTATTCTTTACAGTTCCAATTTCAATTAACTTTAAAGCTTACACTTATGATTCAGATTACACAAATCTTGGAAAAGTTTCAAAATATATGAAACAATAACTGGCTGCATACTTTTTAATGCATTAAAGAATATAAATTAAAATAAGAAATGAAATGCATAATGTTTTAAATGAAATGTTTATTTATTCCAATATCCAGCCATGTTTTTTTTTCATAGTTTTTCAATAAACTTAAACCTTTTTTTAAAAAAAAATTGCGAATTAGGATAGAATCCTGTTTACTTTTTTAGTGCATAAAAAGATTTATTTCATTTCTCACAATTTAATTTTTAAAAATGGCTTTTTAAACTGTGTAATTAATCTCGTCTAGCTTCAAAATTTTTACTTTTAAATTTTTATTGATTCTTTTTATTTATTTATTATTATTATTGGAATTCTAAGTACAAAATAGTATTGAAAGTAAGAATGACATTTAAAAAAACTAATTACATTTTTCTATGTGACAATCTGAGTTGAAATTATAAACATTTGTTTTATTTGCTTTTGATGGGAATGGAATTATGAATGGTATTTTTCTATCTACAATAGATTCGCAAATGGCAACTATTTAAAAATCTCAGAACTAAAAAATAATAATTTTTATACGTCAGCAAACTTTCTTGGCTTTTTTTTTATATAAAATTTAAAAACTTCAAAAGAGATCTTATTTTTACGAATCGACTGCAATCTTATAATTAACTAATTTGAATCTTATTCAAGTTGCTAAACAATAAATCAAAATGATCAGTTGAAATAATTTGTTTAACCATTTAAACCGAATAGTAAACCCACTGTATTTATCGGATTTAATATCCTAATCCCGATCTTAATTCCTAATGACAAACTTGATAGAAATATCGGATTTGAGGCGTCAGACTGTCGAATGTTTCACGAAAATAAACTAATGACGAGATACCCCGAAAAAAATTACTTCTTGTAAACTTTCCCACAGATTAACTCAATTCTAGTCAAGGCTAATTAATGCATCAGGTTACAAAGTGGAGAGGACTTCGGAGCTTAAATGTGTTTCTTTAATATAACTCATTAATGAATGATTTTATTCAAAAACTGAGAATACATAAATTTAAATCTGTTATTAGGAACATGATGTTGAAGAAAAATCTAAAAATATCACAGTTGTATATGTGTAAGTATGAATATTGTAATGTAATAATTTTATTTAATCTGTAATAATAATATAATTGTTATTTATAATTTGAAAACGTCAGTTATTATACTCAAAATCTTAAGGCCGAGTATAAAAGAAACCACTTGTTTGATTTTAATCAATGAAAACCAGACTCGGAAGTGCTGTGAATATTATGAAAAGCCATACGCACCATTGACGAATAACGTAATTCGTGCTTCTAAGCTATTTATGATCCTCCCACTGGTGTGGTGTAAGAGTTTGGAGAGGAGGTGTCAGTTGAGGTGTTGTCTTCGTTATTTGACCGCCATTCAAAATTACTTCCCAAAATAACCCTAGTTAAAATGGGACACTAATTTAACTAAACTAAGCTTCTTATATTATAGATAGAATTTCCTTACTAATGTTTAAACTATTATTCAACTTACATTTAACAATTGTTTTCAAAAGGCATTATGCTTTTATTCAGAGTATTTGTTAAACTTCGATGATATTTAGCTTAAGCTTTTTTTTTTCGTGTCCATTTCATTTGCCATTGATTGTTTAAATAATAAGAACATATTTCAATTAATTTAATCTGATTAAAATGAATTTCAAAATTGAATCCTGCATTCATTACGCTCATTTATATAAAATTATACTACCTCATTTGAAAGGTAAAATTATTGTGAAATGTAGAATTAAGAAGTTTCTGCAAATAATTGTCTGAGGCAGTTAAATGCATATAATTCCATTTGAATTAAGCGAATAAATCCTTTATTGGCATCAAATAAAATATATTCTTGGAAGAACTTAGGAAAAATCTGGATTACTTGAATACAGCAAACAAACTCACCAAATGAATTTAATCTAACTAAAATGATATTCTTGATTCTTTACG
Organism: Argiope argentata; assembly: GCA_026289955.1. Taxonomy (NCBI): domain Eukaryota; kingdom Metazoa; phylum Arthropoda; class Arachnida; order Araneae; family Araneidae; genus Argiope; species Argiope argentata. The sequence goes on from JAOUZG010009418.1 coordinate 541,319, forward strand.
CTCATTTTCTTAGAATTACAGTACTATTTAGAATAACCTACCTAATTTATATAAAATTCCGCTGCCTCTCCAGAAAAATAAAATTGTTGGGAAATATAGACTTAGAGTTTCTTCAAATTGACTGAGATAATTAAATTCACTGATTTCCAGTTGAATTGGGTGAATAAATACTCCATTAGCCTCAAGTAAGATATATTCTTGGCAGAACAGAAGAGAAATCTGAAGTATTTTAATACAGCAATCAAATTGCCGAAACTCCTTTGGAAACTTGCTTGTCGACGAAGAATTTTCGAGTTGGCAAACTCTCCCCTTATCGAGAGCAAACCCGGGGCTAATTTATTAGGTCATAAAGACGCCGCTTTAATGGCAAATAGGTTTTTCTAGCTTCCCTTTTTATATCAGAAGGGTCGTAATCGAACCAGTCCACCCTCAAACAAGAACAAAGAAAAAAATACAGAAATGCAAGCACTTAAAAATATTATCAGTCCTCTGGCTCCCAGCGTTCGTTCTTTTTTATCTCCATCCTTTTGTTGGTGAGAAAAATCAGCTCGAGAGAAAAAGGACCTTCTGAAATATTTATGGTTGTCGTACAAAAGAATATTAACAGGGTCGAGAGGCCTAAATTAGCGCACTGAAGCGACTGTGAGAGTTTCTGTCTTGTGAAAATCCTTGCAGCTTTCCCAGTTCAAGTCAAAGAGATAGGAACATATTAATAAAAGATTAGAAAATGTAGGAATGTTCTTGCTTTTGTACGGCTCTCGTATGCTGGAGGCAATTCTGATGATTCTTTTAAGGAAGAATTTTTAGATTTATATTTTTTACTGCCTTTTATTAAAAGACTAATAGACGAAAAAAGATTCTTATTTATAAAATGGGAAAAGTGAATATTTTCTGAAAATGGATGGTTTTATTATTCTTTCTTAGTTCATAAGTTCCGAGAACTTCACTTTAATCAATCTTTCTTGTTTCATATTTAAAAAATTGGAATTTTGTAAGTTATTTCTCTGGCATATCTTGAAAGAGCTAGGGCTATCAAATTTTGAACCCAAAAGTATACACAATAATTTAATTATAAACAAATATAGGAATTTCCTTCTTTTAGATTCTTTTTGGGGAGTCATTATAATTTAATAATTTAGTAATCAACTAGTTTACTTAATATAAGAAATTTTAGTAAAAAATATTATTAGTAATAATAATTTTGCATGAGTAATAATATTAATATGAGTAATGAATAATTCAATTAGTATTAATTTCATATGAAATGCGCTATATATTCGTAAAATTCAGGAAAAAAATTTATTATAATATTTATAGTAATAAATGGGAAAACAATTAAAATAAATATTTTTTAATAGATACAGCTATAGTGAGACAACAAGGGTATATATGTTTCTGGTGCAAATTTAATGGGGAGATATGGACAAAAAAACAATAGTGTGTTAATGGTCCATTTAAAAATTTCAAAACAATTAAAATGAAAATTCTTCACTTTTTTTAATATCTAAGTAAAGATTATTTTGAAAGCTGCTTTAATGAAATTTTTAGTAATTTGTTTTATTTGAAATTTCAATGCAACTTATTTTAATAAAGATTTAATAGAAAACATATATGAAATGGTCGGTGGTATAAAGAGGTGAGTGATTTAAGGGGGCGTTATGATCGCTTAATTATGATGTATGACTTAAAAGATATAGTGCCACTTTCCAAGGGCTTTTATATCTTCGATCTCATGTTCATCCTATTTAAAACTTTTTTATATACAGTTTTTGATTTCTTTTTTAAAGCGTTAGGATCAGCAATTCTAATTAATAAATCATAATAATGTTTTGGAATTATACAAGAATTAAACGTTAAATTATATATATATATATATATATATATATATAATATAAAGGAATAGATTGGTTTTTACGATTTGGACGGCTTTAAGTTTTTTTTATTATTATTATTGAATATAAAGTACACAAAACGAAATTTAATAGTAAAAAAAATCCAGCTCCAGATTTCATAATAATTACGCGTCTCCAAGCTTCAGACCTTCTTGAAGTAATAATAGCAAGAGAATTGAAAAATATTTTCTTGGAGCAATTGTAAGAAATGAAATGATAATCGAATGAATTAATGATAATGATAATAATTGAAAAATATCTTCTTGAAGCAATTGTAAAAATAGAAATGGTAATCGAATGAATGAATGAATGATAATGAAAATAATCGAAAAATATCTTCTTGAATTAAAATAATTCAAAAATACTTTGAGCTAGGTTGGTGATATTTGGTATGGTGTTTGGACCAACTGAGTAAATGTTTATCAAATTTGGAACAAAATTTGTTCAGAAGAAATTTTGTCAGCTCGACTCTGAAATAATTACGAAACGAAGAGAGTAGGCAAATGAAATTTGGTACATAAATTTTAGATCTCAAGTCTTCAAACTTGGAGTCAATTACGCCAAGTTGTCGACTTTCTGTTAGGCGGCATTTTCACGAGCATATCAAAGTGATAATTTAGAAACGTAAGGACTTTAATACAGGAAATTTGGTTTGGAGTTTTGTTACTAGTCTTGTTGTTCTGAGTAATATTTTGGTTTCAATTGGTGGTCAGAACATGCCTAAAACTCGGGAAAACTATTGCAAAATGCAAGGGATTGATCGCCAAAAAGTCGCCAAGGTTACATTAAACTCAGTAAAAATATTAAACTCACACCTAACATCAATATTTATCAGCTACTGTTTGCAAGGCATTTCCAAGCAGGGATTCAGCAAACTTTCCCCAGGTTCACAATTTTATGCGGGGGAGGGAAAAAGGTTTTTTAAAGAGAAATATTTGAAGAGATCACTTCTGTAGGTTAAACTTTATGGTCTATTTTTGATCAAATTTTTTGCTAAAATAATTTCTTTTTGCTTAAATTTACTTCCAAAGTTTCATTGCATAAAATCACGACAACAAGTATCACTATGCAAGAAAAAAAATAAGTAACAAAATTTCAATATCTAAGAAATTATGCATTATCCTAATCATAATGAACTGTCTTTTCCTTTTATATTCAATGCTTAATGAGTTAAATTATGTAGATATCGTTAATGTAGTTAAGGTTCTATACAAACGTACTTCTGGGTTGTAAAGTAACCAGACATACAATAATCAACCATAGTTGAGAAGAAAACGCTTTTCCCCCCTCTGCCAATTACGCTAAGACGCCTCATGTATTCATTAATATAAAATTCCCATTGTTTACATTGACAAAGAAAGAACGTCGCTACGTGCCGCGTGTGTTCCGAAAACACTTTGTTATAAGGTGGAAAAGCTATTACTCTAACACGCTTGAAGACACCTTTTGTGACGATCTGGTAGCGTAGTTGAATACACCTATTGTAACTGCCTGTGGCATTTTCCTCTTTTTCTTCTTTTCTTTTTTTCCCACCCAAAAGTTGTTTGTTAAAACGATGAAATGGAAGATTATGGTTTATTTTTCAGCCTGTAAAGAAACAATCTTGTTTTTTCATCTGTGGATGAACTTTCTTCTTTGAGTTTTGTAATCTTCGTATCTATGGATAATGCGAAGGAAGTGTAACTTTATATCTTAGTTGTTTTAACTTCCGTTTTTCTGTCTTCGGACACAAGTTATAGGCATAGTTTGTAGATAGGCTAAAAAGTTAAAGATAAGACATTAAAAAAGGTAACGCACAAAAATCATTATGATATTGCCATGGTTAAGCCATATATGGCAATTATAATAATCAAAATTCGTATTTAAAAAGTTTCACTGCCAAATGAGAATTAATTTAGAATTTAAAACTCTATAAAATTTCCCCAAATGTATTCCAAAAATTCGAATCAACAGAAATTATACTTACAAATTAGAATAATTTTTAAGATTAAAATTGAAATAAGCTTTTTTGGAATTAAAAATTTTAATGATAAATGCGTAATAAATTAACAGTAAAAATATTAAACGAATGATGTAATGGTAATTATAATGATTTCGATATTTGAAGTTTTAACCAATTAACTGTTTCTACTTCTTCAAAAAAATGCTTATCTGAATTGTCCTAAACTTATATATATATAATAAGCAATTATTTATATAATTTAATTATCATATCGATAAAATAATTGTCATTGAATAAACACATTAGAAGGCAAAATTTTGTACTATTCCATGACGAGTATACTCGTCAAAAGCAGTTAGCTGGTTAAAAAATAAATATAAGATTAAATTGTAATTAAAAAGGCATATTTAGAACTTTGAATAAAAAATTTATTATTGAGCATACGAATGAACTTCAAAATGTGAAGTTTCATACCATCTAAATTCAAGTTTGTTTGTTTTTCAGTAATTTTGTTTACCAAAAATTATAGTTCCAAAAAATGCGTTTTTCGAACTGAGAAAAAGCAGAAGCGTGAAAAAAAGATTCATCTAAATAGCACGTTCGAATTTTTTGATGATTATTGTATTTTCTTTTGTATTTGAAGAATGTTTTTTTTTTAAAAAAGCAAACAGATCTAATGATGTAAATTAAGAAATAATGATGAAATAATCAGGAAATTGAATAAATAATCAATTGAGCAGATAATTATTTATTATCTTTCTCATAAAAAAAACTCATTTAAAAACCCGTTTGTTTCAATTCCTTAATGCAAATCCGACGTTTACGTTAACGCGCGCCTACAAAACAGCGCATCCGATTCAGAGCGTCTAGATCAAAGCCCGTTCCCCATTATTCTTGCCACTCCAGGAACCATCCCGCCGTTTCAATTCCCCATCCCCCTTTCAACTCACCGAAAGGCCCGGCTATCCGTTCCCTTTTCGGTTTTGAAATGTTCTTGAAAGTTGATGGCACCAAATAATAAACAATGTATTTTATCTAAAGTTGATTGAAGTTCACGGAGTGCTCTTCAAACAAATTGCGGCTAATCAAAGGACACTTGAAAGAACAGGGGGGGGGAGGGGATGGCCTTTAGAGATCATGTTAATGGGATGCCTATTAGATTGCGGTTCTCCAAGATTTTGAAGTGTGCTTTCATCTTAGAAAAGTCTTTGTTGGTTTCGTTTACTACCGTTTAGTCAAACTTCGTTTTAATGAATGATTGGAGGCTAACATTTAAGCGCAGTTCGCGAAGATTTTGGCGTTGATTTTATGAGCTTTAAATGCAAGTTATTTACTGCCAGTGAAATGCGTGTGTCATATTCAGAATACAAAAACTGTTCAATAGACATTTGCAGGCCAGACCTTTGGTATTGAGAGAGTAAATTTCGCACCCATTTATCTCTTCGTTAATAAATCCTCAATTAGAAGTAATTTTTCAGAAATTTTATTATTTTTAATTAAAAGCAAAAAAGAGGTGCTGATATTTCTTGCTAACTCTTCTTTAGAATAGATAATTGCTCAGTGGTTTTATCAAAAACAGAATTATACTCTGAAATCATATATAAGTTTTCAATGGCAAAACTCTAATTTCCTTACAATCATTTTCTCTCATTAAAAACAAATTATTTTGAATTCATTCTTTCAATTTCAGTTTATAAATTGAAACTGGATTTAAATTTATGAATTTTGCACTCCACCACTTTTCAAGTAACACAAACACAATGAACTTAATGCGGATATTTAATAAATTATTTTTTCATGGTTTAGGTTTTATTTTATTTTACATTTTTTTTTGTCTATTTGGGATTCTTTTGCGTTTCTTCCAAATATGTCTATCATAATACTACTATCTGTGACCAAACTTCCTTTCGAACTAAATTCCCCCTTTTAACCATGACTTCAATCGCAATAAATTTCTTCTTTTTTTCCTTTTAAATAATCTCGAATTGCCTTCCTAGAAAAGAATCTAAAGAAAAATATTATTAAAAAAAGCTCTCTGCCCTTTCCTCACGAGCTCGGGGTCGAAAATCACAGTTATTACAAAACTAACAGGAGTAGTTCCTCAAACTGGCAATCGCAAAAGTAAAATTCTTTCTACACTCAGACATATTTAATAATATTTTATTATGAAGATAAGAGAGAACTTGTCAGAGACCAAAAATGCAAAGAACGAGAGAGAGAGAGAGAGAAAATCATTAGTCTCTCCACGAGAGAGATTACAAAAATTGCCACTTCCAATTCCCACTTCCTCCAGACGGGAGTTTAAAAACCCTTTTCACTTTTCGGACTGCACGCGATTCTATTAACACAATACAAGGTTAAATGGCAACCGTTCCAGCTATTTAACTCACTTATCTCGAGTATATTCTGACTCCTGAGTGCAGTGGACTGTCATTCGACCATTCAAAATCTGGAAACGGGGGGGGAGCCCTAAATGGTCCCCGCCAGTTTTTAACCTTTGATCTCGCTCGGTTAGTTGAGCTGCTTGTTCAACTGGAGCGTCATGGCGATGTCCTGTTCGGAGTTTATTTCCGCATCTTTATTCATGGAGTGATCTCAACGCTAAGGAGTTTTCTTCCCTTTCTTTGTTGTTTCTCTGTTTCTATTTATAACATTTAGTAAAGAATGACTAAATTTGAAAGCTCAAAACTTAATAAAATGGGACTTTTTTAAGCGTGTCAGTATGATATGCTTTAAAAGGATTATAAAGTCTAATAAGAATCACTTCGTTGATTGTATTACAATAAAATAAACGACGCTAGACAATATTGCATGTTATTGTATAATATCATGCCTTTTTGGACAGCAATGGCATAGTAAATTAATCCTTCAAAAATAAACTGGTTATATATATATATATATATATATATATATATATATAATATGTATATAAACTCACTAATATTTAAACAATTTGTTTAAATAGTTCTTGCAATTTTGGGGGGGAAGGGGGAGGCATCGTCTTCCAGTCTCTGATTTCAAAATCATTTAGGGGGCAAAAATTTGAGCAAATGCATCTTGTCCAGAATTTATTTTCTTCGCCTGTGCAAAAAGTGAAGTTAAAAACAATTTCAGGGGAAAAAAATTATGTCTTAGCTGCACTTCCTATCAACAGAATTCTAAAATTGGTTAACAGATGTTTGTTGTACATTCATCATTGGTAAGCTAATGTTTCTTAAATTGCCCATCTTGAGATTGCAGAGAAATGTAATAAAATATTTTAAATTCAGAAAATCTCGAAGTACTCGGATAATTCAACACTTAAGGGAAAGAGATAATTAACAAAATCAACCAGAATAAGGAGGATTCAATAAAACTTTCTTAATGTCTACTTTCATATTATATAGATTTTTAGTTCTGATTGTTTTATTTTAAATTAGTTATTTTTCTTTCTTGTTACTTGCAAGCGATCCTTAGTTCATTATTGTCATAATAGATTAAGGCGAAGAACGGCTCTGGAGTATAAAGCAAAAAAGGTCATCGCTGTTCTTGTAGTTAAGATTGTTAAGAAATTTTTAAATCAATGTGCATTTAAGTTACAATTTTTTATTGAAGTCAGAGAGACACAAATGCAAACCAACTTCTAAAAATCCTTTAAAAGGCATGTGCATTTATTTATTGAAACTGAAGTCATATATCTTCGTTAGATGATGCATTGGCCTTCTATGTCACTTTAATCAAAAGAAGTTATCACATTTCCTCTTTATTCTGAGGCCTTTGCTAGATTAAAAATATTTGTCGGAAAAAAAAATTCTATGTTTTTTATAGTCATTTTATCATACTGTCCCGATTTTGAATCAGAAGATTATAAAATCTTGCCCTATTTCTTTAAAGAATTTATATATGGGCATACTGAGCACTGAGTCTACCACCGTGTGTCGAATGTTCACATACAGGTGTGCCTTCGTAGTTCGAAGCATAGCAAACATAAACACATATTTCAAATGTTATCTTCAGTTCGTCACTAAACCACGAAGTTTATAAGGAGGTTTTCGTAATATTTTTAACCATATTGGCACGAAGTATTTGCCAAATAATATAAAAATTATATATATATATATATATATATATATAATTGTTCGCCCCCAAATATGGTAATTCAGTCTTTGCTGCAAAACTTATGTTGGCTTTCCGGAAAATATATAAAGAATAAAAAAATTTCATTTTTTATCTATTTTTTTTAAAGTTTTTTATACTTTTGTGGAAGATTCTTATTACAAAAATATAAATAAGTAAACAAAATAAGAAGTGAGGCTATCTGGAAGACTTGTATAACTAACTCTTTCTCTCGATTGGTGCTTCTGCAAGAAAATGAACGGATAAAAGGGAATTTCCGGAGGATTTATAGAACAGCAGCGACTCGCAAGGAAATTGGATACGGATGGAATTCAAAAATGAAAACTTTTCCTAATGAGCAAAATTCTAATAATTTCAAATACAGGCTTTCGGGAAATTCAGTAATTATTTCCGAATATTTAAAAATACTATTTAGAATCTTTTTAAAATATAAATTAAAACTTTGCACTTTTATGAGCCTAAAAACGGTGCATTATTAAAGTTCAAACTAAATCTTTAAAGCAAATAAAAAAAAGTGCATTATTGTTATAGAATAATTATAATGTAAAGGAACAATAATAATATGATAAGTAAAAAAATCTTTATTTTTTATTCTCCAAAATGAATTAATCGAATTCTAATAAAGTTTTATGTTAAACGGGAAATCTGCGAATAATTTGTTAAAAAATACTGGTTAGGATTACATCCAAAATTGAAACTTTTTTCTTGTTTTACTGAAAATACAAACAAGGAATGAATAAGATTTCCCCAATAAATCGACTTTAATTTCTTTTTAATTCAATTAATACCTGCTTGAATTTGAAAAAAGTAAGATATTTTTAAGACAATACAGTTTTACTTCTCTCCAAATATGTAGTCAGATTTCTTTTTCTCTTTTGTAACATCACTGGCCTATATTTATTAAAAGACGAAAAAAGGAGGAAATTTACGAGATCTATCAAGTGGAAACACTGTTCATCGAGATTATTTCTTTCTGTTTGATCTTTTTTCGGTACATAAAATTCAAGTTCTTTCTTTTATGAGCTTATTTTTCAGAATCCAAATAAAGTCATCTTGACATTAGACACAGAATAAACAGAAATATTACGCCATTTCTTTCATTCTATAAATTCAACTCTGACGAGAGCAGAAAAGCAATATTTCCCGAGAAAAAAGGACTAATTCTTCACGTAGAAGTGTACTCGGAAAACGGCGGAGGAATCGCCGGTTGACGTTTTCTTACGAATTTTTCCAATCCGAATTATTTTCTTTATTAGAAGTCACCCTCTATCATTCGACTCAGTGAACGAACGCTTCCCCATTGGCCATGAGCCAGGACCCAGTGACGTCAGAGTTACGTCACTTTCTATGGAAGACTTCGGCGGCATTCGAAAGTCCGAGTTTTCCATCTGGGAACACAGCAACGTGATTTGACAAGTTGTTGGCTCGGGAATAGATAAACTTGGCTTTTGTGGCGATCTGTCAAAACTTTGGGATAACTTAGGCATAAAATTCCAAGGAAAAGAAAAAATATCTTCTTCGGTATTTAGTTCATAAATATTCATTCAAATTCCAAATATTGTTTCTGGGATTGAGTTTCACCTTTATAAAACTTGACGATTTTCGAAATTTTAAGTTGAAATGCCACCCAGGAATATTTCTGCAATTGGTTTTCGAATTATTGGATTGTCATGACATTTAAGTAAGTTTTTTTATTTGTCATTCTCAATTTATTTGGGAAAAACCTAAAAGTTTTTGAAAAATTTTATTTGAAACTATAAAATAGCTTTTATTTATTTTTAAATTAAGATTTTTCAATGTTTTTAATGAGTTTATTTGCATAAAAAATATAATAACCAATAATATAGAATTTGAGGTTATGTCTAAATAAAATCAAACCTTTTATAGAACCATTAATCATTATCAATATAGCTTAGCATATAAAAAGATAATTGTTTATAAAATGAGCTTCAAAAATATGTTTTCGTAGGCCTTATAATTATTAGAAAAAATTGAATAGCTGTATAAACTTTTACTCGAAGCTAGCCTAGAAAGAAATTGGTTCGTTTTCTGTTGAAGTGTATTTAACTAATTGAATAACATTAACAAATAAATATTTTTTAAATTAAATTTTTTAATGCTATTTAATGTTGTTCGATTTTTTAAAAAAATATTCATATCAGCCACTTTTATTTTTTTTCTATTGCATTTTAAACCCATAAATATAAATATATGAAAATCGGAAATTAAAGAAAAAAAAATGTAAAACCACTAAAAAATGGATTTTTTAAAAAAAATTTAAAATTTATTAAAAGCTTTTAATCTTATAAAAATAACTTAAAATGTAGATTCATGTTATTTAATTTTTTTTTAAAAAAATGTATTTTTATTTCAAACCAGAGAAAATGTTATCAATTCGTCCGTATTTATCATTTTATTTAAATAAAAAAAATTAATTGTCGTCTTTTATCCATCCTAAATTATTTTAATCATTATAATTAAGTATAATAATTTACAATCGATTAATAATAATTTATTATCGCTCATAATTTGATATTAAAAGTACTTACGAGCTATAATATCAGTGATTAATTGCCATAATTTAAACACACTAAAAGAATGAAAATTAAATAAAATATATGCTCCCAAAAAATCAAAATTAAATTTAAGTATAAATTAAAGCATAATAGATCTAAGTGAAATATTAAAAATTTATCTGACAACTGTTGATTTTGCCGATGCGCAAACTCACAGAACCGTCTCCGAAGACAAGTGAAAGCGGTATTAGGAGTGTCTTCAATTCTTTTTTTAAACACTTTTATTTAATTTGGTACATTTAATGTTTATAAATTTATTTTATTTTTGTTATTCTTTCGTCGACTTTACTCTCACTCTCTGATGTACAAGGATTTTCAAATTCTACACTTTTGTAATGTGTGTTTAATATTTTTTGCGTTTAATATTTTTCAAAATTTTATTATTAATTAATTTATTAGTTTAATTAAATCTTTCAGAATATGCGTTAGATATCATCTGTTCGGAATTTCAGAAGTTTAATTACCGATTTCATAATATTTATAATGGTTATAAATGAAATATTCATTAGTAATAGAAAATTATAAAATCAAAATTTCAACCTTTTAGTGTACTAATAAAAGAAAGATTTTTAAAAGGTTTATCAAATTTAAAAATTGTCTTATTTAACATAATAATCGAATATTAATGCTCTGAAACTAACTGCGATAATTTTTATTGAAAAAAATTAATTAAAAAATTAAAAATGTAGATTATATAAAATGACTCTTTATTTCAACTAGAGTTAGTTAGCTTGTGCTTTATAATCATGCTTTATCCCTACTTATAATCGGTGATACATGAACATAAATTTAGTTTCATGTTTACCGAAGAGATCTGTTATAGTATGCTATGGAATGAAATCTCTGAAAAATGAATAACCATTACAATTTTAATTTTATTTATCATTTAAATTAAAGCATTTTTTGTATCATTTCTTTTCCCGATGAATAATCAAATTCTATTTTAGCAGACGTAGTATAAAATTGTAAACTGCAGCATTTATTTTTTATAAACAATTCTTAGAAAACATGTTTATTACATTTTTATAAAATTAAACATTGAGTGCCACCTATAGGTTTCTTTATCGTTTCGGGCTGACTTTAATATTTCTTCTACACAATTTTGAAAACTTAGAGAAAAAATTAAAATAAATTATTAAATTATTTCTTATTTTTTCAAATGTGAATTTGTTTGCTAATCATGAATGAATCATATAGTTTAAAGTAATAATAATAATAAACGGAAATTGAGCATTTCTACTTGCTTAAATTTTCCTCATAAATCAAAAAAAAAAAACTATTTATGATTTTCTTAAACTTTATTTGTTATTGATTTTTAGTATGCTCTATGTATGGTGTATAAATTTTTCCTTAACCGAGAAATAATGTATTTCATAATTTTTTTTCTTCCAAATTTAGTTTTGTTTTATCAAATATATGTAATTTAATAAAAGTAACTTGAACTTTCACAATTATAATATGATACAAAATTCCTTAAATATCCAAAATATTGTGATGAACTAAATTCTACATTTCTAACAGAAAAAAATGAATATGTGACCTAATAAGCGCGCGTTATAATTTATAGTTTTTCATGCAACATTCAAGAATTAGGGAAATTAAAAGTTCACTGATAGTAACTAATTGAAGTACTAATTCAAAATTAATACATACACATCACATTTGAATGCATAGAAATAATATATTAAGAATATTAGATACTTGTCTTAAATATGTAATTTTTTTAATTGTCTCCTTTGTCTGTAGCCGTATTTTCAATAAACTTTTTCACGGTATTTTTCTTATTGACTTCATTGTATTTTGTTGACTTTAACTAAAGTTGCTGTTATGCTTTCTTCTGCATTTTATAATCTCCAAAAATCTATTATTAAATCTGCCCTTTTCATGAGCTAAAATGAAAAGAAATTAAATTGTACAAAAAATATTTCTTCTATGGTTTATATATGTTAGTTTATGAGCTGCCCCCTCCCGAGGAGGCACCTCGTAATTGAGGGTGAGATGTTCCCGGCGTGGTGGTTAGATCTCGCCAACCTGGTGGGTACACTAATTAGTGAGAATGTCTTCTCCTGTTGATGAAGGGACGTACTTCCTACGGGAAGGGTTGTACCGTGGTCGGTGATGGCCCTTAGAACTTAACCATAGTTCCTGACAGTATTGCTGTTGAGGCAGTCCGGTCATTCAGCCCTTCTGGTTTAAATCTGTGCACCTTCGCGGCAGGTCGAAGAGATTGGTATGACTTTTAAACTGTTAATGGATTACTTCTTAAATAATCAGCTTTTATAAAATAGTAACATTCGGACTTTCGTAACTCAATCACTTTTTGTTACCAAAAGGTGAAACTTCTTTTTACTTAACCTATTAATATATGAAAATATTTTATTAAATATGTGAATAATGCTTAACCTTTCTGATATTTTCTGTCTTAATTATATTAATAATTCTTTTGCAACAATAAAAAAGAATATTTGGTGATAGATCCCTTGATTTTCGTGTCTCGGTGAGTATGTTGTAGTGATTGCGAATCACGCTTGGTATAATAGGCACCAGTGTTCTTTCCGTAAAAATAAATGGCATCCAGAGCATTATTTTTCTTTTTCTTTCTTCAGTCATATTTGAAAAAAGCACTAGCGTGTTGCACTAATAATGAGCTAATATTTTGCACTAATAACGCACTAATCTTTTGTCTTTATGGCCCATTTAAAACTTGTGGCATGAATGTATATATCTTCTTAACCCCCAATTGCTGTGCCATTTGTGATCAAACGACAAGGACGAAGTCTGAGACTGTTCTTTCTCTTCCATTCAAAATTCCGTATCCATAGAGATTTTTACTGATATTATAGTTATAAAAGCTGGAACATCTTTAATATTCTCGCCAGAAATGACTTTGGAAATCCAGATAATAATTTTTCAAATTCCTCGTGTTGACAAAAAATATTAGCGATTTCAGCCTTCATTGTGAGGTCTCGGCTTAGGAATAAAATTTAAATATAAAATTCAAATAAATATAAAATTAAGTATAATTCAAATTATATATAAAATAAAAATTCCAATAAATTAAGCATTGTAGTTTATGTAGACCAAGTGAAAATTCAATTTGATTTTGAGTAGGAGGTATCCTCCCACTAGCATGGCGTAGAAGTTCAGTGAGAGAATTGTTGGCCCAGATGTCTTCGTCTTCATCTAAATACGTTATGAGGATAAATTATGAGATTGGCCTCACAATATTCTTCTTGATAGCTCTAAAATGGACTTTGAACTAACTTAGGCTTCTATTAACAATTATAATGTATGCATTAGAGAATTATAAAATGTAAAACACATCAGAGCAATGTAGAGGCCATCGTTTTTCTTAGTTAAATTTTGCTATCAAATTATTAAATACTGTGGCGAATTTCCACATTTTGCAGCTGTATGTAATTTAAATTAAGGGACTTTCTCTCTTTTTTTTATAAAATGGTCAGGTTAGTTTTATATTTCAACCCTTTTTTCCTCCATCAGTATGTAAATAATTTAACATAATTTAATTTTTTATTTTAGTAATTCTGTAAATTAATGTTTTTATTTATTTATTACGACATATAATTGCCTGGTATCCAAATTTGTGCACAATATATCGATATCCCTAATTATTCCAGTTGTGATACTCTGTCTTTATTTATAAACACCAAATATCTACACTAATAATATCGTGCACGATATATCGATACCGTATACCCTAAAGGCAGAATATGATTACTAGAATAGATACACTTGAACAATTATAATTCGCATCATATTCGTATGAATTTAATATTTTGTTATTCATAGTATTTGCATTCTTTGCAAATTTATTTATGAGGCAGCTAGGCCGAAATTATCTTTTTATCCATCTATCAGTCACTATCCAATAATCCGTAGGCATTAGGCAGTTGCCTGTTTTTGTCTGAACGGAAATCTGGTACTGTTTGCATAACCTCCACATTTTTTCTGCGTTTCTAATTCAGGACACAAGTTTGCTAAAATGTATCTACTCAGCCTTTTATGACACTTTTAAGTATTTTATCAATACGTGGGCTGAGCCAGGTTACACATACATCTCTGAGAGCCACCCGAAGCATAACACCGCATTAGAGAAGTTTTGAACCAACTTGGCAAGAACAAAATAAAACAAAAATGAAGTTTTAAAACATTTTTTTTCTTATTTCTTTCTTTCCTCCCTTTTCGTCGGTTAAACGCTGATGACTTCATGTATGAGCAACATCTCAATGGCTTGTAACCCTTCCCCTTCTTTTTCACCCTCCAAGGCTACGGGTTTTATAATGCAGACGTTGAACGATCTTCCAGCTAACCACACTCGAGATTTATGGCCGTACCCATACGGTGAGAGGGCGAGATCAGTCGAGGACTCTTTTCGTTTTATTCCGTTTTTATCCGTTTAAAATCTGGGCTGTTGCTCTTCCCTCCCGCCCCCCTCTCCCAGTTGTTACTCCTTTATTGTCGGGACATCTACTCCAATAAATATAGTGGAACCGCTCACAGTCGAACGTGGAGATTGTTTGACATTTCATTAATTCACGCACCGGTCGTAAAAAGGAAATTCGTGTAGGAGAGCCATCCCTCCTCCTACACTTGTTTTTCTTGCATATCATCTTTGAGCGGCCGCTTAAGTCCGCTCAATGCGAGTTTATTAGTTTCGTAGGCAGCGCGGTTTCGAGTAAGTGGAGAGATATTGACTCCTTTCGTCATGGATGCTAGAAAACTATTTCGACTCAATTTGAGTCAAAATATTCTGTTTTTCTTCCTCCATGCTTTGGCGTCTGGTCAATTTCAGTTGAATCAAAATGGCCTGATTTTCTTTATTTCGGTCCAAGGGCTCCGTCTAGGATCAGACAGAGTTAATTTTAGGCAAATATCCCGTTTCCTAAAGAAAAAAACATAAAGATATAAAAGGCAAAATTATAAATAGTTAATTATTAGAATGGTAATGAGAGGCACAGCTATTGCATTAACAAACCAATGTTTAAAATCTGAATACTTTCTACTATTTATGTAATGCATCTTGTAAAGTGAATGATGAACATGTTCAAAAACTTTCTACTCTTTTTAGCTTAAAGATTGAGGTGTCCTAGTAAAAGGGTTTCGAAGCCAAAGCCGGAAGATTTATAAAAACTTATCTGATTAATCCAGGATTTATTTTAGTTGTATTCCCAATTCTAGATTATTGATAACATACGCTATAAGTACTAAAAAACACGTTCAATATGAAACAAACGGATGGGCTCCCCATGCGATTAATATAAATGTTACTTTTATTTTCCACATTAAAAAATTTGATTGAATGTTACAGCACTGAAGTATTTTCTGAATTCTTTGATAATTCTTAATTTTATTTATAACAGCACCAATATTTGCTGGAAATATTTTTAAATACTTTGATGCTCAAGATTTTCTTTGTCCATTCATTTTTATTAAACTAAATATATAATTTTGTAAAAATATATATGCTGATAGAAATATTCCAATTGTTTTTTTAAAAAGACACATTATTTCAATTTTTTTGTCATTCTATCATATAAGTCTTCAGTATTACTATTAATAGCATATGCATTAAAATATCTTCGAATTCCTATTCAGTTTAAACACAACTTTTAGAAACCTGTTTAATATTATTATTATGTACAAAAAAACTCTATAAACATTTTAGTTACAAAGTTTCTGAATTATTAAAAAATATCATGCGCGATTTCTTGTCGTATAAAAGTAGAAAGAATTTTTATTGGTTGTTTTATACCGTTGACGCACCGATCGTCAAAAATAAAGAAATTCGTGTAGGTGAATAATCTCTCCACTTTCTCCATTTTTCATCCACTTAATTTGGAGTTCCGTCATGCCGTTAAACGTTCGGGATTAGATTACTAGCATCGTAGGTAGCAGATTCGTGGTGAAGATCCGACTTCCTGGCGGGTGTCGGCCGTTTAGCCATTGCGGGTGGGAAATAATCGGGTTAATTACGAACGCGAGGGATGGCAACTCCTTTTAAATTATTTCTTTTGATTGCGATGATCTGCATTCCGTCTCTCTAACCATTTTCAGGTTGGTTAAGTCTTCTATACTAGCTTGTTTTGTACGTCATTAGTTGTTTTTTATTGATGGAATCAGTCTTATGAAGCAGATTAAACAGCTGCTGAGGGCTGTAAGCGTGCCGGTAAAAATATTTATTTTTACAATATTCAAATATTATAACACGAATTCTGTTAATGATAATATAATAGGACGATTGGACAGGTTTCTATTATTTCATCACATCAACTTAATTATTTGAATGTTTATATAAACACATTGTCTTTGTTTTAATATTATTGTGCCCAAATGTGAATATCAGGCAGTTTTGAAACCCTTATAAGGAGAAATATATTATTTAATTTATATAAATTAGAAAATTAAAAAAAGAAAGATTAGCCTAAAATAAATTATTAACATGTTACAAAAATGTCGAAATGGAAAAATAAATTGATCTTATTTAAAAAAGGATATTATTAAGGGGCACTAACTACGGCCTCAAATTTATTAAACATGCCACTAACTAAAAACTTTAAGTCGCGCTTGACGGCGCTTTGAAGAATTTTATATTTAATCTGAAAATTGGAAGCTATATTTACTATTTGTTTGTTTTTCAGGCTAAATTTACAGATTAATGAATATCTTTTCTGGTGTTTTCAAAAAATTATTTTTCCGCTTCTTGTAGTGAAAAAAAAAACAAATTTAACTTACTAAAAATGTACAATGATTTAAATAAAAAATAAAGATACATCGTTTCCTAAGCTTTATCTGAATATTTTATAATTATTATCTTTTTTTAATTATTTTTTCTTCTAATATTACAGAATCTAATGAAAGCATGAGTTTGAAGACGTGAAATAATTATTTGGCATAAAAAAAAACAATATAAAGAAATATGTTTATGAATTCGTTCATGAATACTAAATTGTGTAAAGTTCGAAAACAAAGGAGACTTGAGCTATTATTAAAAATAACTATAATAGTTTATGCCTTTCATTATGAATCCTAACCTGCAGAAGGATCGTATGCAGGTAACAAAACATATTTTATGCTTGATAAAATATGTTTTATTTCCTGGGCAGGTTCGCTAATGGAAAGATTTCGAGAGAAATATATGAAATACATTAAAATATACAAAGCTGCAGAAACCTTTTATTTACAAAAAAAAAATTTGAGAAGTTTATTTTATTTGAGTTAATATCATTGATGTTAGTTTTCTCAGATATTTACCAAAATTTAAAATTTTCAATTCATGAATTTTATTTATTTTCTATCCCAATCAGAAACTTTTTGTAATAAATCAGTTTACATGCCAAATTTGACATGTCTGTGATTTACTTTGAATTTCAACTTAAAGTAAGAATTGAAATAGCATGAAATACATTGGTTAAGATATTTATCCAGGAAATTCAGGGAAATCAAATTTATTTCGATTCTCATATGCAGTTGTCAGATTGACCCAAATAAGTCAAAGCAAAACCATTCACATGAAAACAAGAATTGATTGATTTCGATGTGTATATAAATTACGTAAATAATATGAATGCTACGGAAAAAGAAATAATATTTTGTGATTCGATAAAGCAGAACTGGAACAAATTGTAATAATTTTCCAATTGGTTCGACTCGGTTAGAATCGGAATTTACCATTTTTCTTCAAATGTTAAACATTATATCAGTTCTTCAAAAGTGAATTTTTAAAACTCGATTTAAGGACAAAAAATGAGTAGATATAATTTAAATATTCTTGTACTACTGAGTTTTAAAATAACTGCATAAAGCTTTGAAAAAATATTTATAAAAGACTTGTGAGAATATATTTTTGTTATATAAATACATATTACATAACGCATGATAATATATCATTTTTTGCTGAACAAGATAATTATACGTGATTTGTAAATCTTCAGAAAGAAGAAATTTAAAGAACATCTTTAAATTAAAAAGAAACATAGATTCGATAATAAATATATAAAATTTTGAAAAAATATTTAAAAAAACATACGATAACATATTTATATTATACAAAATATATAAATACATAATAAAATGCATTTATATAACACATGAGAATATATCATAAATTTTTTATTGAATAATAGGAGTTTACATCATTTCTAAATCTTCAAAAAGAAGAAACTTAAACAGCATTCATAAATTAAGAAGAAGTAGCTCAAAAATAGCTACACAAAAATTTTTAAAAATATTCATAACAATATAATATGTATAAAACCTTTTTATATAATATTCGTCATTATTTATACTATACGGCATTTGAAAAACTTCAGAAAGGAGAAATATTTAAACATTCTTAAATTAAGAAAGAGAAATATTAACTTAAAAAATAACTGCACAAAATTCTGAAAAATGCTTTTAAAAACATATAATTATTTATATTTTATAATATATATGTATAGAGAGAGAGAGAATATATTTTATATAACAGATGAGAATACAACCATAAATTGTTTTCTAAACAAAATAATTATACGCGATTCGTAAATATTCAGATAGAATAAATTTAAACAAAATTCTCAAATTAAATCAATATTAGTTGAGAGAATGAAAATAAATAAGTCTGTCTGCTAATCTTTTTATTCTTGTAAACATTCTGCGTCTTTTCTGAAATCAGACGGTATTCTATCCACCTGTTCCTTCCCAAACACGATCAAATACCAAAGAAATAAAAATCCGCTCCGTTCTCAATCCAGGTGCGAAACGAATGAAGCGGGTAATAGCAAACATTGCCTCGAGAAATTTTTAGAAAAGAATTTGTTTTGAAACTAATTATTTGATCTCCAAAAGCGGAGACGGTAAAGAGGAGAATATATCGATTGTGTTAGTGGAATCAAAAGTCTCCTAATCAGTTGCATACTTTATTAGCCGATACTATGTTTAATTTTAAAACAATGCGTAAAGCTGAAATCGAACCGAAGGCTCATTTTTCAACCTTAAATTTTTAATGGAGTTTTAATTATATTAACATCCGTTTTGAAGGAACATGAGAGATTTCGATGCAAACTTCGCATTGTGAAAAACGAATAGAGCGTGAGGACGATCTATGAGCTGACATTCAGATGGGAGAATGCTATATTTAATGCGTATCATAAGCTTATACAAAATTGAATTTTGTTGTATATAGGCTTAAAAAGTGCAATCTACCGATATCTTACCGCATTTTTACTTTTTCGTGTACACAATTTAGAGAAAAAGTATAGTAATAGTTAAAAAATTCAAACACGAGATTTTAAAAAATCTTCATATATATATATATATGAAAAATGTCTGTCCGTGACAAATATAACTCAAAATTTCTTTGAACTAGATGTTTGAAACCAGGCGTATAGTTTTTACACGAAATTTACCGATTTCTATTAAATTTTGAGTAAAATCGGTTCTGGGAAACCCGTTTGTCTGACTGTTCGAAAATAAATAAACCCGATAGTTTCTTAATGAAAAAAATCTAGGTAGATAAAATTTGGTACACAAATTTAACATCTATAGTTTACTTATTTTTTAAGCCAAATCCAACAATGGGTTGATTGTCTGGCGATCTGTACCTTCAGGAACATGAAAACGCGAGAATTCAAAAACGTGGTACTTTAATACATCAAATTTGGTATGGGAATTTGTGACTACAATTGTCTCTTTGTGTCAAATTTTTATATCAGTTGTTTATGAAAAACAGTTATCTGAACACAAATTCGGTTTTCGGATACTATTAAAAAGTATGTCAGAGATTGATCGCCAAATAACTCGCCAAGATTGCCACGATAGATTCAGTATAAATGCTAAATTCATTCTAAAGGTTAATATTTAGTAATTATTGTCCTCCAATGCCTTGAAAGACGTCTTCTGAGATAACACCTTCATTAGAAAATATGCGAGAAAGTTTTGGGGAAACTACTACCTCTGGTTTATTTAATGCCCTTTTCGTTTTTTTATGATGAATATATTAAATTAATTAATTAATAATGATAGCTAGGATAAATTATGTTCTTAAGATTACCCTATTCGATTAAACTTTCTTTCTGCGTTCTCGTAGAATTCTTCTAATACGTTCTGGTAACAATCTTTCGTTTGTTCTTGTTGAGTGTTAGTATTCTTCCATGTATGTCATCTAGATGTGAAAAATAAAAGTCGATTTGTGAATAAATAAGTTTTGTTGTTGAATTCGTCAAAATATAATAGTTTTGAGAATTACATGTACATCATTTTCTGCTTATTACTCGGAAGAAAAAGAAGGTATCTTTAAAGGATTTAGGAGATTTCATCAAACTCAAACATTTGACCCAATTTCGGTTCACAATACATACAGACTTTTAAATCAGTGGCAGTTTATGCTCCCAATTTGGTACGTTTGATTTTAGAGTGAAAAATTATTCGGTTGAGTCACTGGATGAATATAAGAAGTATTCTTGAGAAAAATTTACTCAATCTTTCTCACCGCGAGCTTCTGTGCTAGAATTAGCATAACAAACCTTAGAAGAATAGGATAACATTTACATATGCTATTCTTTATTTATATATACATATCGTTAAAAAATATTAGCTCGTATTGTAATCAGGGGATTATTCTCTAATTTATAATTAAAAAAATGTAAGTTAATTTTAAAAGTATTTTTAAAATTCAATTAATATGTTTTTGGGAATTTAAAAAGTCATGTCTGTAGTAGAAACTGGCGAAAGTGGTCTCCTCATAACTTTTTCGCACACTCTCTAATAACGTTGCTATCCCAAAGTTTACTTTGCACTGAATTAATTGCACCTTGCAAAGAAATATTAACCGTTGGCTTGTATTTAGCATTTTTGAACAATCTGTAGGTTGATCATTGAATTTGAGAAAAACCTAATGATTAATTATCTATCGGCAAGAAGTAAAAAAGTATCCTTAAATCAAATTTAGGTTTTATATGCGTAGTTTCCAATCGATTCAAATAAAAAATTGATTCAAAATTTCGTTAGTAGTAACAGTATTCTAAGCCTACTTTCATATATTTGAATCTTTTTTATCATGCGAGAACATGATATTGTTTCGATTTCAGGTTTTTGAAGCCTCAAAATGCGAAGGCAATAAATTGGCGATTTATCGCTTTTGAGACATCAATTTTTCACTTTAAATACTATTAGAAAATAATGCTGGAGGTTGTGACATTTGGCGAAATAGAAATTGAATTTGTAATTCAAAAGTTTAAGTCAATGGCAACATTATTACATTTTTTGCAATGTTTTTAAAAGGTTTATGTCATACGAGAACATGATGTTGTATTGGTTTGAGGTTTTAAAAGCCATAAAATAAACGGGCAAAAAATTTACGATTTATCATTTTTGCGGCATCTATTTTCGGCTTTTAGGGGTATTAAAAATGGTAAAGATGGTTGTCACATTCGACAACTTACCACCAATAAAAAGTTACAACTTTGTGCGAATGTCCGCCATGAACCCGATTCTCGATATAACTACGCATGCGTATTCTGATAGTCACATGATTGTGCCAAACCTGTTTAAATTGGTTAATGACGAATTCATTAAGACAAACAATGCCTTAAAAATAATAATGTTCTCATATAATAACATGACATTTGAGGTCGCAGGTTTCGATTCTTTGTTAGTGAATTATTGTATTTACAGATTTCTAAAAATACAGACCAACAGACGATCGATTCTCTGTTGTATAATTTGATAGATGTCTACACTATAGATGTTAAATCTATTTATCGGATTTTACATATATGCCTTCATTTTATATTATCTTTTTAAATTATATTCGAATAGCTAACACACAGATTTCTTCTGAGCGGAGTTTACTCAAAATTTGATAGAAATTTCAAAGTTTAGTATGTAGACCATTACCGAATTTCATTTGTCTTACTCAAAAAACTTTTTTATTTCAGACAGACATTCTCAAAAAAAATTTTTTTTTTTTGAAATCAAGGTTGTCTAAAACGAAAGAAATCTTTAAAATTTCGAATTTAGATTTTTCTGATGATAATATTACTTTCTCCATATTTTGTATAATTTTTAGTTTCTCGTATACAAACTGATATATGTGGGATATCTATTCTATACTTTTGCTACAATGAAACGTTTAATTTGTTGCTTTGATTTTTAATCCCGGAGAAAACAATTTGAGCTAAATTAATTACTTTTGTTCTTTATCCTAGTCACATGAACTTAAGATTTGTTCATAAATGATATCTAACGTTTAATTTTCATTTTTAACAGTCTCTCATTCAGTATTTGCATTATTCCTTAAAAAGTATTTATAATAATTTTAGCACATACATTACAGCTGTCATAAAATAATTACTACTTAATTTACTCTTTAACAAATAGCGCCTTAACTACACTAGATGCAATAGTATTTATTAATATGCTTTAATCGATATGGCAATAAAATACATATTTTTATACATAAAAAATAACATTTTGATAAGAAAAATTAATTCATGCAATTTGGGTTTCGTGTTCTAATTTGTTTCCTGACTTTTAAAACAACCCGAATATTTTTATTGAAATTCTCAAATGTTTTAATTCGGTAACAATATTTATTTATAAAATTAAAAAAATTTAAAAAAATTCCCCATTAGAGATGCTGTGAAAAACATATTTTTAAGTATTGGGCAAAAACTGCACTTTTTGAGTTGGTATGCAGCAAATATCCTGTATTAACGCTTCATACAAAAATGATCCTTTTTGTTTATTAATGAATCTTTTTTATGACTTATTAGTTTACCAATATTTTTAATATTTAAAACACTTTTATACTTGATATAAAAATTAAAATCTTTGAAATTTTTCAGTGAAAATTATCTATATGTAATAAGTGTCCTATTTTCTGTTGCTGTTGCTAGTGGCACTTGCCATGGAGGCATCGGCTAGTTTTAAGCCGAAAGGAGCGTCTCTTGTTTTGAAGTAGCGCCAACTAGAGTCAAGAGTATGACTTATCTACTCGCTCATCACAGTCGCTTCCACTGCCCCTTTTTACAGTAGGGTACATTTGCTCACCCCACAGATAGAACAACCACGCCCAAACCGGGACTCGAACTCGGGATGCCAGCTCCCGGGGAAGACGCGCTACCCCAGGACGTCGGTTTCCTATTTTCTATCATCTAATTTAAAATACAATGTTTAAAAGCGCTTTAAATTTTCTTTCATCTTCCTTTTATTTTGGATCTGAATAGCACAGATTAGAAACATGTAATCCTTGTAAAATACTACATAATTACCAAAAACAAATGGCATGCATATAGATAGATAGATAGATAGATAGAGATATAGATATAGATAGAGATATAGATAGATAGAGATATAGATAGATAGAGATATAGATAGATAGAGATATAGATAGATAGAGATATAGATAGATAGATAGATAGATAAAAGCATTATAACACGAAATTTAGAAAAAGATTTCAAATCTCTTGAAAAGGAATCTTTTAGTACCCAGTTATTTATTTATTTTCATTACGATTCTTTCTTCCTATTTAATAACGTCTTTGTAACAGCATCGGCAAACTCTGAAAAATAAAACATCTCTACTATAAACAATCCATTGTCTCTTTTTAAAAGTGTGTATTGATTTTGATCTATTTACTCAGAAATACATGTGGAAGCATTTTTTTTCTAGAAAACTGGAAATTCATAATAAGAAATGAAAGAGAAAAGAAATGAATCTCGGAATATTTAGAGCAAATCGTCGATTAATCTCCTCTAAATGGAAAAGATAACGTTTTTGCAGCATCAAATGCAATTATTTTTAAAAGCGCTAGAAAAATTCTAAGGAAGATCTCGGTTTTTCCTTTTTCTGTGAAAGACTCGAGGAAACTAATGCTGCCATTTATTGAGACATTAACGATGCTAATAGGGGTTTTTTTTCATACTGTTTTTGAATTTAGGGCACATCTATTTTCATAAAGAGGAAACGAGTAACTTTTTTTTTGTAAAAAAAAGTAGTATTTTTATTTTTCTATATTAAAGCCATATTATTTTATTTAACTATTATATGAGTCAATTTTATCTTCAGCTTTCTTTTATTACTAATTGAATGAGATATTTCAACGCTATTTTTGTAATATTAAAGTGCTCCTTTGCTTTTCATTTATATTTTTTATATATATTTCATTTAAATTTCTCTTTTATTTTGAAAAGTAAATGGCATTGCAATGAAAAAAAAGTTTATTTAGTAAACAGGAATATCGCTTTCTGAACCGAAAGTTATTTTGAATAGGAAACTTTAAATATGCATTTTTTAAACTCAATTTCAAAGTTTATTTGGAGGAATATTCTGTATTCTATTTTCAAACCATTGTAATTTATTTTGAAAAAAATGTAAATAATTGCAATATCATAAAAATTACATTGTTTGTGAATCATGACAAAGATATGATATTCCTCATTTTATGCTACAGGAAATGTAACTTAATTCGAAGATGTAACTTAATTCGCACTTTATTTATTAATTAGTTATTCTTTATATTTTTATTCTCAATGAAAAGATTGTTAATGAAAAGATCTGATCTATTTTAATTTCTAGTGAAAAAATAAGTAAAAGTTTGTCATCACAAAAACAATAGGGACAAAATAAATATGTCCTTAACTGACTTTCATTGTAAAAAACTATACATAATTTTTGCGATTTATTGTTCTTTTCATTTGTTGTTATTTATCCTAAATAAAATGATATTCTAAAATATACCTCCAGTTATCCTTTAACAAAATATATATCTCTAACATTCCTCTTTAAAAATACCTTCTAAAAGTACCTCTTTAAAATATTCGTCAAATAATATTAAATAAAATGGAATTAGGATTATTTTTTGAGAAATTATTTGTTAATTATTTATTGAGGATTATGCTTTATTAAGTATTTAGGATTATTCTTTGAGAAATTATTTGTGATATAAAAAATGCAGCATATGACAAACTTAAAATATATAAATACAATAGGGAATCTTTATTATTAGAACAATTTTCTGAAGTATATTGCTTAACGAAGAGATTTTGATTTGATAATAATCTGCTTCCTTATACTCCTTATACATATATTTACAAATTTAGAAGCATCCATTTACTAAAATGCAAGTCTTTAAAAATGAATTTTACTCGTTAACAAATTTGCGATGTTTCTAAGATTAGTAGTAGAAATAATTATTTTAGAAACTTCACTAGCAAACTAAATCCTAACAAACTGCTAAAATCAGCATTCAATGTTTAAAAATGCTTTTTCTACTTCGTAATTCATAAATTTACAATAGTTAAAATTTTATGCTTACAAATAGAGGTAACAAAAAATTAAAGAAAGGTGACAAAACCACGAAATTTCGTGCATTTCCTAAATAACCCGTAGTTATGGAGGAAAAGCCATAACTTTAAAAGCTATAACTGCCAGCAAGCAACCCGGTTTACGTAACCGTTTACCACCGGAGGTAAACAGGAACAACCTTCAAACGACCTTCCTAGTAAGTGAAATTGGGTTTGAAAATAGGGTGTCTGAAAAACCTTTCCTGCTTTATTTTAGAGCTTAGTAATATTTTTTACGCAATCATTTTCTTTACTTTTGTATTTGTTTTATAAAAACCGTTTTACTGTCTCTTAAGTTGCCGATTCTTTGAAAAAAAAAAGATTTTACTCAAAACGTTTCTCTTTTGGCCGATTTTAACTTTTGAAGTTTTTGAAAAATGTGTCGACTAACTGATGCTATTTAAAATAGTTGGAAAGTCTGCTGTTACTGACATGCTTTGGTTGTTTTCCGTTGTGGTTGCCAGCTGTGCTTTAATAGACATGAATCGGTTAACAAACAAAAGTAACATGAAGTGCATGTGTCTGCGTGTACGTACGTGTAATATGGGAATAAGTTTATTTTATTAAAACTATTTTATTCTCCACTAACGATGAATTTAATGATTAAAATTTTCTTTATATTTAGAGTATAACAGTATCAGAAGCAACCGAAAGTCTAATTTTAACATTGAATGATCTTAAAATACAGAAAAAAATTGTGGATTTTCCGATTTAAAAACGATACAATTTTGGATGCTATATACATTTCATCTGATGATATACTTAATGGTAGTGTTTATTCGATTAGTATTAGCTTTGGATATCAGTGACGAAATAGTTATTCGATGATTTCGAAAACAAAAAGAAGGATGCTTTGCCATTTGATTCGTTTAATTAAGAATGTAATATAACATTATACAATTAGTAAATAGCTATTTTAAATATGTTTTATAAATTGTGTATTGTAATAAATCTGAATCTTTTTTTAAATCTGAAGTGCCGGATTGTGATAAAAAAATTTCAAATTGTTCATAACTCTTAATTTGTAAATAAAACCTTTTTCCGTGCGCCGTAATAAACATTATAATAAAGAAAAACAATGATGTAATAAATATTTTGAAATAAAACATAACAAAACCAGGATATGTTCAACCAAACTTCTACTTCATATGTCTTTTCTTAAATTATAATTTACTTTTACTTTTCATGACTCAACCCATTATTGTGAAGATAGAATAAATGTAGAACAAATCCTCATCTTTTACTTCAGAGATTGATGTGCTTCCATTCTGTGGCGTCATGAGATAATTGTGGTAGATATACGTTATAGCTGAATATGAAGCTTTTTGACTAAGTTTGTTTGGGACATTCGATACTCTAGGTAATGAATTTCATTAAAAATGCTTGCATTCAAGAAATTCAGTTTCTCTAGGGAAATTTAGAATGTTTCCCATATTCCAAACATAATAATAACCAAAAGGTCTTATATAGGTGATAGTTTTGTGGCATATCAATACAATTCGAAAATGTCTAGCATAGAAATATGGATTTCAGAGCTGCCGAGTGTTTTCAATTTTGATTCCGCACCAGGAGAGAAAAGCAAGGCAGAGATAGCCCTTTTCATTAGCAAGTGTAATTAATTGGTGCGACATCGAATTTAATTTTTTAACAACATTTAATCGACATTCACATAGAACGACACGAAACAGATAAGAACAACACAATAAAATTTAATTCAAGAACAACATCGTTGTGCTGCAAACATCCAACCTCTCCTCTTCCCCTGTCTGTCCCGGCGTTCAACTCCTCTCCTCTCTTCTCTTCCCTTCATTTCGCTTGCTGATTCTCTGCTTTCGCAGTGTCCTCACAAGGATCATACATCGGAAAGAATAATATTTTGTTTATAATACAACTATTTGGTCTTACCGAAAGCAATAAAACAGTAATCACAGACACCTGCGTACAAGTAAAGTAAACAATAATTACAAACGGAATTAATTTTGCTACAAACTCAAGCTCGTGTAGTTATGGTTTCCCTGCGTTTGGCTGGACCAAATAGTTAAAAAGTTATTCAGATCTATCCAAGAATGCAGCTCTGGTTCAGTGCAAAATTTCTGGATAGGCAAGTAGCTGAATATCAATCAGAAGTAGACGAATAGGTTTAAAATGTTATTAGTTAATTGAAATTCCATGAAATCTATATAAATATAAATCTTTGTCCTGAGATAATATATATATATCAACGCACAGCCAATACTACTGAAGCCTCAGACTTGAAATTTGGCAGGCATGTCCACATGATTACGAAAGTACCCACTATGAAAGGATTTTTTGAAATATCAATTAGTTCGGGAGAAATTAATTAAAACCCCTTAATTTCTATGAAATTAAAACCCGTAATGTTACTTTCCGAGTGAAACACGGCCTTCCGTAGAAGCGATCGCTTATGCGTACCGTTTCGTCCCGTAAAACCGCGTTTTTAAAATTGCCATCGTTAAGCGTCCGTTCAACTTACACTCAATATCGCTGTGGAATCGGATGGACTTTTTATCGTAATTATAATTCATGCGTATTGTTACAAAAAAAACCCCTGTGTTTTCATGTTTTTAACATGTTTTAACATTCACATGCTGCTTAGGCCCTTGACATAATCCTTTTTCATATTTTGGCCTCTCATCCTGAAAAGGTTGTGCATCCCTTCTTTAAAAGGATCATTAAGGACAGTTACGGACAAGGGCATATATATAAGGAGTCCAGGGACCTCGGGACCCTCCCAAAATTAGAAAAAATTATAGGTAATAAGTAATTATTATAGGGGATTTTCGTGACTAGATATGCCAAACACTGTTAGCTCATGCTAATTCCATTACCCAAGCAATGCCCGAGCCATTACCCATGAAATATAACATAAGAATAACACCAGGGTATCAGTCAAGTGTGATTGATACTTATTGCATTCATTTACTTATTACAGAGTTTAAAAATATCTAAATCCTGCTTAAATAATAGAATGCAAATGTAAGTTCACACAGTCTTAAGTTATAATAAATGTAAATGATATAAACGAAATGTATTTCCACAAATATAGGAAATTAAAGAAATTAATCTAAAATAAATCATTCACATGTAGCTGTTTAAAAACACTTGTTGAAATGTGAACTAAATTGAGAAGTTTATTTAAAAGGGGGCTTCCATGTGTTCACCATTTAATATTATCTACCTATCTCAAGAATATGTGCATTTCGGGATCTGCCTGTCTCAATGCAGGACAAGGAAATTAGATGTGGCTATAACCATACGGTATCAACGCTGCAGTGGCTCTGTTGTAATGCCTCAGCTTCGGAATAGGGAGGTTTCAGGTGAGAGACACGATTCCACCGAAGAACCGTGGTGTAAGGTGGTCTGTTGCACGTTAAATCGGTCAGGGCCGAACGTCCTCCAAGGTATGGTGTGGTGTAGAGAGAGGTGTGCCAGCTCAGGTGTCGTCCTCGCCATTTGACTACGGTCCAAAATCATGAATTTCATCCCAAAATAGCCCTAGTGTTGCTTTACAATGGTTCTTTACTATAACTAAACTAAATGTTTTATCAACGACTCGAGATATTTTACATGGTACATCTATCTTTTGATTGGACTAGTAATTATAAAATATCCTCACCACATAAGCAACGATGGAAGTCTTCGAACGAAATTATAACTTAAAACATATTAGAAAATAAACTTTTTGATCATATTGCATCACTAGGTTATTTTGACTTGCGTACGAGCTACCGAAAGGCTTTCTGAATGGCACTGTCCCAATACCTATCAATGGAACGCCGTTCAATGATCAAAAAATAGAAAGTTGTAAAAGGCCTAATTCCGACCGGCGCCTGGAGATAAATAATGGGAAATTTTTTTCTCCCAACAATGAGTAACGAAAGCCATTCACATGGTTTTTCGAGGCCTTTCTGATTACACCGAAAGCCGTTCTTTGGATGACGCCCGTAATTGGGCAGTTTACTAGCTCTGGTAACGAGCGCTATAACTCTGTATGACGACCTCTAATCAACTAATCAAGCAACCAAATGAAGAGGGCCCACATTTAACTCCGTCTCCTCACCGTTGCTCGAGTATTTATCTTTGTTTTGCTCGCTTGCTCCAGAAGGACGGGAAAGTTACGGTCCTCCAGGCGAGATGCTTCCGCAGCTTTGAGGGCAAAAGCTTTCGGTAAATTACTTTTGGTAATTGCTGTTTATATTGTAATTATTTTTTAAAGTTTTCCGTTTAGTAGTTGTGATAAAAAATTAATTTATAAATTAAAAAAGCGTGACATATACTATTTTCTTTCCAGTAGAAATTCAAATTAACCCTTTACTGCATGCATTAACCCTTTGCACTCGATGGTGTATCTTGGGCACCAATCAAGACGGTGCATCATTTTAACGTTTTATTAATTAATTTTTCAATTTTGATTATTGAAAATACCTACAGAAGGGTAAAAAGACGGAGACAGATGGACATACCTACAGAAGGGTAAAAAATCAATTTTAAACACACACAAATTTGGAGCAATAAAAAAGCCCTTGTATATTGAATAATTATGCTTTTCCGAGTGCAAAGGGTTAATAAAGAGTTGAAAAAAATTGTCTCGCGGTGGAAATAGCTTTATTGAATTATCAATAAGTCATATTAAAAGAAAAATAATGAAGAAGTTTTTAAAAAATGTCTTTTACGGAACCATATATGGGCTCGCATGCACTGAGACAAGAATGCACGAGACCCGACTCCACCGAAGAATCATCGCATCAGCGATTCTGTAGAACGTTAAATCCGTTCGGGCCAAACGTTCACCCTTTCAAATTTGCGAGGTCCATTCCTAAATAGCCCTAGTACTGTTTTAAAATGGGACGTTGATGTTACTACACTAAATTTCTGTGTTGATTACAATTTTAAAATTTTGCCGTTTTTAAGGTTGTGTCGCGGAGCTCTTGAACTCAAGGTTCTTAACCTTTGAACCTAACAGGTGAATAAAGTAATGCTTGGCAATGAGATTGCTAATTAAATGGTTAAAAATAAATATTTTATAACACTTGGTTGGAATAATACTTAATAGGTGAGACAATTTACTAAAAACATTTATTTTAATAAATCAGAGTCAATTTTAGAAATATATGTTAAAAAACACCAGAAAACTTGATGCATTCAAGCTATTTTTTAAAGAAATTTATATTAAAAATTAATTCATTTTTTAGTATAACTGTTTAGCCATGGATTCAGTAAAAGAGAAAAAAATGATGTATTTAACAATAATAAAAAGGTTAATTTAACATTTTATCCTTGAAATAATGCATAATTAGATTTATAAGATTGTAATATTATAGAAAATAATTCTCAATATTAATAATAATAATAAACTTAATTTCCATATTGTTCTGTTTATTCTAATTATTTAACAAAAAACTAAATTGTTATGGGGATTACAACTTTAATATTGAAACTTTTTATTCAATGATGAAAAAATAAGCAGAATAATATTTGGAGTATAGTTCACTCGGAAATATAGTGGTATAATTTTTTGCCATGATTCGTGTTTTATTCGTATCATTTGCAACAATTTAATCTGAATTAAAACAACCATAGCGAAAATATGTTTTAATAACATTGCAATGTACGCGTGTTAAAGTACAATATTTCAAAAAATTTAAAATTTTTAAATTTTTAAAACTTTTTTTAAAAATTCGATTTCAAAATTTCTACAAAAATTAAATTTGTATCGCTGAAAAACTAATTATTCGAATTTTTAAGTGTTTTAAGTTTGATCTTTGTACAATGATGCGTTGCACATAAATATTGACATTTCGTTTAATTTTGAATTAAAAATCAAATTAGAATTTTGATCAGATCAATAGCTATTCAAGTAATAATAATGCGCAAATTTTAATAGCTCCGCACGATCTCTGCATCACGCATGACATTAAATATCATTACATATAAAATATAAAAATTTACGTATAAAATATTATTATTATATTAAATCTAATATATAATTATTATTCAAAAATAGATAATGAACATCGTTTTATTTTCTAATAAAGTTTCGAGTCTGAACAAGTACCAGTACAGCTATTTTTCTTAAACTGTAAAAAATTCTTATAAAAATTCACGAAAGATTTAATGCGAAATTATAGTATTTCGTTTCGTCTATTTTTTTTAATCATCAGAAATGGTCTCCCCGAAACTTTTTCGTATACTCTCTAATAAATATTTCTATGTATTAAACGTATGCCATTGGCGAATAATAATTTCAAAATAGCATATAACTGTTGGTTACTTTTTGGCGATTAAGGGGGGAATGTAATTAATACGTAATCGAGGATGTCTTAGCATGGATAGCTTAGAATGTATATCAAAATTTGAAATAGAACTAGCAATAATAAGCACAATTTTGATTGCCATATTTGGTACAATTAAATCATTGCATTTTTAACTATTGCGTTTATATGCTTGTGAAAATACCGCTCAAATGGTATCCATCTTGCTCTATTCCTTTTGCATTTTATAGTGTTACCTTGTATACAGACAACCGGACAGAAAGATTCTCAATGAATAAATTTCGTTCATAATCCTTTAAAAAATCTAAAAATTTAATAATAATGATTACAAATCAAATTTGAGATATCTAGCTCAAAGTATTTTTCACTTATGTTGTTTACAGACAGATATAATTTGATAAATGGGTTTTTCGAACTTAATGATGGTAAAACGATTAATCAAAAGCTCAGGTTTGAATTATTTATCGATTGCAAAACTTTGCCTAATTCAAACTCGAGAAAGTAAAAAAGCAATATCAGTCAGAAAAATGTGAAAATTAAACACTTTATTAATAGATAAATACAAATTAACTAATTAACTTGTCTGTTCATAAGAACCATGAATATTTGAATATTTCAATAGATTAATTAGTAGCTGCATATATGTCACTCTGGCTCTTTCTTTCAGACAGTGTTATAGTTCTGTAAAAACACAGGCTACTTGTTTAATCTTAACTAAAATAGCATCAATGATTTTGTTTCAAAAGAAAACAATAAATAGTGTATTTCTAGTTTGCCATGACTTAATTTAAAGCATAACAGCATTCTACACGAAGAATTAATCTTTATAAAAGTTCTGATTGTTCAAAAATTGTTTTAATATATATTGTGTTGTCTAGACATAAGTCTAGACAATCCAAGAGCTGTTCTATTTCTCCCATATGCTGATTAATTTTTGCATTTCTTTAAACTAAAGGAATTTTCAAATAAATTAGGATGTTATATCATTAGTAGTGTTTACGCATTAATTTTATTTATTTAATTAGTACACTGTTTCTCAAGTCATTAAGTTTATTATTCTCACGCTAAATGTCTAACTATGTTGTTTGCCCACGAATAAATTTTCGACTTTATAACTCCCATTGAAAATCAGCTAAATGTTGATTCAACAAAAGATATTATTATAAATATTCCTTTGCCAGATGCGAAATAATGAATTATTTTCATCTTTTAAATGCATAACTGTCATCTTTGTTTCCATTATTATTATTCCGATTGTTTATAGCTGAATTGAGCTTAATTTTTTATCAATGCTATATTTATTAGGAATTTGTGAATATCGACTTTTGTCACAAAATTTTTAAAACCTGCTTACTAAAGAATCAACTTTTGTGTCATTATTAATTTGATGAGAATCACAACATATGTAGAATATTGTTACGAAAAAAAAGCACGTGCTCGTATGAAGTGGAGTTCAACAAACTTAATGACAGACAATAATGTTTTATACCAAATGCGATCCTTAGTTAAGCATAAATAACTCGATTTATATATATATATATATATA
>JAOUZG010009418.1:575428-591655 GCA_026289955.1 Argiope argentata
ACTATGCAGAAAGCAGTATTAAAATTTCATAACAATATTAAATAATATTTTTAATCACTTACCAAGCGCTTCCATTATATTAAAGTTAATTTTAGAATGTTTAAACTTTGTAGAAAAACACAGAAAAGGATTTTGGAGGACATTTCACGAAGTACTTAAGAGGAATATAAATTACTCATTGATTCATTCATAAATTATATTATATTATTGTAAAATCTGTGATAGAAAAGAAATATTATTAGAGAAATTTTTTCAAACAGGCATTACATTTCAATAGCAATAAAACTATTCAAACTAAAAAATATTTGCAAATTGTTCTGATAAGAAGAGAACAAATGTCTTTTTAATTTTGAATCTCTCCTCCCCATACCAAAACAAATATCGAAATTCTCTTCTCGAAACAGAAAGAACTCCACAGATCGAAGAAAATATTGCCAGATAAATATAAAAGTTTTAGGCTTGCACAATATGGTGTTGTTGTTGTTTATGTTGGTCACTTCGAATTGCTATCCAACGACCAATTCCAACGACCAATGTCACTTCAAGATGTCTAGGCATAGAAAACGGTATGAATTTTACACTTAAAAAGGTTTATTTTATTTACTGAAATGAAAGCTTTTTCTTATATGAAATATTTCGTTTTTAAAGAATCGGTTACTATCATAAGAAATTTAAAGTTAAATTTTGCAAATTGTTTCTGTGTATATGCGAATAATTCAATTTAATTATGGCTTTAAAATAATTTTTTGTGCTGCATAATTTTTAAAAATTAATCTCTTTTTTATTTAATTCAAATTTTAAAAACACTTCTATTTTTGTTTCCTGAAAGTGCCAAAAAAAAAAGAACTTAAAAAACAAAATTCTGAGAATTTTCTCATTCAACATACATAAAACCCGTGAATTCATATCCATTTTCTCTTTTTTCGATTCAGTACAAAAATGTTTTCTAAGTTATTGTAATGCTATTCATTCTATTATACTAATTTACACTAAAAATGTTCGTGACTCGGATGTGCCCTAAAAATTCCATCTGAAATTCTTAAATAATCTTTTCATTACTTTAAAGAATATGTGCAGATTTCAAATGAAATTATACTGGACTTAAAATATTGTTACTTTCCTTAAGATGTTGTTAGTGGCTCTTACTATGGATAAACTTCGCCGAGGCATCAGCGAGTTTTAAGCCGAAAGAGCATCTCTTGTTTTGAAGTAGCACCAAATAGGACTTAGCCACTCACTTATCACAGTAACTTGCACAGCCCATTTTTACAGGGGGGAGTGCACATTCACACACTTTACAGATAGAACACAAAAGTACAACCATGCCCAAACCAGGAATCGTACCCGGGACACACAGCTCTCGAGGAAGTCGTGCTAACCTATGCCAGGATGCCGGCCTTTAAACTATTCCTATATTTGACAGTTTTATTGAATATATGTAATTTTCTGTGCAAAAGACAACAAATCAAAAACTTTTCTGTGTAAAATTCTTTGTCAACGGGGGCAATTAGTTTTGCTATGTGCAGACATCTTGTTAGGCTTACCCCTTTGGTGCCATCTAAGTATTTTAACTTCTAACTTTAAGGTAATTGATAATGTCCTATTAATTTTATTTATTCTGAATAAATTAACTGCTTTTATTAAACATTTTTTTACTTAATCAGTATCCTACACTCCGATTCAAATGGGGTTGTAGGGGCATTTTGTCCCACTTAGTCCTACATATGTGTCATGTTTGATAGCACTGGGGAAAACGTTAGCCTGTAATGAACTAACATGCATATACAAATTTATATTATTAGTATAGATAGAGATAAATAATTGAATTCTCTTTGGCATAATGTTTGTGGTTACCAGAAATTTTGAAAAGGAGAAAAAACCCAGCAAATAAATTAAAACCAATAAAAAAGAATATTTCCGAAATATCAGATAGAGATTCACAAAAATGGAAAATCTTGCTCTCGTATCTTCACAAGTGCGAATCGAGAAACAATACGAAAACATGGAACCCTGAGTTGGCCATAAACAGAGCATCCCCCATTCAATTCCCAGTCTTAATTTATCTCGAAGCATCTCGTGATTTACTGTGGGGTCGTCCTCGTTTCCCCAAGTTATCGCTTGCATCTTCTTTTACTCCATCCCTTTCACCAACGTTCCCCTCCCCCTCAAAGGAACAAAGAAGTTTTACCAACCTCTTTTTTTTTCGTCCTCACAAAAGATGGTTAGATAGTGTATATTAAATCGAGAAAATATTTACTCTCATCTGCTAATGTGAGTAGAGTTTTTCCATACTTACTCCCATTGCAAATGCTGGAATCGTTTTTGAGAGGGAACACAATAGGTATTGGTCGATTCAAGCTGAAATATGTTTTCAGATAATAATAAAAAACGAAACAGAGGTAAAGAGAGCCCTGTATTGGATTTTCCGTAAATGATTTTTCCTTTCACTTAGTTTGTGAATGGAAGGGATAAAATTGCTTTCTGTGCGAGTTTAAAAGTTTGTATCAGATAGATAATTTTATCCTTTTTTTTTCTTTTTCGCAAACATCCAGCTTTATTGATAACTCAAAAAGCTTAAAATGCAAACGTATTCACTGTTATGTGAAAATTATACTGTGGTTGTCATTACAATGAATTATTGAGGAAAATTACTCAGTTATGATTCTAATAGAATTTTTTTAAAAAAAATGTTTGTTGTTAAATAATTGTACCATTCATTGTTTATAATTTCTAATTAAATTAATTTTATACACCACTAATTCCACATTTATAGAAAAATTGAAATTGATGGTGTGTCATTCCAAATATGTGCCCAAAAATAGTTACAAATGCACTCGAAAGTACTCATAAACAACTGGCACATTGTTATTTAAATCATAGCAAATTTCTACGTTTAAAAGTTTGTTAAATTTTTCTCTCTCTCTCTTTCTCTCAGTGTGTGTGTCAGAGATTATCCAAATAAATTTTTACCACTAAATATTAAATATAAAATATTGTTAGGGAAAATATTCCGAGGGGTGTATACATTACAATACATTGTACACTTTATCCCATGCTTTTTACAAAAACGTAAAACGTTTCCACGAGAGAATTTGAAATAGCCGAGGTGTGTATAAAGAACAGTGCATGTAGAAATAAACAACACACAACAGGTGACAAATCGCAGTTTAATAGAACAATCCAGAAGGGCTGTGTCAGAAAATCTCAATGCAATCAACATTCCTGAGAAATATTTTTCCTTAGTGGAACCACCTCGCATAAGATAAACTCTAGACAAAACGTGTTGTCGCATATACTTTTCCAGAAGAATGTCCAGATCAATCCTAATAGAGATAGGGCCTAATTCATGCATTTTATAGAGCCTTTATTGCGTCGCCAAGATCGAGATCGCCAAATGGTGATGCAGATTAGAGGTCTATCATTGAATCATCCATTCAGTGTTCATTCGGAATATCTGTGCATATATATCTCTTCACAACAATAACTAATTCCGACGACCAGTGCACGTCTTGAAATAGGAGCATTTCCCACCCTTTATCTTGTAGTTTACCGGGTTCTTTGATGTTTGTTCAGTTTACCGACAATTTGTAGGAATCTCCGGACTAATGACCACAGGCGAGGATGGTCATACAATATGTCAGTTGGCAGATTTTTGCACAAATCTGTAAGGCCACTGTCGTTGGAACGCCGCTTAAGACTAACATTACAGGAAATCTTTTTGAACAATTAATTTGGTTATCTGCCTCAAGGCAGAAGAATTTTCTTACATCTGTTATCATTTCACATCAGTAAACAATTCATGTACTGGTATTCATAGTTAAGCCTAATCTAATCAACTGTAAACAAATTTGATAATACATATTGATTTTTTTAATATTTATAAAATGATATTTAAATTGTTTGTAAAAGGGCAAAATATAACAACAATAAATTTCAATAACTCTTTTGATGATGATGATATTGTGTCCGCTTTTTACCATGGAAAGTGGGGTGCAGTAGCTTCTGAGGATTCGGACCCCTGAGCACCCGTGGGCAGAAGTCTGACTTCTAGCTCATATGAGGATGAAACACACAATCACACGCTTTCACAACCACTCTTTACAGGAAGGCACATTCCCACATCTTACAGATAGAGCTCAGAAGAACAACCATGCCCGACGCGTTACCTCCGTGCCAGAAAGCCGGCCAGTAACTCTTTTTAAAAACATATATTCATTCACAACCTTAATAATACATTTTATGGTAAAACGCTATTGAGAATTTGTTATGAGAATAGAGAAATTGAATTTTCATGGTGTTCTTCCAAAAGAATGAATAAATTGGCATCAAGATTGGATACAGGTTTATATTTAATTTATATTATTTTCAAGTACATCTTTCTTTCCTTTTTTCTCCTTTTCGGTAAGGACTGGTCGCCTTATTGATAAGAAATGACTTTTGACAGTTTTAATATTAATGCTTTCATAATTTGAAACATTATAAATAAATTTATAGAGCAGTTTTGTAATTTATGTTGGCAATTATATGAGTTCATATCAATTAAAGAAGAAATGTTTTGAAATTCATTTCCTATTAATATAATATTCACTATTTGTGTCTGTTCCGTTAAAAGATTACCAAATACTTGTTATCATACACTAAATTTGAATTATGATATGTTTATAACTTTTCATAATTTTTCATCTTAATTAAATCACCATAGTAAATTTATTAGGCGAAAGATGTAAATGGAAGATGTAAATTAAACTGTTGCGTGAATTCGTTTTTTCAACTGTTATTTTTTTCTGCATCAGCTACATATCATATGCGTAATTAGCTGTAAAAAAAGAAACGTATTGATTTACAAAAACACGCGAAATTATAAACAGGATATCATTTGCTTAATGATGACGATCGTTTACTGTGAGAGTTTTCGGTACTAGCTTGGATCAAATTAGGGTTCAATTATCGGGAAAAAATTAAATCATCACATTTAATGCTTTTTATCATCTAAACATATCTCTCTTGATCGTGAATGTTGACTAATTGAATAATTTATTTGCAGAGAAAAAAAATTCTACGAAATGGGAAATCTAAAATGTAGCTACATAACCTGTCATTTCTAATTGCTCTTTAACGAAATGCAGAAGATTCGAATTTTACGTATCAGTAATTTACGAAACAGTTGCTGGGCAGGAAAGTAATTGTCTTTAATTGTTTATATTATTCCTCTTTTACTTTCCCTCATAAGAAGATTACAGAGCGAATTATTATCGTTCTCTAAAAATTTGAACTTGGGAATTTTTCAAATCTCAGTAGTTCAAACATAATTGAATTTATGCTTATTTGTTTATCTGCTGACATGATAGATCTTGAGATGGACTTGTCTTTTAAAATGCATGTCACGATTTATGAGATATACAATCTCAAAAAGGCTACGATCATGTTTTGATAAAATTAGGAGGTATTTTGATAATGCAATAAAGAAACATGTGTTGCATTTAATTCATATTATCACGATGACTGAATTAAAGACACGGATAGCTAGTAAATCATCTAGAATCGTCTTGATTTTAGAGAAAAAATAAGATCAATTTTAAATTAAAATTCCAGCCTTTGGATAAAATGCACTGGCCGGGAATCGAACCAGGAACCAAAGGATTTATAGTCCAATGCTCTGTCAATTCGAGCTATGGTGAATCACAAGTTTTCTTTTTGCGGCCTTATCTTAATTTAATTCCTGCTTACATTTCCAGATTTTACCTGAACTATTTCAGACTCACTTTAGAATGGTTTCCACGTGTTGGAATTTTGATTTTAATATTAATTATATATATTAAACATAAAGAAAAATGTATATTTATAGATTCTCTACTGAACAGACTGTCTGATTTAGATATTGCAAATTTAGAGCAGATATAATTTGGATATTGGAAATGTGTATCTTGGGCTGAATTTTAAAAATTTAATTATTTATTAATTAAAACTAAAGCAAAATATTGACATTTTAACAGGATAAATCGTATTAAATGTTCATAAATTTTCAATGCAATTTTCTAAAATCTGATAACATTTTTAAATGAATTTATTTTAGTTCCTGGGCAATTTTTTTTCCTGAATTTCGATAATTTATTTTTAAAATATTTCTACTTAATTTCAATGACATATTTTGTTTCTTCAATGAATTTCAATCTCTTTTCATTGTTTTATAAAATAATTCATATGTTATTGAAAGGCATTTATCTTTTATTGAAAGTTAGAGAAGAAAGATACTGCTTAACAATTAATCTGCTTAGTTAACATTGGAATCAGATGGTGAAGTTTCAGTACTTCTAAAAACAATGTGTAACTAAAATAGGGTTCATCAGTATAATCAAAGTATATTATTAAAATATATTTTGTTGCCATTCGAATTACCTCCTAAATAATACACTTGTACACAAGTAACAAAATAAATTTAATGTAGCATTAAGGTTTATTATATTTCGGTATTAAAAAAACATCATTGAGAAAACCTTGATCAAGTTATGCATAAAAAAATGTAATTCAAATTAAACAAGAAAAATATTCGCAGCTATAGGATTGCCGTAGACAGCTGTTTACTGATTGTTCTAGAAAATTGTGCTAGAAAGAATTATTTTTAAAAAATGGCATATCATATGATTCATTACATTAGAGAAAAAAAGATATAATTAATTAATTTTAAAATAAAGCTTTCTTTTGTTGTGAATGATAGCATATAAAATGATATAACTAATGAGTTTTGTGGTAAATGCTTTCTCCCAATGGATAAAAGCTAATGTAGTTTAATGAAAATTAATATACTTTTATTTTATAGTCATATTGACTTCTACCCAAAAATTGTTATTTCATTTTAATATTCTTATTTCTTTTATTATTTTCAGTCAGAGCTGTCATTGGCGATTGTTTGAGTCCCCGAATTTAATTATTACTAAAAATTACAATAGAATATTTTATGTAACTGTGATTAATGGTTTCTTCAGTAAAATAATTTCAAAATTCAAATTTTGATAAACAGATTCTATTTTAGAAACATTACATTGTTCATTTAATTGCATTTTCTTAACCACTTCGCATACAATGACGTGTCTGACACTCGCATCGAATTACTGAATTTTTATTTTAAAGTCTGCAATTAAGCTACAGAATTAAGTATTTAAATACAAAAAAAATCAATATAAAATGATTTGGTATCCCAAATCCTCTATATACTATTAAAAAATCAAATGAACAATAAATTACCAAAAAAGGATGAATTATCTAATTAGAAAGTTAAATACATTCGTATGTCAAGTGGTTAATATTCTAATCTATACCTTAATACTTTAAAGTGTCTCATAACGGAGAATGGAATTACGACACACAAACAATAATTTTTAAAATTGGAGGTACTTAAAAAAAATTTTTATCCCTTATTACTCCCTTCTGAAATTAAACTTTAACAATAAGTCTCACAAAATTTCAAAGAAATTAATAAAAGCATGTCGTAAACTGAAAACTTTTTAAGTAGGTAAAATAATCTGAAACTTCATATCTTATTTATCAACGTTGGAATAGAAATCTTTTGTTGGAAAGAAACCAGAAAAAAAATATATAATTGAAAGGTTCTAAAGGAAACTGCAAGTTATCTAGTGAGTGCTTTATTATTTTTAAGTTATTGCTTTTTTAATTAATTTAAGTCATGAAGCAGTTTAAACCAATTCAAAACAATCACTTAACTATCAGATTGCGCACGCGCCGATATTTAGAAAAACAATGTTTTTGTTTGTATCAAAATCGGTCGAGCATTAAAATTTTTCTCGGAGCTAAAAAAAGGATTTATTTATTCTATTATTTTATTTTAAATTTCTCGAAACCCAGTTTTAACTGATTTTGAATTTTCACGTAACTATTGCTTTGCGGAATCGTCAACTTTCGGAAAAGTGATGGTGTTTTTTTTTTAAATCTCAAAATTGTTCGAGCACCAAACTTTTTTTCCGGCTTGAAAAAGTGAAATTATATATATATATATAATAAACTTTCGGCATCTCTTCTCATTGTAGCACGTTCATTCCCATTTTCTGTGCTACTTCGAGTGATAACTTCTTACAAACTTTTCCTTTATTAGCCAGATAGGAGAATCCGATGCATGGCGAACATTTTGTGACCTTGCATTTTGAAACTTCAAAAGCAGCATAACGTTCTAACATGATAATTAGTAACAACAATCCAAATTATTGCAATTTTATTTCAAAGTTGCAATATAAAATACGTTCAAAGATTTTAAAGAAAAACTGATTAAAAAAAGGCAAAAATTTATTTGACAAAAAAGTGCTATTATCAAAGAGATATTAATATAAATTTAAAAAATATATAGCAATAAATCTGATGAAATATTTTAAAAGTTGAGGCTCGAAAAAATTTCTAAAATTGATATTTTTTAATTAATTAAAATTCAGTAAAAAATATTTTTTAACTGCTCCAAATCACTCCTTTTTATTCTTTAAAATATGTGCATACCACGTTTTTTTAATTCTAGATTAAAATGATTTGGTCTGTAAATCATCAACACACTCAAACGTTTATCTTTATTATTAGAGCGATAAAAATTTGTTAATGAAATACGTTATTGCTTTCATAATGCAATTTTATACATGTTTGTAAACTTTCTTAAACCTTCTATCGCTTATAATTATACACATTCTTTAGGAAACATTCCAAACAACAAACTTTTAATTAAAAAAAATATCGCATTATATTAGCCTTTCATAGCAATTTCTTCATTGCGTGCATTCTTCTCTTCCAGATTTCAATTAAGAAGTTCCATAATTAATTTCCACGGGAAAGAATATATTAATTATTCCTTCTTTGGAGATATATTTAGCTCTGCTTTCCACAGCTGCCGCTAATGTTCTTAATAATATCGTCTGATCGATCAGTGCAGCCAAACCTTAAATCTGTAAACGTCTCGTTAATTTAGTTTAAACAAGATCAATTTTCACGTCTGCATTGAGACGCCATTTTTTTTATCTATTGCTTCTTTTTATTGTTTAAAAAAATGAGATTCATTTTTTTTTACTTCTTTATTAAAAAAGAAAGAAATCTTCCTATTTTTTTCCATAAAAAGAATATAGCTGTAGTGCATCATACATTGTTGGGTCTCATTAGTAATTTTTTTTTCGGTAAGGATCTTTTTTTTTTCTTTTTATTCGACCGATATTAAATCTCTGTTAAAGAAGACTTGGCTGACTATCTGAGGCGAATAAATTAATTCCTCGTAGAAAAAGAGCATTGAAGAAAAAAAAGAAAGAAATTCGTTTTTCTCGTGGTTATGTGGAAACTCTATAGCTCTGCCTTTTAAAAATAAAGAAAAGAAAGAAAAGTATTCTTCATCAGAGAAAACGGAAGATATAATAATCCCTCAAGTATAGCAAAAATGTATTTCATAAAACTTAGAAAAACAAAAGTTTAAATTCATTTTTTTTCTTCAAAAGGGCGAGAAAAGTATTTTCCAATGTTATTGTAAAATAATGATGGCAGAAAAAATATTTGGAAAGGTGTTGAAAAATAATTATTTCTATTTTCATTTCTTTCTTTTTTTTTCAATTCTTCATGGAAATTTGGGCAAGCCGTATGCGTTGCTAAGTATTACAAAAAAA
Source organism: Argiope argentata (assembly GCA_026289955.1). Classification (NCBI taxonomy): domain Eukaryota; kingdom Metazoa; phylum Arthropoda; class Arachnida; order Araneae; family Araneidae; genus Argiope; species Argiope argentata. Next base: position 585,067 of record JAOUZG010009418.1, read on the forward strand.
ATTAATTTAAAAAGTTTCTAAACTTTTGACAAATTATAATATAATAAGGTGAAGTGGATTAAAATATAAGAAAATAATTAAATCTCGGTTCCTTTTTCTTAATCATTCTTTTCAGAGAAAAGATGGAGAGCTGGGAAATCTCGATTTTGGAACTGTAGGGCATATTTCCAAGAAATGTATACGAGTCAAATACATTAATTCTTCGACGTCATGTCGCGCAACATATAGGCATTCTACTACAGACTTATAAATTAAGATTAAATCATTCAACGATGCTATTATTTATACAAAAATTACTCAAAATCGGCAAATACTTCAAGCAACCTCTCGATTTTTAATTTAATAAAGCAGCATGTAACTCAAATGGATAATCTTGTCTAATAAGATTGCGAAACAACTAAGGGTTTACATCTATGAAGGTTTAAATGCCCATCCTATAATATGTGTGAGAAATCTAAGATTGAGGGAGCATTGATCCAATGTCGCCCTCATCATCTGACCATGATTTTAAGCTTACTGGAATCAGTCCCCAAATAGCCTTGCATAGCTACAAAAAAATTGGTTTAGAAATAATCTATGAAGAATCTACTCCCTTTTGAATAAATGTGCACATAAGAAAATCAGATTATTCAATTCTTACTATTAGCTCACACTCTCCCTATATAAATATATATCTTGTTCAAATTTTCAATCGTGAATAATATACTTTTTATTCATCCAATCAAGTTCAAGTAATTTTTTAAAAAATCTTGTAGTGGATGACATATGATGTTAATACACGTTTTTAAAATATTCATTCATTAATTTTTTATAAAATTATTAAAAACTAACATTCTCGCCAAAAATTTTTATTCCCCCGCCTCCAAATTAGTAAGGAATTCAGTTTTTCCCCCCACACTAATGAGGTTAGGCTTAACATGTTTTCGACCGATTATTTTAAACGATTATGTTTATTTTTATAATATTTGATGTATTTAAAATTAAACATTGTTAAGGAATCCGTTTTTCCGATTCATTTTGAACAACTTTCGGATTAAAATAATACAGAATGAAGAAAATTAGAAATTTCGAATTTGTACTGCATTACCTCAATTGATGTAAAAAATTCACGCATTTTGCGTTGCTTTGCAATTGGCTTTGATTGCAATTGGCTTTGAACCCTCAATTGGCGTTGAAAATTTAATGCTAGTATAATTTTTTGATCAATTATTTATAGTAACTGAAATTGTTGGGCCTGGATAGCCTGGCTGGTAGGGTGTTGGATTCGTATCCTTTGGGCTGTGAGTTTGAACCTGCCAGCCGAAGATTCTACATGTGTGGTGGACGTTAAATCTGTCATGGTCACAAAGTTCTCCAAATGGGCAGTAATACTCTGGGGGTACTGGTCAGAGGTGATCGTTCTCTATTTCAGATCTAAATTACGATCAGTGGATGCATGAATGAAGTTCGCCACGTAAAAAGAGTTTGTGACGTATGTGAACTAGAAGTCAGACTTCTATCATCGGGTGCTCAGGGGACATATTCTCAGAAACTACTGCAACCCTCCTTCCGTTGTAAAGCGGAACACGAAAACAACAACAATTGTAATTATTTAAGAAAAAAATAGCTAAAATAAAATGTTTCCTAATTATCTAAGTAGGAATTGATTTTAAAAATTTGCTTTTTATATTACTTTTTGTAATTTAAGTTCTCAAATCAAATGATTAGTTTTCTTTATTACTGCTGTCTTTGGTGATCGGCTGGTTCGCCAAGGATATTGTTATATTTTATTTAAAATATTTTTATATTTAATCATGTGGTAATTACTTCATGACCATGATGCTATCAAATTTTCAGACAATAAAGAGACTTTGTATTAATTACCTAAAAATATATTCGTTGTGCATATGAACTAAGAGAAATCATTCGCATGGTATTACAGCGATATTAAAAATGTAATTGTCCTATTCATCTATTTTCTAAGTTTTGTGGCATTGTTATTATCATGTAAGGAAATGATATTGATTTGGGAATGAGGTTTGTGACATCAGCTAAAACCTGTAGGCGAAAAATAAAAGTTTTCTGGTCTGCAAGAGCATCTCAAAAAATCATCTTTTAATAACGTATTGCCTTTTCTTTTACAAAATCTCTGATTCAAAAAAATAAGTTAGTGACTACAGCAAATAAAACCTAGAAAAATGCAATTTTGAGCACGCTATTATATGAAATGAAATAAATAGGAAATGCGATATTTTTTTTTAAACAATCAATGCGAGACAAAGTTTTTTTGATCGTTTGCAGTATTAAAATTACTCAGGTAATGAAACGATTAAAATGAATAAAAATACAATTTAACTTGCTCGAGTATGTAGTGCTTGGCCGTTCAAGAAACATGATGCATTGAATATGCATAGATGATGTACATTCTGACGTGATACATTGAAATATGCATAGCAGATTTCATTTTAATCTTTTTCAATTTTTTTTTCATCTTGTAAAACATTCTGATTTTAAATAAAATCCTTCTGTTTTAACTACCAATAAATAAAAAATCCTTTTTATAAAATATTAAAATAAAATAATGATATAGGTTTGAATATCGGTTCAAAAGTGGAATTTATTGTTGAAAAGCAAAGACATTATTTACAAAATCACCAAAAAAATGAATGATTATTAAGTTGGTATCATCAAAAAAGGCAGTATTTTAAATTTTTAAACGGTGTAAAAGTATTTTTTAAGTGACCGAGCAAAAAGACTAAAATATGCCTTAATTTTTAATCTATGATAAATATCTTAGCCAAATTTGGCAGCTTTAGGACAAACGATCTACCTATAATTCGCCAACACAAACAAATACATTCTCCTTTATTAATTGTAGAGACAATGGTGTAGGAAGCAGAGGAGACAGCTTTTCGATTTCTAGCAGCTCTACCATTGTGAGTTGATAGAAAGTGAAGGGACGGAATGGACACCCTTTGTTTGGCGATGTAATAAAGTCGGCACCGCCTTTTCATTAACGTCACTCATCCTGAAATCGCAAGAAACGCATTATTCTATTGACTCAGATATGGTATTATATAAAGAACAGAACGATTGAAATTTCGAATTTTCTGTACTATAAATCGTTATTTAATTGAGAATTTCTTTAAAATTGTGTGTTTGGCTGAAATGACTTTCAAATATTGACATTATAACTTTCGGATTGAATGTTTTTAATTGCTTACAAAGTTACAAGTCGAAAGATTGAGTTTTAGCTCATATTTTATTGCAAATTAAAGAACTAAAAAATATCAGATTTTCCAATAAAATACTGACAAATATTTTCTTTCATCCTTTTTTTCTAAGTTTGAAAATTTTCTGGTAACTATTAATGCAAGATTATGAAATCATTTCTTGTTATTCGATCTTTACTGAGCAACCAAATCTCACAAAGGTTACGAAATATTTAATATTTAAAACTCAGAAAATATTTAAATTTCTGCATATTGTTTTGTGAGTTTGAGGTGGCCGTATTAGATACCGTATTATTTGCAGTTGAAGTCAATCATCGCCTGAATTGAGGATAGAACTGTATAGTTTAATTCATTGATTTGTAGTCCAATCGAATTCTATTTTGATTAGAAAAAGTTCAAACCTTCGTAATTACCCGTTAGTACTTTCTTTCTACTTTTGTTAGTACTCTCATTGTTTTCAGTTTAAGCGTGAGTTATTTTGAACAAAATTTAAATTTATTTACATTTGGTTAAAATACTGGATTGGAAAACTTAAGTCAGTGTTTTTTTTTGTTTTGTTTTTGTGTATGTGTGTTTGTGTGCATCGAACAAAAAGAAACTTTGCCTTTGAAAGGAACAAAATTTTCTTTAAAAAGTTATAGTTGATTAAAAGACTTATATTATAGAATAGATACTTCATTTTATATTTAAACATTATAAAATCTGAAAATATAATTCTATAATATCTTTTTAGTGCAGAAATTCAAATCTATGATTTCTTAATTAGAAAAAAAAATTAAAAAAGATACTAATTTTGGAAATTATTTTTTATTTCAGTGAATTAATATAATTCCACTTAAGTACATACTGCATAAAAAGAGATAATTTATAAAATTTTTGAAACTATAATTGCTTAATTTTCTTAAAAAATCCAATTTTTCATGTAATATGCAATTTTTTAATCTTGTCAGGTTTCTAAAATCAAAAGAAAATCCTATTTTAAAAGTATTGCTGTGTGATTTCAAATGGTGTTAGAATAATTGGTATTTTAAAAAATTCGTGAAAATTAAATTTGATTTTAAATATTCGAATAGTTTTCCCGGCTTTACAATCATGGAAAAATGCCTTATAGCTCAATTTTTGCGATAAAATGTTTAAATTTAATTTTTGCTTTTTTTTTCTCTCTAAATATTGACATTTATTACATCGTATGAAATCAGAGAACAAAGCTTTTAGATCCACGAATTTTGACAAACAGAAATGTACTTATAAGCATTTTTTGGTTTTTTTTTTATTTTTGAGGAATTTGTATGAAATAAATAGTGCAAATATTAATCTGAAATTTTTACTAGTTATATCTTTCTATAGCTTTTAAATAACTATGTTCTTCACTTATTTTTTTCACTTGTAGTAATAGTTTATTATTTACTTGTGAAAAATCAATGTTTAATTTTCTCCCTTTATCTGGCAATATATTCGGCAGAGTTCTTGCTTTAGATAGTGACCCAACAATTTAATCCATTAAAATTGCTCTTATGTGTTTCTTTCAACATTTTGATATTTTTCACTATAATTATAATGGATTTTTAACAAAATGTAATTACTTATATATTTATATATCTTTTTAAATATTATATATATATTGTTTAAACTGATGTGATTTGTGCCGAATTTTATTTATTTTCATTATACAATCTGTTTTTAAAAAATTAGGAATTTTGCAGAAAAATTCTTGTTTAAAATTTATAATAGCTGTCATGAAAAAAAAAAAAATCAGATGAATGTAATGGAAAAAAATTCAATGTTTCTGCGAAATGAAAAAGTTAATGCTTTACCTAATTGTTTAATAACTGTGATTTCTGTACAGAAAAAATGGGCCGGGTGGCCAAGATCTCGGTTTGTGGGGCCGCATGGTTTTTGGTTCGAGGCCTAATTTCACCAAACAACCGTCGTGTATTTGGGTCTGTTGCACGTTAAATCGGTCAGGATCAACTCTCCTCCCTCTTGTGTGGTGAAAAAAGAGGTGTGCCAGCTCAGATGTCGTCCTAGTCATCTAACCATGTTTCAATATTAAAAGGTTCTTTCCGAAATAGACCTAGAGTTGCTTTACAACGGTACATTTATGTCACTAAATTAAACTGTACAGAAAAAACAGGGAAAATGCTCCATTCCATGAAATAAGATGGATCTTGTGAGTCAGTTTTCGAATGCAACATTTATATATGTAGTCTACAAGCAAAAACATCGGCATATTTAATCCCCATTCCATGATGAGATGAAAAACACACACATTTTATTCGAATATATTTATTTTATACCATTATAAAACCTTTTCAAGTATTGAATGAAAAGTTTAGTTACCTCTCAGTTTCTTGAGAAAAAATATTTTCGTAAACTTTTCAAAAGCGAGATTTTTTTCCCTTCCCTTTCTTTGGTAGGAATACGGAAGGCAGATGTACTTAACTCTGCGATAATACGCGGTTATGCAATGTTTACATTCCTAAGTCAATTCGCATCGGAGTTTAAAAACCTCCGTTTCATAAGCGCGGAAAACCAATATTTATTCAAGCGGGGCTAAAATAGACTGGATAGCACTTCTCCTCCATCGGGGTGCCGTACGTTCGGACGGATTTGCATACAAAGGTGTGGACTGTGCCAACAATCGCAGAGAAAAAGATTTGCTATAAACGACTTTTGACAGAAAGCACTTGTTTCTTTTCTTCTTTTTTTTATTATTAAATATACTGTGTTTGTATTTTTTATATATATTCCATAAATATATGATGAGAAAAATCTGATTTCTCTCTCTCTTATATTTGGTATCCTGCAAATAAAAAAAAAGAATTTGACAAATGTTGTTTTCTTCAGGTAAAGATACTTGAAAGTGAATTATTGATTAGAATTTTTTGCACAAGCCTAATTATTATATAAATATAATTATACATAAACTAATAATTTTTTTGTTAAATTTTAATTCTTTGTTGATTCAGTTTTATGAGGGTTGAGCAGAAAAAAATTGATAATACCAATAAATTTTATAAATGAATGCTGACCTAATTGCAAATGATAATTAGAGGGATTTCATCCTATAACTTCTGTGTATATTGCTTGACTTGCATATCATTTTCCCCACGTATTATATTATGTATTTGTTTAGTTTCTTTATCTTGTACATCAGTTTCTCAGGTTATAAATCAAAATAGTAGATATAGTATATGCGTCAAAATATGCGGTACTAAAATAAAAATATGAACAAAATATGCTGTACTGAAATGAAAAGATGAATGACATTAGATAATAATAAAATAAAAACATGATCGAAACTAGGAAGTACTGAAAGAAAAGATGAACAAAATTACATAGTACTGAAATAAAAAAGTGAGAAAAATTACCTAGTA
>JAOUZG010009418.1:591665-607633 GCA_026289955.1 Argiope argentata
AAATAAAAAAGTGAGAAAAATTACCTAGTCCTGAAATGAAAAGATGAATGAAATTACATAGTACTGAAATGAAAAATTGAGCCAAATCTCATTATTGTCAACTGTGAGTTTATTTTTCCTTAAAAGAAATTTACATACATAAACATTATTAGAGCGTTGATTTACTAACGTAGACATAATGCAAGTGTTCAAAGTGCGCACTTCCTGGCAGCAGTTACTGTTCAAATCGTTCACACAGAATCTCAAACTTATCCTGAAACAAAAGTCGCTGCAGAGTCCTGCAAAATAGATGATTGCATCTTGTAATGCAGGCAGGGCCCAACTTATCCCAGTTGGGACCCGGGGCTAAAACTTCTTTGGGGGCCCCTCTACTTCACTACTTTAGCAATGAAGAAAATTCATTAAAGAAGGAAACGTAAAATAAAATTTCTATTCGATTCCCACTTACGTTGGGGCCCTGGCCATCTGCTCCGTATGCCCCTGCCTTAGTCAGGCCCTGAATGTAAGCACAGTTATTGGTGGCTTTTCACAGTTGAACTCACTCTCCTTTAACAGTTCCCTCACAAATAGGCATCAGGTGGTGTAATATAGAAAGAATATGACGAGCATGGAAAGCCAGTGCCTCGTGAAATGATTCGTTTAGGGAAGTTTTCCTGCATCATAGCTACAGATGTTGGGGTGGTAAAGCTGAACGCTCAGTCCTATTGATGTCACTGTATATTCATCTGAATGTTCCTGGCACGGCAAAACCTTCTCAAATCCTGAATAAATGGCTCAATCACTTATTAAAACGTCTTTTTAAATTTATATTGGATTGTTCTCCCAACTTTTTCAAACTCGGTCAATCTGCACAACGGCTCATACGGAAGCGGAAAGCTGGCTTATAAAGAGAATTAATGCTCAATTATAAATGCTTTTCCGTCCGTCTAAAGACCAATTTCCTACAACTACACAGCACAACTTCCTTTTCATTACTAAATGTCCTTACTGATGGCGTGGTGTAGAAATTTGGTGGGGGTGCCAGCTCTGATATCCTCGTCATCTGACCGTGGTTCAAAATTACGAGATCCATCCCGAAATAGCCTTAGTGTTGGTTTAAAATTGGACATTAATATAAGTAAACTACGCTATAAAACTTGAGTACAATTTACACAAAATTTAATTATATCCAAAGATGATTGTTCTGAAAAATTGTTTCAACATTTGTTTTCTTTTCCGTTTCAGGTGGAAAACATCACGCAGTGCCTCTCCTTCATCGGGGAGTTGGGCGTATCCATAGAGGGAGTCACTTCGAAAGGTAAAGTATTCTATGCATTTCATATCCAGTCATGATAAATGTTGACGATAGTTGACATTGAATCATCGCACTCTCTGCCATCACTATCGAAATCTGATGTTAAATTCTAAGATATACAAAAAGCAGTCTTATTGAATATAATCACTCTAAAATTTTTGATTTTAAGCAAATATTTTATAACCATACTTCTTATAGGAAAATATTTTTAAAAAATTTAATATAGCTCAGTGTTTTTTAGTATTATTTTTACAGCATTTTATTTTGTGGAAAATGTAAAAAATTAAGAATAATTATACATACAATCAAAATAGATCTGAATTCTAGAAAATTTCTTGGGGATGATCTACTTACCATATTAATTAAAAAACTGTATTCATCTTTTATCTTTTTAAAAGTATTTATTAATTAAAAAATTGTATTAATCTTTTATTACTCTTCGAAAATTTTAGCTGAAATTTGATTTTTAAATAGTGTATAATTTTTTTATAGAACAAGACTTTTAAATTAAAAACTGTGTTTTAAATAATTTATAGGAGAAATATACTTTTTTAAAGATTCTATTTTTAATATTCTTAACTTAATATTTAACTTTTTATAAAACGACTCGTGAAATGTTAATATTTTGGCAATTAAAGATTCTAAAAAGAGGTAGTTCATAATTTTAAAAAATAGAAATTTGAATCTAGAGAAGAAAAGAAATAATAGTTTTTGTGCTTTTAGTTTTAATATTTAAGAATTACAAATTTGATTGAGGTTAAAAATTAAATTTCTGGTTTATTATTATTTTGATATATTAATGTATTTTGCGATCCGTTATATACTTATATAATATCCTTTTAATTAGGCAATTATTTGACAGCTAAATTAACATCTTGTCAGGAAACAACGATTTTAAAGAGCATTTGTTACTTATCTTAGTAAAAATAAAAAGTTTTCTTAATAATTTTCTTAACTGAGCATTTTTTGGAATAAGCAAAATGCTAACTCTGTATCATACATTGATATTCAAATAGATAGATGCATGCTGAAAGACTAGTTCTAGTTCCACGAATAAAGTATATTATAAATATTGAATTATTTACTCACATATTATCACTATGTAAATAAAATATATCGGCATTCATTATACTTAAAAATATTCTAATAATAAATAACAGTATAATGTAAGAGTTTATTACGTGAAAAATCGTATCGAATAAAGTTGGATTTCCAATAGAATCAGTAAGATTTATGATTAATTCAGGAATGCTTCAACCGAAATAGTATTGAATCTTCTAAATAACAACAACAACAAAAAAGAATAATAAGAAAAATAGAAAAATCTCTTACTGATTTATAATTTCACTTAATTAATGTACACTTATTACTGTAATTCATGTTTTTATTTATTTATTTGTAGATGTAAGAGAAGGAAATTTGAAAGTAATTCTGAGCTTATTTTTCAACTTGTCGAGATACAAACAAGCTCAAAAAAATTCCAGCAGTGTTGCTTCAAAAAACACTGCTAATTCAACTGTCACCTCTTCTGCTGCTTCAACTAACGTCAACACGGCCGCAGTAGTGAAGTCAGGAATGGTGGCGCCATCTCTTGGGAGTGATATGCTCTCAAAGTAAGTTTTAATATTTCTTCTTGCTTATCAAATTGTAACTTAAAATCAAGTTATTATATAACTGTTAAACAAAACAGCTTCAAAAAATTAAATTCGTTTGTTTCCCTCGTTGATATATTTAAAAAATGCATCTACGTCAAAAAAGAATGTATGAATATTGATGTTAATTTAGATAGCAATAAACTTGGATAATCAATAAGAATATAATCGACTTAGATAATATTTCAGTACTGATAAAGCTATTTTTTTCTTATCAATACACAATAATACTCAATTTTATTGAACTTTAACTTTCATATGCAATAATTAGTGTTAAAATATGATATATGCTAATATGTCAAAAATTTTCTCTACCTTATTATATACTATTTTTAAATGTTTAACTAACTTACCTCATATTCCAAAATCAAATAATTAGTATGAAATCTATCATTAAATTGAAGTTTTAATTTTTGAAGTATGTATTTCATGAACTAGTGATCTTACTTAAACTGGAACTATGCAATAACAACATATAATGTATATTTGTCAGTAAAATGCAATACAATTATATTTCTTTACATACTTTTCTTCGATAAATAGTCCGGTTAAATATGATATTTAAATGATAATGCCTTACACGCAGAGATATGAAAGGGGATTACTACTGATTACTTTCTTGGTGTTTGTTATACGGAGTGTAGTTTTTTTTTTTTTATATTACCTTAAAACGTGTATTTCCATTCATACCTTTAAGCCCATATTGTTTCTTAAAATATATTTCCTTTATTTCATTTTATAAATGGATTCATTGCAAATTCCTTATGAAAGAATATATTTATTGTTTGAACTCTAATAATACTATATGATTAGTAATTTAAATATTATTGGTTGTTTGAAATAAAGAAAACACTGTATAAAAAACAAAAGCATTACAATTCAGTTTATGGAAGAGTTGTCTTGATAAACACATTTATCATTAATTCGTTGATACATTTCATAAATCTGTATGATTTTTTATTCTTCTTTACAGACTTCCATCGCCTTTTCGTCCATCGAGCGGGCGTAGCATCCCTTGCCCCAGTAACAAAGATGTTGGGAGCTCCATTCCATCCTCTTCGAATCCGTCCGCAGCGGCAGGCTCTCGGAAGAACAAGCTGATGGCGTCATCTACCGGACAACAAGGTAAGCTCGCTTTCCAATGCACTAATTCTTTATCTCATCCTTTGAACATTCATTCAAAAAATTTACATCGAAAAATGTTGCAGATTTTGAAGACACTTTATTCTCTTGTTCCCATATAGTAACTTAACAATTGGCAAACGCAACGAAATTTCAGTTTGAAAGAGTAAATTTGAATTCCATTCAACAATCATTTGAAGTCAGAAATTCACGTTTGATCTTATAATGAATACTCACTTGTTTGATGAATGGTAAATATTTTAACATTATTTAAAGGAGCTGATTGCAAAACACGCTTTATAATTGAGAATAAATATTCATTTTATTATTCTTTCTTTACTTATGTATTTTCTCACTAGATGGCAGTCCGCTCCTTTTGACAACGGAAGAATGTAAAATAGATTCTTTGAAAATATAAAATGTTATATTTTTATTTATTTATTTATTTATTTATTTATTACAAGTTTCAAAACTTTTTCTCACCAGCTTACAAAAAGCATAAAAAATAAACAAAAATTTCATTTTTCTGTAAATTTTGTACAACAACACTACCCCAGTTTTATCTTGTACTGAATTCGAGAAATTTTAAACTAGATCTTTTTAATAATTAAATAATCAGCTACATTCAAAACAATATTCAAAAATGACCAAGCAAGCGTAAATTTAGAATTTACTGAATAATAAAAATTAACATTAAGAAACTTATATAAATTATATATGCGTGTGTGTCAACATGCTGATTGTGCACATATATTGTCACATAAAAAATTAAAATATAAAGATTGTTTTATATAACAGTAAAGTCCTTCAAGGCTTGTAGCATATTATAAAGTCAAAAGTCATACAAATTTTTTCATAAGTTTTTCATAATTTCATTTATGAAAATTCCCAATTTTTTTCATAAGTTTCATTTTTTCATTTTTCAAAAATCATACCATTTTTTTAAAAATTTTTTTATTTAATTACAAAGAACGCCTTATCATCCACCTTTCTTTGCGAAAGTAATTGTGAAAATAAGTTGTTTCTTTACAACTAATCTGTCACGAAAGATTTCCTACAATGTTAAGTTAATTATGTGATGAATTTTTTTTAACGTTTTGCCCTCTAGAGTTCAAGATCCACTACCTTAGTCGTATGAAGTTCATTTCTTCAACTACATGGATTATTCATAAGCCATTTGTTGAGAGTTTCTTTAATTTTTTACATTAACAAGTATATATTTGTTTTTGAAAAAGAAAAAACGAAACATAGCGTATCGATTTAGAGATGGAAAATAAATAAGAAAAGCTTTATTTAATGGTAAAAGAAAATAAATTGAATTGCATTTAACCATTCACTAAATTCACTAAGATATCTCATACAAGGTAGGTTTACTTAAAACATTTGCTTGTAAGTTGTGTAGCCTTCTCCAAAATAGTGTCATAGAAATAAACCCCTACCCCTCAAAGTTAAAAACTGTTGGAAAAGGAAGAAAAGACGTAGAAATGTGGACAGAGGACGTATGACGTCGAAATGAATAATGCGACAGGTGACGAAGGACTATTGCACAAAAGGTTTCTGTTAGAGAGGCAAAATAATAGCATTAAGATTAACGATTTGAACAACTCATAATTAAAACGTTTGATTGCCTATAATTATTGTTGATATTTAATTTTATTCTAATGAGAATAATATAAATAAAATAGGAAAAGGCAGATCCTTGTTACTCAGCCATTGGAATAAATAACAATGTTTCCAAGATGATGCAATATTCAATTACACCTGAGAAGTTTAGATTATTTATACTAACGCCCCGTTATAAAGCAACACCAGGGACGGACCTTGTAATTTTAAATCGAGACGAGGACGATGTCTGAGCTAGCACCTTCCTCTCCGCACCATACCAGTGGGAGGACATTTAGCCCTGACTTATTTAACAATAAATCCCCTCATACGACGGTTCTTCGGTGGAATCGGGTCTCCAACCGATAACCCTGCAGCTCAAGAGACGTGATATTATGACAAAGACACCGCTGCCTTCTGAAATCTGGAAAAAAAAAACGCACTTTTAAAGTTTATATATTCTTGATGTATCTTCATACCCCAGCACTCACTTTTAATTTAAATATCAATTTAGTTTTAAAACTTTAATGCCATACAAATTTTCTTAACGAAATGAGTTTTTCTAAAACACGTTCTTGGTCATTTCCTGTAAAAGGAATATCGAAAGGATCCTTTTCAAAGCTTTTTTGAAAAGATTTTTGACTATAATTTGAATGAAAAATTTCTTGAATCACATTGTTAGATATAATATAACGATAATTTTGAGTTTTAAAAAGCACAATTTGATGATGTATATAAAATGGTTTCATCATGCATAAAGTGTATAAGGTTATGACATCTTCATCTAAACTATCTATTTGTGTGCTTAATAATGTTACTATACTTTTAATACAAGCAAATATAGTCTATTGTAAAGTCTATACAGGCTATCAAGTCAAAGAAAACGTTGGAATTTCGTTTGAACCAATTTTTCGAAGGAAAAAATAAAGAGAAAATATTCAAGTTTATACTAGAATGGAAAGATCATTAAGTGATACTTTGGAAGGAAAAAAAGAAGATAAAACAATTTTTGAAGGAATTTTAAAAAAAGAAAAAGAGGTGTATGTAGATTAACACTAGAATGAAAAAGAAAAGAAAATCATTAAGTGAGACAGAAAAAAAATGATGAAAAAAATCGCACTTTCATAAATGTTTTCAAGGTTCGGAAAAAAAAGAGGCCTCTTAAGGAAAGAATGATGTCTCACTTCATCCCCAAAAAAGGGTGTAGCGTAAAATTAAAAAAAAAAGAAGGGAAAGTTATCAATGAGTCCGTCATCAACATCTGCTGTCTTAAATTAATTAATGAAGTGGGCAGAATAATAATCTTCATTATATGAAACTGCCTTCGTGAATTGGGGAAAGAGTGAATAATGTGTGAGTGACACTTTTTCTCTGCATTAAATTATTTTTTAATGTGTTCTATTTTATCTCCTCCCCTTTCTGTGTTTACGTAACAATAGCAAAAAAAGATTGGAAATCGCAACATGTTATATTATACTTTTGTGTCATAAGACGGTGCTGGGTATCTATATCTCTCTTTTCTAATTGAATTTCCGTTTGTTTTTATTTAAATATCAGGAACACACAAAAAAAGTAATTCAAACATTAAATACTTTGTTAGATTTTCTTTTAAGTAAATACTTTTAAGCGATTTTTTTTTTTAGAAATAGGATTGTAAAAGTTATGAGATTTCTTTGTCTGGGAAGGTATTCTGATAATAAAACGAGATTTATTAATTTTTATTCATATTGTTCTTTAATTAACGAAAAAGAATCACAAGTGGTATTTGACTGGTATTATATTTTCTTTTGATTAAAAAAACATAAAAAAATTTTGAAAAATGATTTTTTAATTAAAATGTAACAAAAAAAAAATAGCAGTTTTGTTAAAATTTCTTTATTTAAAAAAAAATCTTTCCTTAAGTCAACATTGCTATGAGTATTTTTTTTAACGAAAGAAAAAAATAATAATATAATATGCAGAATATAATTAACCTGCATATTCTTCAAGTATGAATTATTGCAAAATACAAAGATTAATACATAATTCATGATTTAAAAAAAATAACTTTCTCCAAAAAAAGGGAAAGTATTTATATAAAGAAATGATTATAAGAATAGGATCTCTTTTATTAATAAAAAATGAAAATAAGATTAATAAAGCTGTTTATCATAACACATTTATGTTTTTTTATGCAAAAAAAAATCAAACTGTTGTTTTAATTAAAATGATATACCAATTCTTTAAAAGTCAAGCTTAATATTAAAATAAGTTTAATAAATAAATGGTTGTTTTCCTATACTTTCATAAGAAATTGTTGATATAATGAAAAGTATTGCTTTTTTTAGCTGTAAAAAGTAACATGCAACTTTTTCTGTGGCATTTAGAAATAATAAGATTTTAGTTTTAATTTATTCATTTTGTTTCTCCTAGAAACGTGAATAATTTTACAGATCATCAATGTTTTTGTAATCGATTACTTCACCCAGATTCATTTCAAGTTATCTTTTACTAGCAAGATTAACTCTTAAACGAAATAATAGAGCATGAATCTCGTGAATTCGTGAACCGGTTTCAAGTTTCAAGCTCCACCGAAACACGGTTGTGTGAGGGGGGTGGACTGCAGGTTATATCCATCAGGGTCAAGCGTCCTCTTTCTGGTGTGGCGTGGTTTGAAGAGGGAGTACCAGCTCAGGTATCGTCCTCGTCATATCCTCTGACCGCGGATCAAAATTGCGAGATTCGCCCCAATATGGAGCTAATGTTGCTTAAAACCGGAAAGTTATTATAACTAAATGAAACGAAGCCCATTTTTCAAGGTTAAGCTCACTTGTATGCATTTCCTTCTATTGTACCGATATATTGCACAGCTTAATTGGGGTTTATAACTAAAGCAAGTGTTTTCCTTCAAAAAAAAGCCAATTAACATTTTGTTTAGTTTGAAAGCTTATTTCGACCAAAAATATTTGTGTTATTTTATTAATTCGAAATTATTGTTTTTGATTTCGTTATAATTACCATCAATAAAGATTTTGTATACATTAATTTGATGCATATGCTTTAAATAATTAATGTTTAAATTGCGATTTTAAGATAAAACTAACTAAATAGTTATTAATGAACTACTGTTTGTGGATGAGTTTGCAAAATTAGTTAAAATTGTTTAAAATGTTCTATAAATTTCTTGAATTATTTTAATTAAATAATTTCGCTTTATTCAAAATAATTTTTAGTAATTTCAAAAACTAAAGAAGCTTTACAACATGTTAAAGAATGAAAATATGCTTTCTTTTCTTTTAAGACTTTAAATAACAACATCTGGAAGTCGCTTTCTTTGATAAATATTAATTAAGAATAATAACATCGCACTTATGTAGCTTCACTGTCTCGGCGGTTGCCATAGGAACCCATCTCTTAAGGTTTAGCTGCAGTAGAGTCACACGCATCCTCTTCCAAAGTGCTCTTATATTACGGAGCTCAATTACACTTTATGAAGGAAAAAAAAAGTAAATCCCCTCTAGAAGTGTGAATGAAAAAAAACCTATATGTATGAATCTTCTACGAGCAGCGGAAATATACGGGGAAAGAGCGTATAAACGCGAGCAAATTGGATTGCGTTATTTTTTTGTTTGGTTTTGGCTCTTGTCTTACATGCTGCCATGTGAACGTGTCTCGACTGTAAGTGAACCCATTATACTCCGGCGTTGCCATGGGAACCCATCCGTCTCGATAGAAGCCCCTGGAAGGAGATGACGCCAGGAGATGGAGAGGATAGGGAGGGGGGGGAGGAAACGTATAAAGTGGGGTGCGTTGCCATTTTGTAGAGGGGAAATTTCACCTATTTCCATATTTAGTCGCAAATGAGTGATGTTTGAAATGCATGCTTCGAAAAAGAATGTCTATTTGTGGAAGCATATGTCATTAGGCTGCAGCATTGTGTGCAGAGTGGGGGCATTTGCATAGTATGGGGACGCATGTGTCTGGTGTGGATGAGAGACTGAGATATGAGAGCGAGGCATTCCGAACATACTATCGTTTGGTTATGTGTGAAAGATTTTCGTGGAATCGAAGACGTACAGATTTTCTTGTGAAAATAAAGCTACTTGGGTGAGGATGGTCTCGTTGAATGCATAATGTTCTTAATTTATGATATTTTTAAAAATTATTTATATGGAACTTGGCATGCTGTGATATTTTAAGAGGGGAATAAAGAGAATTCCCATTCACTCTTTCATCTTAAAATAATGCATTAACAATATTTGAGATTTTTATAGATATTTTTTAATTTTTACATAAAATAAATTGAAAAAGAAAAATGCACCTGTAAAAACCTTTATTTTGAAAATTGAAAGCCATTTTAAATGTTAAGTTCGAAAATATTTTTTTAGCTAAAATACAGTTCAGAAAATAATTAAGTGATAATTCTAAAAATTTAAGAATTCATCATACTCACAATTTTGAAGATTGCTTGCTAACTACTTTCCTAAAATTAAGAATTTTCAATTTTCAGTCTATAAATAATGGGTTTCAATTGATAATTAACATGAAATTTTGCATTTTCTTTGCATCATAAAGCCTTAAAACACATCTAAAAATTTTAAGCAAGCTAGTAAAAGCAACGAGATCTTAGACATTTTTTTCCAGAATTCCGAAAATGGTATATTAATGCATTGTATTAGGGAGAGAGAAAAATTGCAGCTGCATTTTAGAACCCTTTTTTTTTTTTATCATGATTGAAATTAAAATTAGGTTGAAAACTACGGTTTAAATAATAAACGTATGGACCACATTTCATTTAACTAAATTGTTACATTTCCAGTTATTGTTTTCATGTGCATATGAATGAAAGGCCGATAGACAATTTGCATTCTATATTCAAAAGATGTGGACCAAATTTTATCTACCTAACTACTTATCTTTTGTAGTTGTAATATTTACTTGAATTCGGAAAGACAAACGTACTTCCATGAATGTATTTCATTCAAACTTTAATTGAAAATTTAAAAAGTATATATGTATATATATATGTATATGTATGTATAATATTTAATCATTTTAGTTCAAAGCATTTTTAGGTTATCCTGTTCAAAAAGATCCACAAATGCATTTTCCGTGCTGAGACAGATTTGAAACGTAAAGATTCGTCAAATTCTTAAGCTAAAATATTTTTACAATTACAGTATTTTCTCTTTGCGTGCTAAAAGGCAGCAAAAATAATAATAAATTGAAAATTATGTTGTTGTTGTTACTTATGGCACTTGCCATGGATAAGTCCCGCTGATACATCAGCATACTTTAAGCTGGAGATATGCATCTACGTTCAAATAACGCCAACTAGGGCCAAGAGGCCGAATTTAACTTCACACTCATCACAGTCGCTTGCACAGCCATTTTTTACATGGGTACAGTCACACGTTTCACACAGAGCAACAACCATGCCCTAACCCGGGCTCGAAACCGAGACTCCCAGAACGAGCTACCTCTTTGCCAGAAAGCCGGCATTCAAAATTATAGATCAATTAATTAAAATCATGGAAATGTTGATTGCTGATACCGTTCTCCCCCTTGTATTTGTTAGTCTGAATTGTAAAATTTTTATGCAAGTGATTATTTCCATAAAGTAAAGCTGAAGTTATAACTACTTATTGACGGCATATATTTTAGGGACACTTTGTATTGTTCTTTTCAGTAGCCTGAGATGACCACCCATCTCTTAAGATTTAGCTGCACTAGAGTCACACGCATCCTCTTCCAAAGTGCTCTTATATTACGAAGCTCAATTACAGTTTATGAAAGAAAGAAAAAGTAAATCCCCTCCAGAAGTGTGAATGAAGGGAAAGGATGAGCGCATTTCTGAAATTCTTCGTCATTCTTTGACCTTGATTTCCGCCCAATAAGATACATTTTTGTCTAATTATTTTTTATGTGTAAATGGATTTCACGTTGTTTCTGTTCGTATTATTTTACTTCAATCCACGAGTAATTCAGGTTTACTTCATTATTAAATGAAATCATCTCTTCCTTTTAACTTTCCTCTCATATCCAATTTGACGAATTAAACCTATAATAACGCATGCGCACAAAGACGGAGAGTTTAAGAATCCTTTGGCAAAGAATATATCCTAACACGTTTACCGTTTCGACCTTAGATCTTTCCTAAAGTCAGCTCACTGACGTATTGTTTATTAGTATGCACAGTTACAGAAATAAATATTATTTTCTTATCTTTTCTTATTGTTTTTTCTTCGATTTAAAATAATACAGAATACAATATAGAGAGTTAAAGTTGATAAAATACATTTCTTTTCCATAGCACATTTCAATCTTGTTTAACCAAGTGTCTTCAATTCTTACGACACTCGTTTAACAACGCCTCTCGTTACAAAACCGTCTTCTTTCGTTCAACTCCTGACTGCGACTTCAACCAAGAAATTTCCAAACCAGTTTTAATGCATCTTCCCACACCAGAATAAAATCCGGAGGGGAGAGGGAGGACCCTCACGGATCATTCGCTATCGCGGAAGAGTTTTTACTTACTCTTTTCCCATGCAAAGTATTCCCGAAGAAATACGAAAACAGCAAATGGAAACAAAAACCAACGCTCGCATTCGAATGAAAACTATTCATCATTCGTTTCTTAACTGTCAGCCGCACTTCCTCAGCTCCTCTCCCGCACGCAGGCCCGGTCTCTCGAGAATTTCTCCGGGAGATGTCTTATCGCTCGTCTTGCAAAGACGCTACCGGGGGGAGGATGCTTGTAATAAAATGTAATTTTAGCGCGGGTACATAAATTTATAAATGTTCTTTCTTCCAACCTTTTCTATTCTGTTCTTTTTTTTTCTTTCTTTTTTTACTTTTAATATCTGCATTCAGCGAAGAATTTATTATAGATTTCTCAGCGATAAAAAATAGATAGAAATTGAATATGCAAAACATCAAAAATATTAAAATGTTCAGTCACGGAGCGGGTAAAAGCTGCATGGTAGAACATCTCATACTTTTTTGTATCTATTTTTTTTTTTTTGCTCTTTTCTTTTTCTTCTTTTTTTTCCTTAGTCATTTTCTTTTCTGGTATATTGAATTTTTAAAGTTACCAGTGTGTTTCCGTTGCTGCAGAAGTTATTTCCTGTGCCTGCGCCGAAATCGAATGGGTTTTAAACAGAGGAACACAGAAATTGCTTTAAATATTGTTGTCGATTCCGGAAAGAATTTGCATATTTATTTAATTGCCCGCTTGCCTTCCTTTTACGCTTTGTTTGCTTAGAATTGTTTCCCTTCGTTGATTTTGAAGTTTTATTTTCATTCACTTGCTGCATTGAAGCATGTTTTAATTCAACGCGATTGCCTGAATAACAAATCTTGTTCTAGACTCTATATTGAAGTCGGTTTAACGGAAAATTGCTATCTTGATAAATAAATTTTTTGTTTACAATATTGAGTATTTTTTATTCAATATTTTTAACACCTTTCCTTATGAAACAGTTTGATTTGTTTTTCTGCTTTCATTCTTTGAAGAGTTACATTAGTTTTTAAATTTGCAAAATGCGCTTTTTTAAATTACTTACTATTTTTAAATGTTATTTTCTAGAAAAATTTTGTTTCGAATGATTTTATAAATTAAATTTTTACGCATGTATTTTTATTTTGTAAAATTATTTCGTAGTGTGGAGAATGGTAGGATTGCCCTGGGATCGAACTCGCAACGGTAAGGTTTGTAGCCGAGTTACATAGCCACTAAACGAAAGTGACACTCATGTACTGTGGAATATTATCTAGCTTATGAGGCTTTCACCACGTACTTCTCCACCAGCGAGTCGGCGGTGAGACGAACGATGCACTTTCCGCCAAGCGTATGACGAGAGTGTGTTGGCGGTTATATTGGATGTTGTTTTTAATTAGCCCGGCGACTTTTTGCTGCCGGTAGAGTACGCCACAATAGCTGTAGAAAGTTGCATTTTCAAGATTGCGTGTCAACATTGTAAGTTGTTAATTGTTGATTACCGAACTCGCAACGTTAGAATGTATTGACGAGTAATATATAACCACTAGACAAAAGTAATTACTAATATCCAGTGGATGCTATCTGGCTAATGAAGTTTTCGCCACAAGATGTTCTGCCAATCCTGAAATACATAATAAGCTTTAAAAAATACTGTCTTTGCTTTAAAATTTTATGAAATTGCGCAAAACATTTCGAAAAATTGAATATTTTATATTATTTATTATTCGAACTCAGTAATTAGAAAATGGATAAAAACACAACTCATATTTTTAGTCAAGAAACGAAATTTTATATATTTAAACCACTGTACTTTGAATTATCACGTTTACATGTTTCAGAAAGTATGGATAGACAGATGGTAAATCCCTTGCTGGGTTTTGCTCAAAATTTGATACGGTTGTAGACTATAGATAGTAAATCTGTGAACCAAGTTTTATGTATCTAGCTCTATTCGTTTTGTGGTTATCGCGCTAAATTAGACTTGAACATCCGTCTAATTTATCGCGACTAAATTAGCGGACTTCCATTGAACAGATTTTACTCAAGAATTGCTCAGATTTAATTTCTGTGCACTCTAATTCTAAAATTGAATGAATAATTCCCGTTGCAGCTTAATTACGCATTATAAATTAGTTATATAAATGAGTTTTCACTGTATTATTTCTATCTTTGAATCATTTTTCTATTTGCATAATATAAATATTATCTTTGTTTTGAGAAAAATTTTCATTCATACCTGCTAATTAAATGAATTAATATTTTATCTATTTTTCGTGTTTTGATAGCAACGAGAAACGAGCTGAGTTAACAAAATATTTTTTTCGGTGAGGGGGGGGGGAATGAATTCTTATAATTAAAAAAAGATTTTTTCAAAAAAAAATGGTGTTGTTTAGAATAAAATTATCTTGTTATGCATATGTATGTTTGTGAAAAGAAAATTATCTTGTGTGAAAAGACTGAAACGTCGTGAATCATCAACACGTTTGTTTAAAAAATAGAACTTTTTTTTTCAATTCCTACTATTAGTTCACACTCCCTATATATATATCTTGTTCAAATTTTCAATCGTTAATAAGATACTTTTTATTCAAGCACTCGAGTTTATTTTTTTAAACTTGTAGTGGATGACACTTGATATTAATTCATTAATCTGGCTAACTTTTTATGAATTAAAAACTACCCTCCCCCCAAAAAAAACTTCATTTCCCCACGGTCAAATGAGTAAGACTTGAGTTTTTTTTCTTTGCACTAATGAGCTAAGGCTTAGCATGTTTTCGAACGATTATTTCAAAAGATACTGTTTTTTTCCCTTAGAGTTTGATATATTTAAAATTAAATGGTGTTGATTAATCAACTTTTCGGATTCCTTCTGAAAATTTGAATTCAAGTAAAACAGAATAAGGAAAATAAAAAAATTCTAATCTGCCTAGCGTTACCCAAACTGGCACTGAAAATTCAGGCATTTGTTCACGCATACACAGAGTGAAAATTGTCACTTAAAATTGTGAATATGTCATATTTATATAAAAATTTATATTAAATTTAATTATTCAATAAAAATTAACTTAAATAGTAAAATGTAAGCAAAGTAAAAAAAAATCTAAGTAGGAATTGACTTTAATTTTTTTAAATATTGTTTTCTTTGAAATGTTAAAAATAATTGAGAACTGTACTGAAGTCATTTTCGAATGAATCTACTCTCTAAAAATAATGCATTCAATTTCGAAAGAAAAAAAATCGTCTGCAACTATTCAAATTTACGAAACTGATTTAATTACTACTCGCGACACATTTCAAAGACCGTCTGAAGTTTCCCGACAATCCTATCATTTTTCGGCAGACTAATGTTCAGACATGCAAAACTGAGACTTCACATTCCTAATTAAGATGTCTCTATCTGTTGCTGAAAAGATTTCTCATGCTTCGCTGGAACTGAAGAAATTTAAAACTCAAACCGAAGGAAAAATTCTGTTTGAGTTAACTTCTTCAAAAAGGAGGAGCATCCCTCTATTGGACTCAAGTACCCGAATTCACATTTCCTTTTTGTCGCTCGTCTGCGGAGATGTCTGGCGCGAAATCTTTCTGAAAGTAATGAATGACTTCCTAAAATCTTTTGTCAAGTCAACCATCAAACACTCGAACTTTTTCCGCCGACCTTTTTACTTATTTAATTTGTCAACGTCATCTGAAGTTTCGACGCTCTTTTAAAAGAGCTTTCGAGGCTCTTCTTTTTTTGCATTTTTATACTTACTTTGCATTCTTAAGTGTGTGTGTGTGTGTGTGTGTGTGTGTGTGTGTGTGTGTGTGTGTGTGTGTG
>JAOUZG010009418.1:627240-641318 GCA_026289955.1 Argiope argentata
AGGGCTTTTTTTTACTGAAAGTGGCATGAAATTGAAGCTAATGAAATGATTTTTTCAAGATTTTGCAGATGACTTGAAAATATATTATCTAACTTCTAAACTAAGATATACACTGAATTGCTATCTAATTTTTGAATATTGGTGTACGATAGAAAAAAATCCAATGTTTACATTTTAAAAATTTAATGTAGAAAAAGGATTTCAATTTGCATATAAAAGAAAATTATATCAAGTTAAAAGCCAAAAGTATTTGGAAAAATTGGTGAAAAATTCTTCCTTTTTTTGTCTTTTTTTTTGTCTTAAAGAAGCATATAGCGAAAACATTCTAGATTAAAAGCTTGTGAAGATTTGTTCAAAATTTTGTAGATAAGAAGTATATTACTTCTCTATATTATATATAGGTGTATATTGCATATTTTTATACTTAATATGTTAGCTATATATTGTATATAAAAATATGTTAGTAAGAAGTAACATTAAATTTCCATTTTTTTTTCATTGTGAAACAACAAATCGATTGTAAAGATCTTTTTTCATATAAATAGATCATTTGTTCTGCAATTCAAGAACTGCAGAACGTGTTGAGAAATCATATCCCAAATTTGAACAAAAAATTCACATGAGATTTCAATTGGTGAATTTTTTCCTCTGAAGATTTTTATTAAAATTTGGAGCAAATAAAGTTTAAAAGTGTAAAATAGCATTAAAATAATAATTATGAAAATATAAGAATAAATGGATTTTTCTAAATAACTGAAAGTCTAAACAATATTTAAACGGTTTTTATTATGACAAATTTTCAGATGTTTCAGGGGTGAAAATGAAGTTTTATCTTATCAAAAACAAAATCGCAGAAGCATAATAAGCTATTGGTGATTCTTATTGATTCTTATTGGTGATTCTTACTTTCTTACTTTTGATTATTTGGTGATTCTTACTTTTTTTTTATTTGATGATTCTTTGAGAGGTAGAGAAGTTCTTTTGGTCCATATGCCATTCTCATCATTTGATCATATTTTTATATTAATACGAATCTGTTATATCGCTTCTCTTCAAAGTTTATCTTATCATTATATAGTTAAATTTATGAATAGTTATCGAATGGATGATTTAATAATCCTCCTATTTAAATGGAGAATTAGGAGATTTTGACGACGAAACTCTAGGTTCTGGAGAATACAAAAACTATTGCCCTATTTCTGTTAGAAAGCAGGATCAAGCGGTTCTTCTAGCTTAACGCTTTTTAGGAGATTATAAAAGCCGTTGCATTAACATGAAGAGCTGTTTCTTGTTTTGATAGCTGATCGCAGAGCAAGCTCTGTAGCTATTTATACTGAACACTGTTGCTTTTTTTCCTCTCAATGATTTTCTATCCGTTTATATGATTTGTTTCTATAAGAATTGTTCTTTTTGTAAGCTAGATTTGTGTTTACTTTTAAACCTATGTTTCCTAGAAGAAAAAACATCATTTCCCACTACCCAAATTTTTGAGTTTCTTTCATTATACCCCCATCAAAAGATTTCCGTTAAATATCTGCGTTGTCTCTGCGTTGAATATTCTTTTAAAAAGAGTATTATAACTATCATCAAATAAATAAATTAGTTTTCAAAAATTTCCAATGTCATAATTACCTTGTTTTCTGTCATCTGATTAGAGAACAACGTTTTTTTTAGTAATGTATTGTCGTTTTCTTTCAAGCAAAATTCCATAGAAACCATTAGATATTAATAGATTGGTATTATACCAAATTATGATATTTACTTATAATTAAAATCGACCTTTTAAGTTTTAAAACCTAAAAGCTCATACAAATGCGATATCATAAAATAATCAAGTAGAATATCAACAAAATTGAACATTTAACTTGAATTTGAAAGAAAAGGTCGTAGAAAGTGTAGATCTCCTTCAATATCAGTTGGATTGAGATCTTTCTTCGCCTAATCTTTATTTTTGTTCATATACTTTAATTTCATTGGCAACATCTTAAAGGTATCGTAAAGATACCAAAAACTGTTTGCGAAAGATTCCGACAGAGCTTGAATGGATGTAATTAAGTGTTAAAAGAGCTTTAAAAAATTAATATTTTTCAACGAAAGATTTTTTAAAGTGTTTCTAGACTGTAAAATAACTCTTTTTAATGCGATTAGAGGTGAAAAGATCAACAGAGCAGAACGAGAAGCATCTCGGATTTAATCATCAACCTTTCCTTAAACCGAATCAACCATTAAATCGATTTACTTCTTTTTTTATCGCAAAGAAAATAAGAAGAAGAAATACAACTTAACAAAAAACCTATTAGGTTGCGATAAAATGAAAGCACGGACTGAACTCTCTTATCTCAAATGTTAATGTGATTTGCAGAGCCCTTTGGGTTTGAAAAGTTCCATTCAACTATTAAACATTTTGAGCGGAAAATTTGTTTAGCTAAGAGAATTTCCATATTTTTTTTTTATTTGAATTATTTTTTCTTCTTCGACATTTCATTTTAGATGTGTTGATCCTTTCTTTCTTTAAAAAAAGGAAGAAGAAAAAAACTGTGAAGAAGTTCTAACACAGCTCCGGTTTTTACTTTTTCCTTTTATTGGTCCATAAAGTGTCAAAATGGAAGCTTTTCTGCTTCTTTATTGTTGCTATTATTATGTTCGAAGAAGGTAAAAATCGATCGATAATTCTTTGGCGAAAGGGTAGAAAACCTGGTAACTTTGAAAAGTCAATGGCTTATAAAATTTATTAAAAGACAGTATTTCAAGGTCTTAAATCTTGATTTAGTAATAAATGTAATTCGAAAAGAATAAACTGAGAGTTACGTGTGATTTATTGGTGAAGTTAATGGAAAATTTGAAAAGAGACATGCAATAGCTATAAAAGGAGCCACATTAAAGGATCATATTAATATATATTATCGAATCCATTATTTGAATGCCGCTTTTCAATTCGGAGAATCTTTAAACTGTGTATTTATTGTAGATGATACAGCTATAGGGAAATGGTCCAGAACGATTGAAACTTGACAAGGTTTAATAATTTTAAAATATGGAAGAAAGATGTTTCTCAATGTTCAATTGTTTTCCGAATTTCCATTTAAATCCTAAATCCATTTTTAATATTATATTAATGGCAGTAATGCCCTGTGGGATTTATTTTATTTTCAAGGAAGTAATGAAAAACAAAATCCTTGGCAGGATTATCCCCAGTATGGTTTTCAAAATGCGATATTTAATATTTAAACATTTATTAATTATCAATTGGTATTTCAATAGTATTACTATACCAACAAAATTGAATTGGTGACTGAAAAATTAGTGCAGAATTCATTTCGCATCTATTGAGAGGAAATTTGTGTGACGTCATTCGACAAAAAAAAGCCTCATATGAAGTTAGGTCTATTTTAAAAGCACAATAGCATTTCTATGATGGCCCGATAGAATATGGAAGGAAGCAATATTTCAAATATTCCTTAGCCTCACATAGTAATTTTTGCCATGTTATAATCCTTTCTACTGCTTTCTTTATCACAATCAACTTCTATCTCTCCTAATAATATAGATGCGTTCGTGTGTGTGTGTGCACTCGCGCGTTTAACCTAAACCAAATTTGGCATGTATAAATATATACCTTGCAAAGGTAAAAATGTGCTTCTCAGATCATTTTTTTTAAATAATTAAATAATTAAGTTACATTTTCCTATCATAACTTTCGAAAATATTTCCACAATATATTATATTATTGTCCTCAAATTCAAATAATTTCAATTATTTCATCAAATACTTAATCACTTCAAATTCTTCTGTTGCTGAAAACTAAAGAAAACGGACTCTATTTAGTTTCTCTGTAGTTTAAAAGAAAAATAAGGATTTGAATTTACATTATCGTGAAATTTAGAAATGTAAACCACTTGTTAACGTTTTAAATAGAACTATGATGTTATAAGGCTGTCTCAATCAGAAATTTTCATGCCCAGGGATCGTCATAGACAGACACTCCGACCCGCTACGAAGGCACACGGATTAACCATAAAACTGAATGATCACCGCCGCAACAGCAACAATAACAGGAACTGTGGTTGAGTCCTAATGGCATGTCATAACTTACCACGGTACAACACTCCCAGTAGGAAGTACGTCCCGTCATCGATGGGAGGTGCCCACCCCGCACCTATTAGTGTACCCACCAAGGGTGGTGAATCCAACCACCATACCGGTAGCATCTTATCCTCAATTACAAGGTGCCCCCAGGATATATCCAGGAATAACAGAACTTAACTAAAACGATGAAGAATATTAAGGCTTTAGAAATACAAATGTGAGATCATGTTCGTGAAGTTATAAAAAAACCCAATTAAACCAATTTATCTAAAATCAGATATAATAAATATTATTTACGAACCAACCGGTCGTGTAAAGGAACTGCTTTTGAATAACTTTGCATTTATTTAACAAATATTTTAATTCTCACTCTTATCACTATAATAAAAAATATTTATTAAATAATTAATGCATCAAATTAATTTACTGGTCAACATTTATCTATTTTTTTTTTCAATGCATTCCTTGTATTTATTTATATTATCTGCCCACATTTTAATTAAAAAATAAAATATCCTGCTGTGCTTGGTTTTTAAGTTGATAAATCTGCATAGTTAGATCTTTTTTAACCATTAGCAGAAAATCAATATAAACATAGATAAGTGAGCATCTCAGCTACTGGTCTGGCTTATCGATGTCTTTATTATATTTTCCGCCGTTCGAGCCCGTGCTAATGCGCCTGGAATTTTGACGGGCGCATTGGGATGCAAATGCATGCAATATCCTGGGAGCCTGCTTTATTAAAACAGGTGGGTCCGAGGTGGACACCTGAAACGTGGGGCCGGGAGCCCGTTTTAATCTCGATAACTAATTACATTCCGAACTTTCCTGGGAAACGCCGCATAAAATCTGCATCGCAAAACCACCGCTGAATCATCCTTCGCCCACTGAGGGTGAGATTCTGTCCAGATAGACGTCCACGACCCCTCGGTAGATAAGGGATTTGTTATGATTCCCTTATATTGATTATCATAGAGACGAACTGATATTTCTTGGCGTTTGGATAATTTAAATTTTATTTTAGCTTCAAGCATTTTTGGTAGTATTTTTTTATCAACCAGACACTATGAATACTTCTGCATACTGTTTTTATAAATATTATATCCATCTAAAAATTTTTGTTTTTGTATATAAAAAAGAAGAAAAAAGCGTCGGAGTTATTTGATAAGAAAGAAACTATCCTTTTTTAAATTAAAAAAATCTTTGCATTAAAAATAATTGAATTTATACAATAACTCAAGGGAGAATATAGGTAATTTTTATAATAGTGCTCTCATAATTTCAGAAATAGTGCACTTTAATAAACAGAAGAAATTTAATTTTAATTTCAAAGCAGTTTTAACAAGTTATGAGGTTAATTTTTTTAATAACTTTCAGAAATTGTATTTTCTTATCTATTCTGTCTCCAGATTGCTTCTTATCCACAATGTTGTTGAGACAGACATTCGTTGTTTGTAAATATTTTTAAAAGAAAATATTTATAATAAGAGCTAGGGTAATATATTTGAGAAATTGTTGATATTTTCCTTATATTTTAAAATTAAATTTCCAAATTCATTTATTTGGCATCTAATCGCAAAAACAACTACAGTCTAGTTTGCTAACTCAGAAATACTGGTGTTTAATCTTCATTTTGCAAGTCCTCGTTTCGTTTTATAACTGCTTTTTCTAAAATTTAATTTTAACTTTATCAAAGTTTATTTTATATTTTTATTAATAAAATTTGATGTGATTTATAATTGAAATTATCTATATCATTATGGTTTTTTGAGAAATCTGTGATGTTCGACTGAAACTTTACAACTTATATATTATTTATTTGGCATTTCTGGTATTAGACAAACGTGGTCACATTTCTTAAACTTACACATTTATTATTAAGAGATAAATTATACATATTTTATGTCTTATTTTCAGTTTGAATCACGTGATTCATTGAGACAGAACATACAACCTCCGCAATTACTAATTAAAATCAATAGGACATTATTTAAATAAGCTATCTCGTTAACCATAATGTTTTGATAGCGAAAATATTGAAAATAAAATAAAAAATTAAACTAATATCAAATAAGAGATTCGAGAATATTTATTTTTACGGGCTTTAATTTTATATTAATGAAAATATAAGGAAAAATCACTTTAACTTAATTGAAATAAAAAAAAAATGTTTTGTAGTTATTTATCTAAAATTAAAAATTAAGCCTGGAAAATAATTATTGCCTTACGAATCAAAGAATTACAAATATGATAATTTATTGCTTTTTGCCAATAATTTTCAATAATTATTAGATATATTTTATATTTAAATTGCAGATTCCTTCAATGAATTTGCATAATTCAAAATGTTTTAAGATTTGCGTTTGAAGCTGATTGAAGTGTTAACTGAAATATCTTTTTTAAATAATATGACATGAATTTGATTAATATAAAATATTAATCAAATCTATAATACTCAAAAGTTTTTTAAGAAATTTAAAATTCAGCTCACAAACGATTTTAATTTATATCATTTAATCTATTGAAACCAAAGCAACGGAACGCGGATACTCTTTGCAAACAAATAAAATATTTTAATTTTTTTATTAATCTCTTAGTTGTTATTGCAAGTTATTTACTGAACAATCCAGAAAATTTTACATTCATTAAATTTTTTAAAATGTATCTTTAAAACTACTTATTCAGCATTAAGTTTACCAACATTTTTTTTAATAAATAACTCGAACGATATGTGGAAATTTTATTCAAGAGTAATAACACATATTTTCATTGAAAAACAGCTAAAAAATAACATAATTATACACAATAATCTCATAATTGAATTCATAAGATGCAAATATACATAAGATTTGAAGTATTTAATATATTGTATATATTTTGAGATTGTTTTGTACTTCTACATATTTTTCGAAGTCTTTTAATTATCTGTACAGCTGTTGTTGGTTTTAGGTCTTCTGCTTCAGGGTCTTCCATAGTATATATGTAAATCATAATAGAGACAAATTTATGTAGTTAAATCTTATTTTATAACATACCAAATTAATTTTATCAGTAGAGAAAGGTTTACAATACAAATTTTCCAAATTATAAAATTTTGAAGAAGTTTCATGTGTACTGGAATAATTAAAAGGAATAAAAGTCAATTCAACGAATAAAAGTTAGTACTCCAAATAATTTATAAACTTTCCACAGTTTGCCTTGTGAAATTCAAAATTTGACAAATTGACCCTTCTGGAAGGCGTAGTGTGGATAAACAATCTTTCCTAATTAGAGAAAAAATTAATAATGGCAAGTACTTTTATTTTCTTCACCAACCAATGAAAAAAAAATTCTACCAAAAAAGAAAAAAAATCAATAACTTTTTTTTCCAATTTTTTTGTTTGGTTAAACACACTGGCACATTAGAAAGGAAAGAACATATTAAATCGCATACTTATAAATGTGTATATTATCAAAAAATGTTTAAAGTACTTTCTCTGCCCCTTACGCATGACATGCTCCCTTTTTAAAAAATTATTCTCAGGAGTGCAAAGATATTCAAATTGCTTTCCCCTCGATGGGGCAGAATCATTAATATTTCAAAGTGGTCAAACTCCGAAAATGTCTGCTGCTTTTGAAAAATAATGGAGAATCTATTAAGAGAAACCTTTGCTCAAACATTTATTGAGTTACGCACGAGTATGGTTGGGAGGTGCCGCCAATTTTTGGCATGGATGTCAAGAGATTGAGGCGGAATTTGTGCAGTGAATATTCATTGGATTTTCCACTGCTTTATCGCATCCTGCTCACAGGAGTTCCTTTTTAATGTTTGAAGTGGCTGGGGGGGGGATTTAATGTACCAGAAAGTGGGAAGTCTGGGGTATGTTCATGAGCTGTTTTGCTTGGATTAATGTATGCAGATGAGGAAAATGTATACTTTGTGTTTGTCTTGGATCGGGCGTAATGATATATTTATCAGGAGAAGTTTCAACGATTGGTTTGTCTTCTATTATTCGTTTGGGAAATTTGAAGAAACCTAAGTGAAAAGTTAATTCCGAAAACAGAAAATGTATGTAGATGGGTAATATTTAATTAAAAACATTCATAGTTTCTTCAGAGAAATAATAAATGTTTTAAATATAAGACAGAGATAATTTGTTGAAATTTTTATTATACCTGAAAATGTATTCTTAAATTCGCAGAATAAAACTGGTAGAAAAAAATAAACTTTAAATCATATATTTTAAGAAGTACGAAAATATCTATTTGTTTTATCAAAATCTTATATTATGCGAGTCATTCTAAAGACATAACAAAAAGTGATATTACATTTTGGATTCATTTTTTAAAAAATCTTATTAATAACCGAATTAAATATGAAAAGTAAATAGGCGTCTTGTTATACGTGGTTTCAATGTGACAATTCAGTTTTTCAATTGTTAGATGTGACAACGAATTTCTGGCACTCATAGACTTCAAAAAAAATGTCCATTCCTCATTCGTTCAAATGTTCATGTTGTTGTTACTAATGGCACTTGCCATGGACAAGCCCGCTGATGCATCAGTGGACTTAAGCCGAAATAAGCGTCTCTTGTTTGAAGTAGCACCAACTAGGTCCAAGAGTAAGACACTGAGAGCCAAGAGTAATAGACTCATCACCTTCGCTTGCACAGCCCCTTTTTACAAAGGGGGCACATTCTTGTGCCTTACAGATAGTACACAGAAGAACAACCATACCAAAACCGGGACTCGAACCCAGAACGCCCAGATCACGAGGAAGACACTCTACCTCTGTGCAGGACGCCAGCCAAATGCTCCTTTTTCAAAGAAATCTTTAGATTGATTCATAATTTAAAAAT
Organism: Argiope argentata; assembly: GCA_026289955.1. Taxonomy (NCBI): domain Eukaryota; kingdom Metazoa; phylum Arthropoda; class Arachnida; order Araneae; family Araneidae; genus Argiope; species Argiope argentata. The sequence continues at coordinate 636,165 of JAOUZG010009418.1, forward strand.
TGGATATTTCAAAAGAATGAGGTAAGGAAATTCAAGTTATTGAAATTACGATTGCTTTCCAAATTTAGAACAGGCAAAACTAGAAATTTATTTCAAAATAAATAAAAAAAATTCTAAAATTTTAATAAATCGATTATGCAAAAGCCCGATTTGTCTATTTATGTAAAAGGAGACACAAAAATTTAGTCTTTCTGTTTGAATTGCATAAATTTAAAATAATATTTTTGCCCAATCACAATAAAACATTTTTTTAAAAAAAATCAATAAAAACCGTTATTTGGGCTCTTGGTTATTTAAACATCTTTTCTTCAATATTTGACATTGAAAAATAACATCATTTTAGATGACGAAATCCAATTAAATTGGTATTATGTCGCATTTGTTAGAAAAAGGAATAAGTTACTTAGCTAAAATTGCTGAGATTGAATCATAAATGGGGAATCCTTTCAAGAATGAATAAAACTATGGCTTATACGAGAATGCTTAGCTAAGGTCTCCTAAGGAACACCACAAAGTAAACGTCCTATCTCCTTACTCGATCTCATAAAACAATATCCCCATAATGGCCTTGCTTAGGATCACCCTTGTCATAAAAATGCCATCCACAGGTCCTGGCAACGTTCAACCTTGCCTCTTCCGGAAAGGGTCCTCGCCGTTCCATGCCTCACGAGGCCACACCCAAACTAGCTAACTGGGAACAGATCTGGAGGAAATTGCCGAGGACAGTATCTCTATTGATTGAAATATATTTCGGCTGACGTCGTTGAAATCGGCTAACAAGCCCCTTGGTGAGTCGTTGAGGCTTCTCGCTGAGCTCTGTTCCCATTTTTTGGAGGACTGGGACTGATTGTGATGAGATGTCGTTTTTCCGCACTCTGCAGTCCGTCAGGGTTGGATTTCCTTTTATTATTACCTGGTGGGGGGTACAGGATTTTATACACAAGTAATCTCATATAATAGATTTGGGGGGGGGGGGATATTCATTTATTTTAGGCTTTTAGTCAATAGCGGATTTTAACTTTTTTCGGCCTTAAACAGTGCAGGTTATGAGGACTTTCTTTTGATAATCTGGTCAGTTTTGATACATATTTAAATACTAACTTATCCTACATATTGATAATCTATTGTAGATATATTTTAATTTTGTGAAAGCGAATTAATATTATTATTTATTTATTTGTTCTGGCTTGGAACTGTTGTTAAATCAAACGTAAGGTTAAATAGGATGATAAATATTACGATCATTGTATATAATATCGAATTTAACATTATGAAATATGTAAGAAATTGACCATTTATACTTATTATATATCTAATTATACTATATTATATACTTAATAATACCTATATTATAGGCATACACTATATAATTATACTATATTATATACGTGATATTATATTTTATAGTTCATGGAGTTTGTTTTTATGAATACATTTACTTTTCAATTAAACTGATTATTTATAATCAACTATATTATAAGTCAGGAAATTTTCAAATTGAACTCTCTGTAACGCTTCGCAGCTTAGTACCTTAGGGAGCTGCCTAGTCAGAAATCTGCCACTAATTATAGTCAATATGAAGGGATTTTCTATTTTTAGAATTATTGGATTAGCATTCTTTTTTGGTTCCTTCGGGGTTTTCAAACGGAGTATTAATCTAAAAAAAAGAGAAAACAATGAGAAAGAGCTTCTCGAATCTAAGATGAAATTATATTTCTTTATATAAACATTTTGAAGCAAAGCAAGGGCTATTCTAATATATCCTTGAAGTTTTGAACCTTTCTCTGATAGTGAGGAGTATACATGAGATGGAACAATACTTACCAAATTTATCCATTATATTAATGCGATGCACTTCATTAAGACAATTAAAATTACATCTAAGCTATAAATTGAAGGAGCGACTTCAGTACAATAATATTTTACCAAGAAATACTGCACACAGTTAACTAAATCAATCAAAATTGATTTTGAAATACATTTTATGTTGTTAAATATATGTAAAAAAGAGTATTGATTTATTCAAAGAAATGAATGATCTTTTCGTAAAAGATATACCTTTAATATTTTGCCCCTAAGTAAAATCCAAAAATATACATAGAGTTTTAAAATTTTGAAAACAAATCATTTTGCATTTTCTCAGCTAATTTTACTAAATATTTAATTTAAAAGGAATATTCTGTGTTGCAGCAGAATATATAGCACAGTGGCAAATTTCTCCATTGCATATGATTAAATAACGAATTCCAATGTTTTCTGACACGCTAATCAAGTATATTTATATTGTTTGCATCGTCATTACGTTGAAATGAAAGAATTTTGATAAATTTGCATTGTTATAATTATATGAATTCGAGAAATATTTTGCGACTTGAATACTTATTATTAATACATTTCACAGTATATACTTATAAAGACAACATTTCTCCACTTAATTATTTCATTTATAATATTACTTTGTTTCTAAATGAAGAACTCAACATCACGAAACATTAATAACCAAACGAATAGGAGGTGCTATCCTATTAACAGCACAAAGACAACTCATTTATTGTTTAAATCCTAGAAATCTTGCGACATCTTGCTTGGTTATCCAATAAAGTCGCATTTTCCAGAATGATATTAAGGACAATATTGCTTTATCACGAAGATTAATCCATTCATTATCAAATAAACTGCTGAAACAATGTCGCCGGCTCTTCTAAGCTCAGAGCACTCCTTGTTTTATTGCGCGGCCGCTTCTGGAAATGTCAGGCCATTTCGCCATCTTGCAAAGATTCCGCGCTTTCCTAACTTCGTTACGGCACTTCTGAATGGTAATTTAATTTCTAACGCCAGGCCGTGTTTGGCGCTGCGAATAATTACAAGGGAAATTTCTCATCTTTTGTAACTCTCATGCCTGCTTATTTTCATTAGCGTTACTAAGTAGAGAAACAGCTTATTTTTCAAGTGGCATTTTCCTGCCTCTATGGGGAGTTGGTGTTATATGCCTCCTCTTGAGAAAGCTTTTACGCCACTCATAATCGGATACATGAATTTGCTTTCAGCTATTCATTTATTTATTTTTTTTGCTGAAGTTACGTGGGGATAAATAAATATTGCCGATGCTTGTTATTGGTACGCGTCTTGAGCGAGCCCAATCTAATTAGAGTTTTAATAATTTTGTTTTCTGATTTTCTAATTCGATGTTTGGCTTTTTCCTCTTTTTTTTTTCCTTCTCCTGTGGATTGGTCCTCGTCGGAAACTTAATTTGGATCGGAAAAAGGTTTCTTGAAAGCGAATGTAAGGGTTTCGTGAATAAATATTGGTGCACTTCATGGTTAATTAGAATTTTTTGAATTTTTGTTAGTACTTTATCAAGTTGCCTTTCCATTTTGAAAAAAAGGCTCGCTTAAGAAGAATGAAGAATCGAAAACTTTATTCACCACTGAAAACAGTCCCGAGAAGTTGTTATTATTATAAGTTTCCATCTATCTGATGTTAATTACTTAATTATGTTTAATTCTTCTCATTTTAAGGAACGAAATTTTGCACTTAAAAAAGAAAAAAATTAAGTAAATTTCGGGAATTTTTTTTCCTCAATTGTCATTAATTATCATTCATATTTTTCATTAATGAAGTCAGTCGATATTATCTTTACATTATTAATGTAAGTATTTTGCCTAATTATTAAAATGTAAGTAATTTGCTCAATGATATCAACAAACAGCACCAAAATGCAGATTTAGGATTATTTTACTAAATACTATTTCTGCTTGGGTGAAGTTTTCAGAAATTTATGCATGTATTTGTTCACTAAATGTAAAGATCCCTCTCTAAAATCTTTGTTGGTCAGTGAAGTTGAAAAGACTGGGTAACCTGAACTATTCGTAAAATGATTACCCATCATAAATCATTAAGTAAAACACATTGCCTTATATACACTGAGCTAAAAAATAAGAAAAAAGCAAAAAATGTCAATTTTCGCCCACAAAAGTAACTTGTGAGTGATTTAAGGAAATTGACATAGTTGACATGGTTACTAATTGATTGATAAATATGTAAAAATTTCAAACCACATGCAAGTTTAAGTGACAGGCATGAAAACCAAACAGAAGAATGAAAGCTGAAGCATGTCGATGGAAGAAATAGATTTATACGCGGATGAATTATGATATAAAATATGAGTACAAAAAGAAAAAATTAAATAACTTTACCATTAGATTTAAATTAACATCGCGTTTTTAAAGAATATTAGGGCTATTTTGGGAAGTACCTTGAAACCTTGAGCTATGTTAGATGGCCAGGACCCACCTTAGATGTCATCTCCTCTCCAAACTTCCGCGCCATAGCAATGCAGGGGTATTTGGGTACGACCGATTTAACATGTCCCAAACCCACTTATAAGATGATCTTTTACCTAGAATCTTCCTCCCAAAAGCAACATCTGACCATCAGGTCATTGCTCCCCCTTACCACTAGAATAACTGTGAATAAATTAGTAGAAGCACATTCAATCAGAGATGTTACTGATAAATCCAGAATTGCTAAATGAAAAAAGTGAATAGTTGAAACTATTAACGACTATTTCGAACCCCCTCAAAAGTATACTGAAGTGTTGACTGATTAACGCACCACGACATCAACGACGAGGTTAGCTATCAATTATGGTTTAAAGGCTATAACCGGTCACAGTATAACTTTCCCGTAGGACTGAAGTACCGTCATTGGTAAGGGGAAGCTGATCTCACGCTATTTCTGCACTTACCATGGCGTTAAAAATGTGCAAAGAAAGAGCATTGATAGAAATTTTAATCCAAATCAATCAGCCCAACTATTGCAAAGAGCATTCAGTATGCAAATAATCGCCAGAAGATAACTTTCTTTAACTTAGAAGATAAGTATGGACTCTAGAATATCACACCAGACGGTGACTAAGAGATTCAGCCCTTTTCATTTATTTACTTTCAAATTAAATAGATATAATAACTTGAGAATTTCAGATAAAAAGAAAAGATACGAGGGATGTCGTGAACACGCTAGCTGAACTGATACGCATCGGGATGACATATTGCTCATTGATAAAAACACATGCAAACACATATTCATTTTAATTATTTGTAGAGCAGATTTCATCAAAAAATTAAATTGTCACTAACCCTTTGCATATCCTTC
>JAOUZG010009418.1:662832-684085 GCA_026289955.1 Argiope argentata
TATATATATATATATATATATATATATATATATATATATATATAAAAAATAAATAATATATTTTTTAAATATGTAGTAATGTCAACGTAACATGCTAAAAAAATTGAGTATAATGCCGTCACAACAAGCATAAATATAAATCCAGAATCAAAACAATGAAAAGTATTTTATAAAATAGTATTATAAATATTTTAAAACTTTTTTTATTTAAGAAAAAGCTGCATAGATATCTCTAAAAATTAATTTCTTGAATTCTTAATTGTTTATCGTATTTTGTAGTTTAAGGCAATTTTTAAAAATCTCATTAAAAGTTGATTCAACATGCACCAGATCTGCTTACACAATGGTTCTCTAGCCGCGTTCCTACGACCTGTGGATTTTCAGACGAGGCTCGCGTTTACCCGTTTCACCCCTCTTGCGGTTTCTTGGGGTCCTTTGTTGCCTGGACACTTTACCGACAATTTGAGGGAAAACTTCGGACGCGTCCACTGACATCAAAGCACCCCAAGAAACCGCAAGAGGGGTGAAACGGGTAAACGTGTGGCTCGTCTGAAGATTCGGCGGGTCGTGTGAACGCCGCTTTCGGTCGAATTGGGTCTGGAGTCTTAAACTCCCTATGCCCGACCTAACTACAGGGCCACTATTGCTATATGTACTCTACTCGACATATTAATATGTAGCTGTGCAACCATATAAAATTGGAAAAATACTTTGCCCTCTAAAAATATTTATTGGAAGCCACATTTTATCTAGTTCCATTAACGATTCTTTATTATACTGATATTCACCTTAGGTTATCAATCAAAGTCATTTCATTTTAATCTTTTATTTCCAAAGCAATTTTAAGAATAAAGTTCTATTAAGAATACAGTGTTTTGGCTGTATTTCTTCTATGGCACAACCCCCTCCCCTCCACCCACACTCACACAACTAATATGATATAGCTCTTATTCTATCGATTCCAGAAACACATTCTCTCTCTCCCACCCCTAAGAAGATGGCCCAATTTCCCAGCACTAACACTGATCCAGCACCTAATATAACATTGCACCCAGTCTCGCCCGCCAGTATTGCTCAGTAACAGCCTTGGTAGCAGCTGTTCCCTGTGGCATCCAACTCATGAAAATGCCATCAGAAATCTATGAGCATACCTCTAAAACCTATTTGCGGCTGCAACCTGAAGGTGCCCGGGGGGATACTTTTCACTGCTGGAACTCACCCCTAAAGTCAAAACGGTGGAGGATCTTATGATAATTTACTTACGCATCCCACCTACGAGCCCCGGCCCCTTTTCTGATGGCAGTTGACTCATATTATGTTTGAGGTCATTCGATGAATTTTGCATGGCATTCTGTGGGGAATATGCTCGTGTGAAGTGTAATGGACTGTGATGGCATGCCAGATATTCGTGTGGTGCAGCAGCACTGATGTACCTAAATGGGAATAGAGTTGGTGTGAGGTCATTTGTTGCTGCATTCTCATCTAATTTAGCTTCAATTTAATTGCCCCTGAAATGTTTTTTGCGAAAATTCTGTACTTTGAAAGGAAATTGCTGGCATGTCAGGGAAAATTGCTACGTAGAAGCATTATACTTCTAGATGATGACGGAACTGAACTATGCTTATGCAACTTCTATTACTAATTTAAGAAAAGGGAAAAGTGCAATGTTATATGATACAAAATGGTTCGTTTTGGGACCATTTTTTATTTGCGAATGTAAATAAAAACTGCTTAATAAATTTATATAATCAAAAGCTTCGTCAAGTTTTCGACTTAATACACAGAAAATAAAAGCTAAAATCTATTCTCTTTCGAAATTTATATCACGTTTGAAAGTGATAGTAATATATATATATATATATATATATATATATATATATATATTCATGTAATATCCATATGATGGACTAAATTAGATTTTTTTAAAAATTGACCAAGAATATCTCAAAACATAGACCAGCATTTCAGTGCATAGTTCTAATCTGTATATTTCTAACAAAGGGCCTGTGTATTTATTTGAGAGGGTGGAATTACATTTTACAAGAAGTTTCATGATTTTTTATTATACTCTATTTTTTATCAAAATTAAAGTAAATAATCACATTTTGAAAATTAGGTGGATGATTCATCATTTATTACAATTTTATCCCTAGAAAAAGATTTAAATCTTAAAAGAGAAAGAATTATTTACATTTACCTCGAAGAAACTTTGCAGATAGTCATTATGAACACAATTTCGTGTGATATAGCAAAAATTTACAAGATAAATGATAAAATGGAATTGATGAGACATAAAAACTATTTTATGCTTGTTTGTTTAGGGGAGGGAGGGTTACGTTTGCACAAAAACACAAATCTTTTTGTTTATCATCCCAAACCTTTTTTTTTTATTTCGTAGTCATATTACGGGCTTAACATATTTAATTATGCATAGTTCTGAAACTTTTACTTCAGAACTATGCATAATTATACTTGAATAATAATACTTGAAAAAAATTCTACTGAACGATTTCAATGATACATTTATTCAATGAACACTTATCTCCAAAAATAGCTTTATAAAATTCACATCTTTTTAACAAGCACAGAAAAAATCATTTAATCTTACATGTTTTCGCAACGTTATTACATTATGAGAAGTTCATTAATAACGATTCTGTATCAAAAAGTACTCACATTTATATATTAAGATAGCGAATTAAAAATTTAGGAAGTGATTTTTATCTCTCAGTGCAATTATATATTTTTATTGAATAATTTCCCTTTAAAATTTTTTCCTTTAAATAGAACTTTAAACTCATTTTGAATGAAAGTAATAAAACAGAGAATAACTTTGTAACTCATAAATCAAATAGTAGCAAAGAATCATAGAAATTTTAAAGACAAAGAACAGAAGTCAAACCATTGCATTTCAGCATCCATTTAAGACCCCCTCTACGTCTTTTAAAGGGAAAAAGGAAAACACGAAACTCCACTCTTTTCTCTTCCAAAATTGACAAAAACCCACAGAATTTAATGACACAACTGCGAGATTTACAATGCAATGAAACCTCTTCAGAGTCCCATCCTCTCCGAAGAGAGCGACTCTGATACACTTTACCGGAAATTGAAAACTTCCTGAATTTATCACGTAGCCTGTCAATGAGGGGACATTTCAAGTCGCTCGCTGCATCGAAAATGAAGCGTAATTGGGCGTAAATCTGTCATCCATTCCCTCCACAGCGTCTTCTCCCCCAAGAGCTCGCTCATAGCGTCAGCAAGAAACAGCGGCGTCGAAATGACGCCAAAACTGTGGGACGTCACGTCAAAAATTTAGGGTCCGAGGCTGGGTATTGTCAATTTGCGTCTTTCAGACAATGGTGCTGGTCTTAACATTATCGGATGAAACTGCTTTAATGTTCTTTCTTTTTGCTTTTTTTTTTTTTTGAGAGAGAGAGAGAGCAGGGGAGGGGAATCTCGGAAAAAGTCGTTCGGAGAAGGTTTAAGTGCATTCGACGATGCTTTCTTTGGGTTTTATGAAACCAAATAAATATGCTTTAGGGCATTAAACGAGATATTTCTTATGGTTTAGTAATTAGGTTAGATTTTTTTTTCATTGTTGAAGAGAGAATGTATTTAAAATCGTACATATATGAATGGCATATATAAATCAAAATTCTGTATGTAGTTATATTTTGAGAGAAGTTTCATAAAATATCAAATCTGCGAATCGTAATTATAATATGTTTAACATTTCTTTAATAAAACACTTCATGGTATGTGGGCCGGCTTTCTGGCACAGAGGTAGAGCGTCTTCCTCGTGTTTCAGGCGTCCCGGGTTGGAGTCTCGGTTCGGGCATGGTTGCTCTTCTGTGTTCTATCTTTGATATGTGTGACTGTGCCCCCCTGTAAGAAGGGGCTGTTGAAGCAAATGTGATGAGTGTGTAACTAATTCGTACTCTTGGCCGTAGTTGGCGCTATTTCATAAACAAGAGATGCACCTTTCGGATTAAATCCCCTACTGTATCATCATAGGCAAGTGCCATAAGTAACACAGTATGTGGATTTTCATAAAATAAATACTCCTTTCATTTTATGGAATTTTTATATTGATATACTACACATAGCATTTTATTGGGCCGATATAGCCTGGTTGGTAGAATGTTGTATTCGCATTCCTTGGGCTGCGAATTCGTATCAGCCAGCCGAAGACTCTCCGTGTGTGTGGTTAAATGTGTCATGGTCACCATGTCCTCCGTGTCGAGACTAATACCATTGGTAGTATTAATTCAGAGGTGATCTTTACCTGTTCCAGATCTAAATTACGATCTGCGGATGGATGAATGAATGAAATGCATGAATGAAGTCCACCCCATAAAAAGAGTTGTGTCGTATGTGTGTAAGCTAGATCGTACTTTTGGCCCAAGTTGACTCTACTGAAAAACAAGAGACTCTTACTCGGCTGAAATCGTTGACAGGCCTGATAGCGAGCTTGAAAAAATGCCGTAAGTAACAGCAGTATTTTATTGCTGAAATTCTTTAAATTTTTACAGTTTGATTACGTGCAGTTTTAAGAGCGGAAAGTGTTTTAATTCAGATGTTATTTTCTGACTCGATTTAAACTTCATATCATCTTCAACCGTCATATCATCTTCACTAAAGACATAGACGATCTCTTTTTGTCTCTCTTACTTTCTCTAGATTTGTGCAGTTTGACATTCGATGAGACTGATTATATTATAGTTGGTAGTTCGCAATACATTCGTTAATTTTTATGAAGATGGATTTTTTTTTGTCAATAGTTTTACATAAAAATATCATTTGTAATACTTGTTGACGTAAATGAATTGCATTTCCACTCCATAAAACAAAAAAAATTATTGCCGTCTGTAAAAAACGCTTAAAATCTTTTAATAGTTTTTAGGGTGGAGAAGAAAGATTATTTTACTTTTTTATTTCGTGCAAAATAATTCTGTTAGTCTATTTCAGATTTTAAAAAAATATCAAATCTTATGAATTCAATTTATACAAATCAAACTTTGATTTCCATCTATACAAAAAATCCCCCCCCCCAAATCATATCATTTGAAATGCTGATATAAAAGATGAATAACGATAGGAAGAATAATATCAGTGTTAAATATTCTATCTGCAATTAGTTTTACTAACATATTTCAAAGCGTAAACATGACTTCCAAATATAAAATAAGAGAATGTCTCGTCGGCTCGCTCGAAGGTGAACATCCTCATCCCTATTAAATGCATAAACAACTGCAGAAAGACATCACGATATGTAAAGAGGCGTCTGATAATACTATTTTACTACGAAAATTCTGTCTCGAAAATGAATCTAAAGGCAGAAACCTGTTCATAAGCGATGTCAAAAGCTCATTTAAATAAGCAGCTGCGTCAATATCATAGAGTTTATAGATGGGTGTCCGACATGAAGATTACATGTCGAGAAAACAGATGAGAACATTTAAACTAATTTCCATCGAATTCATTCCATGTAAGCTTATGATAATACAGACAAAAGCGAAGGCGGCAATATATGAAATTATTTTGATACCTATAAAATCTGAAAAGGATTGCAGCTTTTCTAAAAAGAATCAAAATGCTCCATTTTTAATTTTGTACACTTTTAAAGATAACTGGCATATGATTGATTTTTGTAAGCCTCTATTTAAATTATTATAAAATTCATGACCATTCTGAAAAAGGACGCGAAAAACAAATAATAAAAAAAAATCGTGTAATAAGAGTTGAGATTCTTCATTTGGAATATAATAAATATGAAATTGGCTGTTCAGGCTATTGAAAAGGCTCTCTAAGCTTAGCGGAATCTGACATCTGACAATCGATTTTAAATTGTGAAAGTTATATATATACTGAAGTAACAAAAGTCATGGGATAGCAATATGCAAATATACAGGTGGCAGTTGTATCGCAGCGAAAAAGTATAAATGCGCAGCTCGTTTTACAGAGCTTTCATTTGTGTTCACGTTATTCTTGTGAACAGGTTTTTCGTGATTTATGGCGGTACGACGAGAATTAATAGACTTTGAACGTGGAATGTTAGTTGGAGCTAGACGCATGGGTCATTCCATTGCGGATATCGTTAGTGAATTCAACATTCCGAGATACACAGTATCAAGAGTGTGCCGAGAGTATGAAATTTCAGGCATCACATTCCATCATGCACTTAACGACCGAGACCGCCCTGCACTTAACGACCGAGACCGCCGACGTCTGTGTAGAATGGTCAATGTTAATAGACACGCAACACTTCGTCAAATAACTGCAGGAATCAATGTGGGACGTACGAGGGACGTGTCCGATAGGACTGTGCGGCGAAATTTGTCTTCCTTGGGCTATGATAGCAGAAGACCGACTCGAGTGCCTTTACTGACAGCACGACATCGCCTGCAGTGACTCCCCTGGGCTCGTGAGCATATCGACTGGTCCCTAGACCAGTGGAAAACCGTGGCGTGGTCAGATGAGTCACGATTTCAGTTGTTACGAGCTGATGGTAGAGTTCGAGTGTGGCGCAGACCCCACGAAGCCATGGACCCAAACTGTCAGCAAGGCACTGTTCAAGCTGGTGGTGACTGCATAATGGTGTGGGCTGTTTTTACATGGCATGGACTCGGTCCTCTGGTGCAACTGAACCGATCATTGACTGGAAATGGTTATGTTCAGCTGCTTTCAGATCACTTGCAGCCATTCATGGACTTCACGTACCCACACAATGATGGGATTTTTATGGATGAGAATGCGCCATGTCACCGGGCCAGAACTGTTCGCGATTGGTTTGAAGAACATTCCGGACAATTCAAGCGCATGATCTGGCCACCTAGATCGCCCGATATGAATCCCATCTAGCATTTATGGGACATCATCGAAAGGTCCGTTCGTGCTCAAACTCCTGCACCATCCACACTTTCACAATTATGGACGTCTATACAGACAGCATGGCTCAATGTTCCTGCAGAGGACTTCCAACGACTAGTGGACTCCATGACACGTCGAGTTGTTGCACTTCGCCAGGCAAAAGGAGGACCGACACGATATTAACAGTCATCCCATGACCTTTGTCACTTCAGTGTGTGCGTATATATATATAATATATTATACTGAAGAGTCAAAAAATCTGTATAGTCATGCGTATGAAATAAAGGGATATGGAACCAATCAGAATTCGGCACTGACAACAAGCGTCTGGCACAGATGTTAGATTGGCAATTGTTGCGACAATGGCAGTTTATAAAGATTTAAGCGAGTGTGAATGTGGTATGATAGTCGGCGCACGAGAGATGGGACGTAACATCTCCGAGAAAGCGATGAAATGGAGATTTCTTCGTACGACCATGTCACAAGTGTACTGTAAATCCGATAAAACATCAAATCTCCTACAAAATTGCGGTCGGAAAACGATCGTACAAAAACGGGACCAAAGACGACTTGGGAGAATCATTATACGTGACAGATGTGCAACCTTTCTGCAAATTGCTGCAGATTTCAGTGCTGGGCCATCAACAAGAGTTCATTCAACAAGTGCGAACAATTCAACGAAGCCTCACCAATATAGACTTTCGGAGCCGAAGGCCCAATCGTGTGCCCTTCATGACTGCACGACACAAAACTTTATCCTCACCTGGGCCCGTCAACTCCAACATTGGACTGTTAATGACTGGAAACACGTTACCTGGTCTGACGAGTGTCGTTTCGAATTGTATCGAGCGGATGGTCGTGCACGGGTATGGAAACAACCACATTAATCCATGGGCCCTCCATGTCAGAAGAGGACTGTTCAAGCTGGTGGAGGCTCTAGGATGGTATGGTGCGTGTGCAGTTGTAGTCATATGGTACACCTGATGCATCTTGATACGAATCTGACAGGTGACTCGTACTTAAACCTCCTATCTGATCCCCTGCACCCATTCGTGTCCGCTGTGCATTCCGACGGACTTCGGGAATTCCAGCAAGATACGACACCCCACACTTCCAGAATTCCTACAGAGTGGCTCCAGGAACACTTTTCTGACTTGTAACACTTCCACTGGCCACCTAAATCCCCAGACATGAACATTATTGAGCATATCTGGGATTTCTTACAGCGTGCTGTTCAAAGAAAATCTCCACTCCCTCGTAATCCTACGAATTTATGAACAGCTTTGCAGGATTTATAATGCCAATTATCTCAAGCTCTACTTCAGAATTTAGTTCAGCTCCTGCCACGTCGTGCTGCTACCTTTATAGGTGCTTACGGGGGGCCTACATGATATTAAGCAGGCGTACCTCTTGGGGTGGGGTCGTCATTTTATGTACTGAAGAATTCCCTTTAAATTACTTCAGTGCAAATCTTTTTTGGTCACTTTTAAAGGCATTAATATAATACTTTGTACTATTTAAATGCCTTTGGGTGAGAATATAAGAATTGGAAGAATATAAAAAAGAAATATATACAAAATGCAAATTTAATTTTATACAAAGTATCAGAGAAATAATGTAAGCAAAAAATCTGAACTCGAAATTTTGATGAATTTCCATGTTTCAGATCTTTATGAATCCGAAAAATGCATTCATGCCGTTATGTTTTCCTGCCCGTTTCTCTGCGTACAAACTAGAGTTTTTTTTTAAAAAAAACCGCTTTGAATTAAAAGGGCGAAATTTGAACTATAAATTTTAGATGAATCTCGAACGAAATCCATTCAGTAGAAGTCTGTCTATCTGCATCGAATCCAGTACAAGTGAATTCAATCACTAAAAAAACTAAAGATAAAACTAAGTAATCAAGTTTAGCATCTAAAGAATATATTTTTATAAAATTTTAAACCAAATATCTCAAAGGGTTAACCGTCTGTCGGTCTGCATTAAAACTCAATGACTTAAATCAATAAAATTCGCTGTGTTGTCTTTTTAAGACTGTAAATGTAGTTCAGTGTCTAATTACGATAACCTTAGGAAGGAAAAAAATGCATCTAAAATACATATTCACACGATAGATACAATTGAAATGCTGAGTTCACGTTTAAGAACTATATTTCCTAATTATTGTTCACCTATGGTACAAAAGGCATTCATGGCCTTACCAGTATTCACAATTTTACGTAGAAAAGGAAGGATAAAATCTTTATGGGGGAATGAGCGAGAAAGTTTCGGTGTGACTATTTCCGCTGGTTTCAAGTCATTTTAAAAAGAAGACTCTCCTGTAATTATCAATCATTTCGCCGATGCAAAACATTCTCAAACAGTTCCCTCCCCCACCCCCTTCTTTCCTCTTCCGTTCCAAAGAACTAAAAACTTCCAAACCGATTTTGTTTCAAAGTAAACAGAAAACTTCAAATCAAAGCTTCCCATCCAAAAATTGTCTGTCTCTTTTTTTCTCTCCTTTTTTCTCTCTCTTCTAGCGCTGGCATCGTAATATCCAGCACTATTTCCAGATGCCGAAAGCCCTCTTAGATGCAGAGAGCGATAGCAAACGCAAATAAACGCAGAGCTGGAAAATTACAAAGAGTTCGAAAGAGTTGTTTTTTCTTCCCTCTGCTATCGCGAGGAAGTTCCATTGAAATAATAAACACTCCTTCGGAAGAGAGAGCCCGCTATCGAGTGTATCGAACAACTTTTAGCTAGGGAAAAAAAAGAAGTGGATGGATGGTTAAAAATAGAAAACTCCATCTAAGATTTCTCTTTGTGTTCCTTGTCGGCTGTTTAAAAGTCATAGATACTGTATACTTTGGTGTTAGACTTTATTTACTTTGTGCAATTTAGTTCCTAAATCTTACAACTAGTATCTGTAATGTTATTTATCTTGTGCTGAAATTGTTTCGTTCAATAAATAGAAATGAATCGCATTGGTACTAGCGAATTTGACCGATTTCTCTTTGGTTCAAAAATGCAAAGTAAGTCTGAATCAGTTTGTTTATTTACTTTGATTTCATATGTTAGAGGAAGGATGTAATTGATGCATTAGTAAGTTCGAAAAATTAAGTAATGGATATTTTCTGAAACTCCTCAAAGTATTCGAAATTCTTGGACAAATACAATTTTCAAATCTTTCTTTGAAGCCGATATTGCGGTTTTATAGATCTGCAAATGCTTTTATATTAGATATCTTCGTTTTGATATACGAATTAATAAGTTCAAAACAGTTTGAATTACTGCTAATTTCGACGTTTCAATAGTTATGAAAAACACTAAAATTATTTCCTAAATTTCTATAGTATTTTTATTAATTATTCAATAGCTCTAGTCGGTAGCAATAGCCTATTTTAAAGGTTTTTATGGCAGTAGAGAGTTTTAATTCTCAAAATGTAAGCTGCCACTTTTACTTCTTTCAATTCTGTAATAATTATTTAGGTGTTTATATCAACTGTTTGATTTATTTTTATAAATGCAATTGAACATTAATAAAATTAGCACTAATATTAAATACAATTTATATTGAGGTTGTAGATTATTATATAGCAATAGAAATTATCATTCAAATTATCTCTACAACATACAATTAATACAAAAACAAACATTTATTATTGCAATTCTTTAAATTTTGATTTATGAAGGGATTTTTGATATTCACACGCCGAATTCCACTAAGATTTTCTTTTTTGATCTCAAATGGTTTATCTGGCTTTTCTTTATATATTCACAATTGGGAAGATAAAATTTCTGATAATAAAACTGTTTACCAATCTTATTTTTCTGTTGCCAAATTTTAATTCCTTTACGAAAATTTTCCTCAATGTCATTAAATTTTTCTCTGATATCGGAACACTCACAGTGTTCTGAATAGAATGTGCAGATATAAGTGGTTTTCAGTAGAGAGTCGCAAGAAAAAATAAATTACTTCATTTTGAATATCCATTAATTCTGTAATCATCAAACGGTCTGAAATTTTCCTCAACACGCAGATAGAGAAATATGTAACGCAAGCGTTATATCCTCCATTTGAATTTCAAAATAATGCAAATTGTCTTATTGTTTCGATTTTTTCTACTTAAATTCAAACAATCTTCTAAAATACTTCCTGTAAGCTTAAATATAGAATAAAGCCTAGTTTGAATCACGTGTCTCAAAAATGGGCGATTTTTTGGGTAAGTTATTTTAGCACTTTCATTTTGTCCATGTATTAATTAAAAAAGGAAGAAGAAGAATTTCAGAACTATAAAGTATGGTTTTGAATTATTTCCGTTTTGGAAGGTAATCAAAAACTGTGATGTAAGACCAAAGTTTTACTTAGAACTCCACCTTCACTAGAAATATTTGAGTTTCTTAAGTCTTACGAATTCATCAGTTCTAAAAAACAGTAAATTATGGTTATGAAACAGAAAAAAAGATTTCTTAGAATTTTCATATATTTTTAATTCATTTTATTCTTTTTTAAGTTTGTTCAATAACAAAATTTTAAATGCTATCATCGAAATTCGTTCTTCAACTAAATCTGAAAAAATATTTTTTTCCCCTTCAGCTTCTTAAAAACCGATATAGTGATGGGTAGCCATTCAATATTACACTTGAAGATACAGATAATTACATTTACTTTGAAATATTCTGTGAGCAATAACTTTAACTGATAATGGCAGAAGAGTTTAAAGTGCAGCTCTTAATTAGACTGAAGGCCATAAAATCCCTTTCTACATCTAATATCACGAATGTACCAGATGTATGTCTGTACACCACTTCTGCCAAGTACTTTCGAACAATTAACAAAGACCTTTATAAAATCTTATCCTTTATTATTTTGTTTTCTTTTTTTGATAAAAAATTTTTTTGATGAGAAACGACTGCGGTGGGTCTGACCTCTGCTAATCAAGATTTTTTCGCCTTTCTGAGGTGCTTATCAACACGTCGTTTCGAATGGAATGTGATATATGACGACACCTTCTCGCTAGTGCACATTGATGCATTTGCTATTTCGATGAAATCTCAGCGACTGAGGTACGGAATACAAATGTCTCTCTTTCACGGATGAATTACGCGCCTTTCCTGTCTTGCCGCGTCTCTTAAGGACTGTCGCAAGAGCACTCACATTTTCGGGCCATTGAATTGAGATGTCATTTTTCCGTCTCCTCTGCTATTCGATTGAGTGTCTAATATTTCATGTTAAGAAATAGATTTATTTGACTCTGGGTGATTTTGCTGGGTCCGTGGCAACATCACTTTGTACGTGGTTCTTATACTCAGCCCCCTGAGCTCAATGGTGGATTTAAGTATTTTGGGCAATGCTCTTTATGAGGTCCTTTTTTTTTTATCATGTGAGAATATGATGTTGTTATGGTGGGGGGGAGGGTTAGGTGTCTCCGAAATTTACGGGGGAAAATATTTTACCTGCTTTTACAGTATTGCTTTATTATTATGTATGCTTCTTTCGAAGCGGGGGCGTTTTTAAAAGTTTGACTTGATTTTACCAGAAATGCTTTATTAATGCGCATGCTTCTTTGACAGCAGATGCGTTTTTAAAAGACTGACAAAGAACTATGACACCATAGCTGTTATTTGATTTCAAAATCAGTCGAGATCCAAAACTTTGTTTGCCAGCTAGAAAAATTGAAAATGAAGGCTTAAAAAAATTATCATTATATATGCCTGTATATAGAGAAGAAATAGAGACTGATAGAGAAGTCTCCTGATTATTTCAGACCAGTTTGAATTGATTAATGACTTATATTAATTAAGATAAATAATGACTTAAAAATAATAATGTTCTCACATGATAACTTGAAATTTAAGATCGAAGATTTCGTTTTCTTTTAATAAACTTAATTTACCTATGCATTTTAACACATTCTCAATTTGCTAGTGACTCAGATCCATTTTATTAACTTCGTGAAAATACATTTGTGTTAATTTATCCATTATGAGTCCTACTTCTAAATATCCACGTTTATACATGATATCATTGAAGAAGATTTTTGATGTTTATAAGTATTCTAATGGCTAAGTGAACATAATGAAATACTAGAACCTTATCAACAATATTTGATCGAGAATTAATATTATTCTAATATTTTTACCGTTCATAGATATTTTTTATTTTATAAATTTATGTGATAACTAAAAATCGATTTTCGATTTTCTTGTTGTCCCTTCTCATCTTAGAGAGACTAGACAACTGCCTGTTAGAAATCAGCGACTGCCTGCGCTATACATTATTGGGAAAAACAAATGTATCTTCGGTAGTCAGATATTAACTATCCAAGATCCATGACTATTCCTATGTGTATGTGTATTTTTGAAAATTACCTTTTGGACTATTTTGTTACCAAAACTGACTTTATTGCAAACTCCCATGGTACATTTCAAGCAATTTTTACTTTTGGATTCTGTATCTACTCTTATCATATTGAAATATATGCATAAATGTATTAGAAAATTATCTAAGTTTCCTATTTCTGAACCAACATCTTTAGTCTTTTTGAAAGAAATTCCGATAAAGCGGAATATGAAATCAAAGTACTCAATTAAAATATGTCATACTATAGCTCAACAATTTTTTTAGATATACATACCAATCATTCAATAAGTTAAATTAAGAATTGAATTAAAAAATTTAGTTGAATTTAGTTTAAAATCTGTCAGTGTCTCATTTTGTGAGTAATAATCTAGTTTCTATTTTTAAACTCGGTTAAAAATTAAATTTATTTTTCTTTTGGAATCAGTTGAAAAGTTTGATACCATTGACTCTAAATTTCTTTTTTTCCTTTCTAAATGCTATAAAACAGACTCATAAAGAAATAAGCGTGAAATTTTGAATAATTGAAACATAAAACTTTCAAAGAAGACAGCAGCGAAAGACAAAGAACTACATTTACTGACTTCTGCCGTCTAATCGACTTGGTAGATTCTAACAACTAGTTCAACTGGCTATCCCGTTAAAAAATTAATTTATAACTCATTGGAATAA
Organism: Argiope argentata; assembly: GCA_026289955.1. Classification (NCBI taxonomy): domain Eukaryota; kingdom Metazoa; phylum Arthropoda; class Arachnida; order Araneae; family Araneidae; genus Argiope; species Argiope argentata. The sequence goes on from JAOUZG010009418.1 coordinate 676,715, forward strand.
AATGTCGAATAACTTAACGTTGGTAAACGAGAGCATTATTATATATGAATTTTTATTAGTAAAGTATACATAGACCATAATGCGCATACCATAATTCTATAGAAATGTAATCAGAATTTGGAAAATAACTGCCGTAACAATTTCTGGTTTTCAGGGCGAAAATATTTATACCTAACATACATATCACAGATAGATGTTTCAAGGCGATAGCTATCATCTTCCAAAACTGGTATCCATCTGTAGCCCTAAAAATTCGCTCCTTTGCACCAAATTCTCTCCTGTGGCAAAGACTGGCTGCCAACTGGCTGCCAGTTGGCATGCCTGATCTCCGGGATAAACACGTTCTTTGTGCGTCCTATCCGCTTTCAGCAGCTTACGGCTTAAGGCCGCAATCTTTACACGTCGTTAAAGACTCGCCTTCTTGTGTTTAGCCCGGGTACAAACAATTCCCCGCAAGAGATTCTCTTTGTTATTTCCCTGCGCCGTCATTTCTCTTCCCCGGGAGAAGTGAGATCCATACGGGTGGTCCTTAAGAAGCCAGCTGTTGTAAGCAAATGGAAAATGCGTACACTGTTTCAGATCTGAATTAAATAGATAAAATAAAATGAATGAAATTAATTTATTCGTGGTGGGTGAAAAATTAGATGAGGAACTGAAGAGAATGCCTATATCAAGGGTATCAAGATGGCGGTTTGTGGGCCACGAATCCTTAAGTTAACCAAGGGACTTTAAAAGGATTGTTTGAAATTTTCACCTTAGCAATTTTAAATTTTACAGGCATTAATAGTAGTACTATAGAAGGTGACACTCAAAATTGTAAAGCATAACGTTGATTTATTTATGAGTTAGGGAGGTTAATATAATATTTAATAGCAATAAATAACGTTAATGAAAAATGTTCCAAACACTCCAATTTTTTTAAAAAAAATCAGTAGTTTTGAATTATTGTACTGGTTAATTTTAAAATTCGTACTCAAACTTCAAGTCTAATCCCAACTTCTGCTTCAAATGGGTTAGTGTAAGAAATAAAAAAAAAAAATAGAAGTAATTTCGAACAAATTCAGAGTGCATGGTACATTTTTTATTAACATTTATCGAATATCGAGGTACTAATTATTGACAAAGTTGTTAAACATTAAGATTATTTAACGTAAAGAGCGTCTCTCTGGAACTCTTAGCTAAAAACAATTAAGTAAACTGGAAGCAGTGTACTTGCCCCTTAACACGATATCTGTTATTGTTCTTTATTCTTAATTGCATTTTGTTAGCATCACGGCAAAGAGAAAATTAATATTCATAAAATTCTTCATACCATAGATTTTAACAAATATTTAAAAATTAAAGAAATTGAGGCAAAAATGGTGAAAGAAAGCCAAATTTCTAGAAATTAATAAATAATACACTATCCAATAAAGAGGATAATCAATTCCAGGGCTCCGTGGGTGAATTCGAATCCGGATTCAGCGATTCGTCATCAATTGGCGATAAGCTATTAATAAAAAAAGGGGAGGGGGAATGTGTCACAGACATAAGGCGAACCAACTTATTTTGTTCGGTAGACTGCACCTTGGCATTTATTATGCATTTATGCGGCCCATATGAACAGTCGCTGAGCAACGAATAGAAAAGCAAATGATTTCACTCGAACCATTCGTGATTCGTACTGCTCAAACCGATACATTATCTATGAAATATACTTCACATTATGATGGTAACGTTAATGTAATTTTTTCAAAGCAAATCTGAATCTCTACAAAAATACGAAGTTTATGAGGACCAAAAGCGAAAGATTTCTGTATTCGATACACATAAACTGGTATCTCGTTTATATGGCCCGTGCTAACATTTGAACTTTGTATATATTTTTAATATCATTCCATTTAGTTTAAATTTATAAAAATGAATATTATTTATATAATATGCTATTCATATTTTTTCTCATCTGAAAGGAAAAGTAAATTTAATTTGATTTCAATAAGAATTCCTGAAAAGAAAATTTCTTCAATTTCATCTGAAGAACTTTGTTGTAATATTAAAAATTGGAAAACTTTTTAGAAAGTTTATCTTTAATTAACGATAAATTATATAAAAAAATCACTTTATAGTCATTTTTCAATGAGGTGAAACGAATTGCTTTAATTCAAGGAAAATTAATTAATTAATTTCGTATTTTTTGGACCATTTATATTTGTAAAGATAAAATTGTAAGATAAATTATTTCACTCTCTTCCTGATGTGCCAGATATTCGAAATTTTAATTATTTATGTGTATTTGAGCACATTATTGCTTTTCATTATTTTCAGACTTCAAATATTAAGATATTCGTTAATTTAATACGATTTTCGTTAAAAACATGTGGCGCCCTCTGATTGTGAATTAGAGAAAAAAGAAAAAAATTATAGTAGTTGTAAAAAGGAATTATTAATTATTGAGTTATTTTTTGTTGCTAAAAAGGCATGAGGCATGCCACAACACGAAGAGATTGCAATATATTTCAAGCCCAATAATTGCTCTGTTTCTGCTTTTCCTCAACACAATAACCTTTTTTTATATGAAAGTATAAGAGAAATTCATTCAGAAAATGCTGTCAATTATTTAATTATTTTTTGTCTGTTATTCTTGTCTAAAACCCAAATAACATAAAGAAAAACTTCTTAACAATTCTGATGAGACAAGAAATATTATTATCTTTTTTTTTATCTGTAAAGTTTCAACTTGTATCAAGAAATACTCAGCATTTTGGTAATAACTATTTGACGAGCAATCGTCATTAAAAGCTTTACTGAAAAAAGAAAGAAAAACTGGTAGGGTTGCTATAGTCGGCCTCTTCCGGTCGGCCATCGATGGGATTAAAGAGCGATCCCCTCACCCCTATTATTAGTGGCAAACGCACACATTTAGTGTCAATTAACGGTGGTCAGCACGCATGCCTGCCTCTGTCCCCAGGGAAGCGTCTTTGCCGGTAATGGACTTTATCTCGCCTCAGTATTCCAGAAGACGCATTGATCCCATTCAGCTGAGACCTGCTGGGCTTTACGACTTGCCGTAAATTTTGGATATTTTTGTGTACATTATATAGCCTTTAAATAGATATGGCGTTTTAAAACTTTTCGTATCAAAAAAGTAAAAGATAGAGAAAATTATCAGTTGGATTTGTGATGTAGTTATTTTGCATGGAAATATTCAATGTTAGTAGATAAAACAGAAGACACTTAACCCTTTCGCGACGGTTGCCGTATATATACGGCAGTCACTTGATGCATCACAGCGGCTGACGCCGTATATATACGGCAGCCACTTTTTCGACCACAGAGGCTGACGTCATCTAGATACGGCGGCGAAAACGTGGCGAAGTATAGTCAGTCACTCTGTTGCGAAAAATAGCGAAGAGTGGCACAGGCGCGCCGTCGCGAAAGGGTTAAAAGCGTTTAATACAAATCACTTGTACATGGAACTCAGAATTAAAAAAAAATTTGTATTGAATAAATAAATTGTTTCATTTTTTAAAAAGAAATTAAATCAGATGACCTACAAGAATTTCTGTATACCTAATTGTTGTTACATTCATGTACCGCTTTAATACGGAAAGAGGGATGCAGTAGCTTCTGAGGGTATGGACCCCTGAGCACAGGAGGGCAGAAGTCTGACTTCTAGCTCACTCACATCATAAATCCTTTTTATGGGTGAACTTCATTAATTCATCCACAGATTGTAGTTTAGATCTGGAACAGAGAACAATCACCTCTGACTCAGTACCCCCAGTGATATTATTCTAGACATGGAGACCTTTGTGATCACGACAGATTTAACGCTCGCCAACCACCACACAGATGGGGAATCTTCGGCTGCCTGGTTCGAACTCGCAGCCCAAGGGATGCATATACAACACCCCACCAATCAGGCCAACTCATCCCTCAAATAACTAATTAAAGAATTTGAATAACTTCGCTGCTGTTTAAACCTCAGTAATAGATCAGTAATTTAAATTCAATCTTACTTGAGAATAAGTTTCATGACATTTTTTATTTTCTTCTCATCTACAGTTTAACGGTATATCGAATTCAAAATGTGTTTTTGACTCATAATATATTTTGCAGTTCAAAGCACCAATTATCATGCAATTACTATTCTTAACTTTTGCATAGTCCCGTATGTAATTCTTATACTCTCTCGTTTTTATTAAATTGACACTTATTAAACTCAATTCATAGAAACACAAGAAAACTAACATTAATTAAAGGAATCATAGACAGTTCTTACAGGCTTATCATTATAATTTCATCTCTAAGACAATCTTTGCACACCACTCTATACGCGTCCACCCTGCAAAGTCTGACCGAGCACTCTCTTCTTGCACCTGAGCAAAGCCGTCATTTCCACTGGGCGTTTCCCCTCGAACTTGTACAAATCCAATTGCTACAACCTAAAATAATCTATCTCTTTTCTGGTAACATGGATCATTAACGCATGCATTGCCATTCAGACTGCACATGCAAAGCAAATCCATCACTTTTGATCCTGTAATGTCAGTGCTGCAATGTTCCAATTGGAATGCCCGGAAAACTGAGGAGATAAATGTAGCCATAACTAAGTCTGGACCAATTTATGTTTGATTTATCAAAAAAAATCGATATTTTTAAAAAATCAATTTTTTATGTTGGTTTTCAAAAAATATCGATCTATCGAAATCATGAATAATAGTTCATGATAAATCACGATACAGTAATGATTATCTCGTGCCCGCTTTACAACGGAAAGAGGGGGTGCAATAGCGTCTAAAGGTATGGACCCTTGAGCACCCGAGGGCAGAAGTCTGACCTAGCTCATATGAGGATGAGACACACACATTCACTTGCACAGCCCCTTTTTACAGGGGCCACATTCACACAACTTATATTTAGTGCACAGAAAAACAACCATGCCCTAACTGGGACTCGAACCCGGGACGCCCAGATCACGAGAAAGACGCCCTTCCTCTGCACCAGGACGTAGCATCACGATGCAATAATATTGTATAATAGTTCACAATACCATAATCGATATTCAAAATTTATTCACGGTTTCGATTTCCTTTTGATTATCGGTTAGTGTTTATTTTTGTTGCTCTTCATTCTTATTGGCCTTCACATAGAATTTTTTTTAAATTCCTATAAATACTGTCATATTCTGACATATAAAAAACTTATTTTAAGCGCATTGTTATAAATTGTAACATGCAGACATTGCTTTGACATTGACATTATTAAAGGGGTTATAACAAAATTGCTTTCTAATATTTCTTTAAAAAATGTTATATATAAATTGAAATGTGGAATTGTTCTGATCAGTCAATATGTTGAGATATATATTATTTATAACATATAATAGCTATAAATAAATAATGATATCACGATATATCGATATGTGTTGGACGATATATCGCGATGATGAATCTCCGTCGTCGCCCAGCGGTTGTCGCTACATCTCCTAGAAAATCCACTGTTTCAAACTTAAAACTACAGATCCTGGAATTTTTAAATCAGAAGAATAAATCACTAGCGCTCATCAAATTATTTCTCTTGTCAAACTGAGCGATCTAAAAATAGCATACGCAAATCACATTCCGTTCCTCAACTGCGAACTTTTCAACAAAACCTTCACTGCATCTAATGGGCTGGAAGGTATTTAATTTCGAGTTAGTCCACGGCTTTAATTAAAAGTGCTCGGAGCTTGCACTCTGACTAGATTTAACTACGAAGGTTTGGGCGAAGTGTGCAGAAAACAAAGGGGAAATGAAAGCGCTTATCTTAATTCGATTTAGGAAAAGCGTTAATGGCTGGAACCCAACATCTGTCGCATCCTCGAAGGAAAAAGAAGCCGCAGCTTCCTCGTTCGAAACTGCTCAACCTTAATTGTTGTTGGAGATTTTTTTTATTAATAGATCCTTTTTTGGATTGAAATTTCGGGCAATCTATCAATTGTTGATGGAAATAAATCTTGTTAGCCGTTAGAGCGATGATTGAAATAGGAAATATTTGAAGAGTGGTTCGCTATTTATGGAGAATTCATCAAAACTTTTCATTTCGGTGATTTAAGAGGAAACCTTTTGATTATACTAGTTCTTTTTCTTTACTTCCTTTTTATTTTCTTCCATAATTCGTTATTTGATGGAGAAATCTTCAAAACCTTTTCCCAATTTTTGATGATTTAAGAGGAAATCTTTTAATTATACAAGTGATTTTTTTTTAACTTCCTTTTTATTTTCTTTCAAAGTTCGCTATTTAGGGAGAGTTCATCAAAACTTGTTCTCAATTTTTGGAGATTTAAGAGGATTTCTTTTTGATTATTATAGTGGGGTTTTTTATTTACTTCCACTTCGTTTTTTTCCATAATTCGCTATTTTGGGGGAAATTTATCAAAAATTTTCCCCGATTTTTGATGTCTTAAGAAGAAATCTTTTGATTATACAAGTAATTTTTTTAACTTCCTTTTCAATGCCTCCCTTAATTCGTTATTTGATAGAGAATTCACCAAAAACTTTTCTCAATTTTTGATGATTTAAGAGAGAATCTCTTATATTAGTGAGTTATTTTTTAAGCTTTTATAGCTTAAGCAGATATAATCAAAAAATTTCTCAATTTTTAGTGATTTAAGTCTTTGAAAATATTTGATTATACTAAGGGTTTTTTTCTAACCACCTTTTTATTTTTTCAATAAGAGAAATATACAATAACCATTTTTTTAAATCAGTTTCTGAGATTTTTATAAAATTCAACAATTGGAATCTCTTTGAAACTAGAGATAAAATCTTTGAAATTATGCTTGTTTGAAATACTTAAAAACATAAAGAGCAGGACGACTGTAATCACGCACTTTTTAATAAATTTTTTTAATAATTGTCAGGTTTTGAAATAAATCAGTCCATGAATCATTAAAATGGAAATTTCTTAAGCATATCCGCTCTTGTGGAATCAAAAATGTTAACAAATATTCTTGAAGATGTAGAAATCTGACATGTGTTTGGTACGGCGAGGGTACTGGCGTACAATAGTTACGAAATATTAACCTTTAACGGGAACACAGTATTTTTACTGAATCTATCATTTCATCCTTGGCGAGTTATTTATCGATTAATCGATGCCATGCGTTAATAATATCCGAATATGAAATTAGTGCTGTAGACACTTTTTTCGATCAATTACAGCAAGGATTTGACACAAAATTAAATTGTAGTCACAATAAAATACATCAAATTGATATATTTTACTTATTGCGCCTTTGAGTTATCACGTTACATGTTTCTGAAAGTACAGATCGATACATGGTCAATCCTTGGATGGATTTGGCTCCAAAATTTGAATATCATTTAGGTTATAGTTGTTAAATCTGTG